>CM065053.1:121418833-122018833 GCA_032883995.1 Coronaproctus castanopsis
TATAGATATATATATATATATATATAATATATATATATATATATATATATATATATATATATATATATATATATATATATATATATATATATATATATATATATATATATATATATATATATATATATATATATATATATATATATATATATATATATATATATATATATATATATATATATATATATATATATATATATATATATATATATATATATATATATATATATATATATATATATATATATATATATATATATATATATATATATATAATATATATATATATATATATATATATATATATATATATATATATATATATTATATATATATTATATATATATATATATATATATATATATATATATATATATATATATATATATATATATATATATATATATATATATATATATATATATATATATATATATATATATATATATATATATATATATATATATCTATCTATCTATCTATATATATATATATTATATATATATGATAAAAAATAAAGTACAAGTATTCGTACATATGCTCACAAATGGTATAAAACACATAATATTTATACTTATACGAACATATGCAATATATATATATATATATAACAGCAACAACGTATATTGATAAAATCTGGTTTGATAAAATATGAAAAAATAAACAAAAAAGTTGGTTCTATAAAGTGTTTCTTCGCATAAAATGCTTAACAAATTCGAATTTTAATTATTTGAAGATTCAGTTGAATAAATTCCTCCGTCTACGTTTGTAATTAATTAGGTCTATTTTTAATTCTTTATATAGTACATTATTTTCCATTGACCCGAAATAAATTGTTTCGAGTCCGATTCTACTTTCATTCAAATGTGAAACAAATGCTACTTAGTGTAGTTTTAGACAACAAATTATAATTATAGAATATATAAATTTCGTACAAATAAAATTTCAATATTTGTACTTTCATCGTTGATATAATTTTTTTTCTTTAAAAATTATAAACTAAACGAAACGGTGTAATCCATTACGTAGAGTAATAGACGTAAATATCCTAATATTCGTAACTTTCAAGTTTATAGTTTATAAATACAGTAACTACGTACGATATATATATATATATAATGGTCGGGACTATAGTACACTTATAAAAGGTTTCCTACACACACACGCAAGATTTAAATACTTATTTATTTATTAGTATATATAAGTTGATATACGTGTAGATTAACTGATGTATAAATTTCCCGTTGACTTTTATATCTATACCGTACTTTATTTTAAAACGGTCCTTTGTACTTTCGTATATATATATATATATATATATATATATTGAAATATACGATTTATATAAATAATTATAACAAGAATAATAATTTTTTCGCGTAATAACTTCGTCGTAAATCGCAATTATGACGACAACGATTCGAAAGTAACGTACAAATTACTAGGAAACAGTCGGAAAAATGTTCTCGCAACTTTTATAATGAAAAATATAATACGAATGGACTATTTAAACTGTTAGAAAAAGTATATAAATACAAACACATATTGCGTGATGAAAAAAACCCTGTTTGTATCTATGTGTGCGTGTGTACATACACATACATAAATATATAAATAGAAGAAATATAATGAAAAAGCAGAAATAAAGGAAGCTTTACGTAAGTTATTTACAAATCGCCATCATGAATGATTTAATAAACCTTTTGTATTGCACCAGCCATTTTACACTACTCCTATAGTAAGTTGCACTTGTCGTGTGGAACTTACAAAGTTCGTGTTGGACCGTTACTAACACCTTCGCCGAAAGAAACAAAACCATAACGGTCTTCTATGAAATATTTCCAAGGGCAGCTTTTAACAGGACGTATACGTTTCACAATACTAATACCACCTGATTGCTTTTATTAGTTGCTTATTATCGAAATCGTTCTTTCGCAACTTTTGCTCGTTCGTATTTTTAAATAAGCGCGGTCGATTAAATCAATTTGTCGATAAAATGGATCGTCTCCTAATCGAGGTAGGTACGTTTATTATAAATAATATTAATTTTTTCATCTAGATATTCGGAAAATACAAAAAAAAATTATTTAAATGGTTAGACGCGTAACAAAACCGCTTTGAAATTAGTTTTCGTTTAGAAATAAGAATAAAATTCAATCAAATTGCTAAATGAAAATGAAATTATAATAATTAATCGATCAATCAATCGCGGTCAATCAATATATTTATATATAAATAAATACGTTATATTACAAATAATATCATTCCTCGTGCCGCTACAATTAATACGATATATGTTTGCACCGAACGGTATAATAAAAGCGGAACTGACTATTTAATTATGTACGAGTAAACTGAAATTTACATTCTAAACATATTTCCATGCATCCGCAGATCATTTCCAAAAAAAAACCCACATAAATATTGGCTTCGACAAATTTTATTTACGTGCACACTACTACCACTCAAACACAACCAGCCATACACCTTTTTCATATGTATCGTCAGAAAAGCATTTATACGTACACCACAGTCTGCAGTTTATCGAACTTTAGATTTACGCGTTGAGATTTCTGAATGACGAAATCGGTTAAAATTTTACCTCGACGTTTGTAGCTAACTAAAATCGATTTGTATAAAAAATAGCACTCGTGTAATAAGCCTGTATGCAGGCGTGGTATTTCTGCTCGTTCTTCGATCACAGATCTCTAGTTATTCCTTCCCTCTAACCTATTACAAACTTAGGTTTATTTTTATATACAAAATCGAGCAATTGCAGCTTGTACCTTTTGTACTAAACGCAATATTATCTCTGATACAAATAATTTTAAATAATCTCTTCCGAAGATTATTAAGCGGTTTAACACGGTGATCGGTAGCATCGCCTCAGTACACTATAGCGTATGCGAGTACTGGCTGGTACAAGGTGAAATCATAATAATAATATTGATGCAGCTAATTACAAGTATTTACCTATATGTTGAAGAGAAAAGAAAATATATTGATTCTGGTTAATTCACGAATTTCGAAAAATAAAAATAGAACGGAAATAGTTTAAAATAGTAACGTCGGCAACTAGTGTGTAATATCTGCAACACCGCGTCGTGCGTAGAACAGGAATCGAAAAAGGAATTTAAAAATAGAAATGCAGAAATCCGTTATAGATATACGCACCATGGTTAGAAAAGTGCTTGCAGAAGAATCGGTTAAAATTTAATGTAGTTGGAATAACTCATACTCGGCAAACACAAATGGGGAGAGAGAGAAATAACAATAACAAAGATTATCCGATGATCGGATAATAAAATTTTAAAAGTGTTCAAGGAACAAAAATAAGAAAGTAAAAGTGTGTTTCTTATTTATAGGCATCGAACGAATTCGATATTTAATTAGAAATTTGTAAACCATTTGACGCAGTTTCAGAAATCAGATAGTGAATGTCTTTAACTTTCTGAAATCTTCTATAATCTGTTCCGGTGTTTATTGGGTTTTTCAACATGTGGAAGTTGTCGATTCTATAGACTTCTCACTTCTGCGTAATATACTTGACTCGAAATCGATTGAGAATTTGCGAGTTTTCCGACATAGGTCCATTCTACAGCATACTGATATAATGAACGATTCAATAACTCAGGTCAGATTAGGATGCATATTTCCATCGCTACTTATTTATACTGTACATTTCGTGAAAAACCCATTCGAATACACTGGAATTATACTAAATTATGTTTTCTTCGTCTATTTCTACGGATATATGAATTGCCCCCGAATAGTAAAAACATGATTTAGCATAATTCCAATGTATTTACACGTGTACGTGCATATACGAGTTTATTCTGCCTCGTCAAAAGTATTCTCTCGCTGAGGGAGGGTTCGCTAATTTTATGGAACGCTTCCACGAACTTAAGCTATATACCAAGCTACGTTCAACGATATAAAAGAAAACATATGAAAATGTTAATAATTAGAGTATATCATCATTATCAGTGTATCAGTCCGTAGGCTGGTTCACCACTTCCATCCAAGCCCGACACAAGTTTTCTTCTTTAATTCCGGATAAGTCGGTATTCCACTTCATTTTATCACTATGTCGACGAACGTTGTCCGTCATCTACTACGTGATTTTCCTCCAATTATCTTGCCTTCAGTAATATCCCTCGGGATATTTTGATTCGGGCGAAATGTATGATCTAGCCACTTAAGTCACCTCTTGCGGATATTTTTAATATACTTCTTTGTTTAATTTCATCTAACTGGTTATTCATTTTCTCTGCCTATCTAATTTTCTATAGACACCGCCGACATCATATTTCAAAGGCTTCTAATTTGTCTCGATCTCTACGCTTCGTTGTCCATGTTTCCGCACACCATATAGTGCCATTGACCATACCAAAGTTTTAAACTAGTTTTTGAGTATGTCGATGTACATTGCTTGCGGTGTAATAAGTATGTATTTAGCGTTGAAAGCTTTTTCCTATTTCTGTACGATTGTTAAATATTTCGAGTACAATAATAAATTGAAAAATATATTAAATATAAATTTTAAATATATATATAAATTAGTTCTAATTGAATTATATGTTATATTTATTCTAATTTAGTGTATTATTTCCCGATCTGAAGAAATATTTAATTATACATATATACTTACACATATATGTATTCTTCAATTAATACTTTTCATGTGTTTTATATTTATAACCATGTGTCCTATCGTCGGTGTATCCATTGTTTGCGTTTGTATATAATGTTTGATTTACATCTTTATACATAATTTCGTGTATGGTCTTGTTTAATTGTTTTGATTTTACGTTTATAACATTTAAATAGTTGGCGAGGTTTTTCTTCATTTGTTATTTTTGTCTTAAGCAATTTTTTTCTATTTTATTTTATACGCTAAACACGTGATAGACTACTACGAAAAATAACGGTTCACTACGAGCTTTGTTCCGCAGAACTTTTTGTTATAAGGAAAAAAAATAACAAAAGTAGAACAAACAAACCCACGCACACACGAAATATGTTGCATACGCATATGTTAGGGATAACACACATATATACATACATATTATATTTTGTGTATTAAAATTATTTATGTACTTAGTTTCTTGTCGCGATTTATTCAATTTTAAATTTATTCGGTAAATAAATTTCCAAACAGATTTATTTATATTCGCATTACGTAATTTACTTTTGTATTCTCCGTTTTAAGACAGATAACAGATTTATCTACTAGAAATTAAAAGAAAATGGGAAACTAAATAATAAAATGCGGTTTGTTAAAATTGCGAAAACACGTCAAATCTATATATAATTCAATTTACAGTGGAAATATTTCGTTATATATCACTAATTTACAACCTATATTTTTTTGTTATTCTTTGTAAAATCGCGTTTTTCACTGAAAATATACTTAAATTCGAATCGCCTACTATCAAAAAACCGTTACACACGTAACTAAATTTTAATCGTGTGGAGTTATATTTCAGTTTTGACAAATATCAGAAGGACACCACCAACCCTTAATGTTATTTTCGGAAATAAAATTTTTTTCATTAAAATAATTCGTTCGTAGATTAAAAAAAAATATTACCGGAAAGATCTGATATCTTAGCTCGAATTAAATTATATTTACATGAATTTATTCGGCCTAAAGTTTCAAAATTCATAATTTCCATACAAGTAATTTTTAGTTAATCCCTACAAAAAAAAAACGTTGAATTCTTTTCGAAACTCTCGTTGCACTGTCGTGATCGATTAATGCCGAAAATAACGTTCCATGCAAAATGCGCGCTCCTCGTTACAGGATGCCGTGATAACTGGAACTGAATAAAAATGAATCTTTCGTGTGTACACTAAACATGAAGCACGCGCTATTCGCTATTCAAAAAATAAAACCGTCTGTCCTCTATGGATCACCCTATATTTTATATATATATATATATATATATATATATATATATATATATAAGAATTGCGAGTTTAATAATATAGATATACATATATATTGTATGTAATGCAATTACGTTAACATTATTTTTTCGCGTTTTAAGCCTGCTTTATTATTATTATTAATTAATTAATATATTTATTATTATTATTATTATTGCTGTTGATTATGATGTTGCGTTAAAGGAAAACTCACTTCATTTTCGATAAATATTTACCCCGGTTACAAAGGGGAGGAATTAATTTTCCTGTTTCTTCAAGTCTCTAAAAACGACTAAATTACCTGTTTATGAAAAAAGTCGTAAAACATAATCACAAGGAGACGATGAAGGTGACGTTTGTGAATCATGAAGGGGGGACAGATTTCGCTAAAATGAGAAGCACTCGCTATACGTTAATTAACGGTTCGATATACATTTAGAGGGCTATGTGTGTATTACATACTTCGTATACGTATAGCAGTATCTGCTATTTTTTATATCGTTACCCACTTTCTTTTCTTTCTTTTTTTTTTAGGTTTACGTCAGAGATTATAATATAATTTCCCGGCTACCCGCAACGAATATACTTGTCGCAAATTTTTCTTACGTCACGTTTGCAAGCATACGTACACACGCATACGCCTATAAATACCTATACGCATTATCGCCAACAATGTGTGTATATGTATATATATATATATATTTGAATAAACCAATACAATTAATAGGCAGGTTATTTAGAGAAGCACGTGCTGCTTAAACAAATTGGGTGTGGTCTGTTGTCCGTTTTCTACTACGACGCGATTTGTACTCTAAATTTTCTAACGAAGGTCACCTTACAAAATTAAAAAGAAAATTTGACCTCAAACGCGCGCGAAAATTTTCGAATTTCGCATTATACCAGTTTAATTACCTGGTACGATGACGAGTTTCGATCGACAAGGAACAGATAAAAGGATGGAGGAGGAAATTTAACATTATTAAGCCGACCGCGTATAAGTACGTATATAAATTTTTTGAGCGTATGGCTTTGATAAAATTTCTATTGGGCATATTAAAAACGTTACGCTATTATAAGGTAATAAGTATCTGATTCGTTCTTTTATATCTGATACGAGAGAAATGTACATGTACATCCGAGAATAAATTTGTCTTTATCAAGATGTAAATTCCGAAGAGTTAACATTAGGTATAATTTCGAAGATTTCGATATAAGAGTTCCAAGTAAATGAGAGAATAAATTTAGTCGATTAAGTCGCGATATTATATACATACATATATATATATATATATATATATATATATATATATATATGTGTGTGTGAGAAAGAACTCCGTATTTACAATACATAAAATTTTAGAAAATTCTTTAGAATAAATTATATCGTTCAACACAAATTGTTTATAGCCGATATTTTAATAATAACAGGTTTATAGATACAGGCAGGCCCGTTATATAAACTCCAGGGAATCGGGGCAAAAAATTAAATTAAAATGAAAAAATACTAAAAAAAAAAAAATCAAAGTAACCGAGTACTTCTACAAATAATTAAATAATAATAATCGATTGAAAAAAAAAATACCCTTATCGATGGTCGTTTGTAGATTTTAGACTTTATACTAAGCAATAAAAATGTACTATAGATAAAAGCTGAGATATGAACGCGAAGTTAACCGCTATGGATAATGATAAATTTTTTGTTGTCGTCATCCGGTTCATCAGCTTTCCCTCATTCATGATTTTTGTAACATAAATTATTTACACTTCTAAAGATATAATTATCGTAATACTTTTTTTGAAATCGTTTAGGATTTGTCCGCTTTCATATATTTCCATTATCAAGTTATATAAATGAGTTTTCGTATCCATATCTCTAAATTTATTAATAACTCACTCGGAATATTATCCCATCCTGGTATTTTTTTTTGCTTTTCAATTGTTAATTCGACTTCTCCTGCTGTTATAGATGGCACCGAATTATCATTCGTACTCGTTTCCTCCTTTTTCTTATTTATGTCTCTATTTGCATTCTTTCCCTGAAACACTTCTTTTATATAAATATTTTCCATTATATTTTTTTTCTTCTAGTATTTGTTTTCTTGCTTTTGATTTCATTAAAGCGCTTTCTTATGTGAGTTATGCTTTCTCCTATTTCTCCTGATATGGAAATTGACAGGGTTGAATGGGACCGTCTACGCGCGATGTAATGGATGAAATATCAGAGTAATAATAAAAACATTATATGAGACCTTAAAACCCGATAATAAGAATCGGCGGAAAAGAAAAGAAAAAAATAAAAATATGGAAAGGAATATATCACGGGGATTTTTTAATATATACACAGAAAAATTAATGCAAGATTTTAATTAGAAAGGTAACTGAAGGCGATCAAAGATGTTAATGCTCTGTTTTCCAGATGGCATAGCAATCGTGGGAAGTAATGAAAAAGAACTTGAAGAATCGGTAAAACAGCTAGCAGCAAACACGTATATAATATGCCAATGAATGAAGAAAAAGTGCTAAAAAGTAAAATATAATAGATGTAAAAATTAATGGAAAAATTTTGAAAAAAAGTAAATTGGTATATAGATACCTGAGCATAATCATTTAAGATGGAAGAAGTGACAAAGAGATATCGACTTGAATTAGTCTAGCAAAAATGGCTTTCAATAAAAAGAGATCTTTACTAACGTCGAAAAATGTCAAAGGAAGCACTTTGTTAAATCGTACGTATGGATCATACTGATGTACGGAAACTTGGACGATCAACCGCCAAATGCATAAAAAGAAGTGAGACCTTCGAAACTTGGTTCTGGCGTAGATTACAAAAAAAAAAAAATTACAAACGAAAACGTTTTTAAAAACGGAAACGAATCGATTCAGAAGTCAAAAAGTAGAATTAAATAGGCCACTTATACCGACACAAAACTAATTGAAAGGAAAATGGAAGGAAAACAATAAACAGGAAGGCCAAGAAGTAAAGATATAGATGAAATAATAGAAGACGCAGGAGCAACAAGTTATGCAAACCTTAAAAGAAGGGCGGTAAAAAGAAAATTTTAGCTGAACTCACTATGAGTCATAAAGGGATGAGGAAAAGAGAAGAAGAAATATATAGTGTGACATTTTTAACTTATCCGTTGTTTATAGGATTAGTGATAAATATACATGTATGTCTCGAATTCGTTAGTTATAGTATTTTGTACTTTTTAATTAATAAGAAGCAGAGTTAATTTAATTGGCGTTAGTAAAATTAGAAAATAATACTGTAGCAACATTCGCTGATTATACGACAATCCTGGCAGTAGGCGGAGGATGGTGTACTGTCGACAAGGAAGTTGCAAACTGCAGTGGATGATAGTTACGATACGCTAAAAATGTAATATTAAAACGATACTAAATCGGTGCACGTGAACTTCTCATTAATAGGCGCATTACACATGTATTCCGGTATATACATTAATAATAATGTTATACCGTATGCGTATACAGCTAAATAACTGTATGGCATTAGACGCTGGACTTCGTAGGAGATTTTATGTAAAAAAATAAAAAAGAGGAATTGGAAATAATAAAAAAAACCACCTATATCGGATGATTCATTCTTTATTATCAACTTACAATAAAAATGTTAATATACAAACAAATTTCGAAACCCGTCCGGACGTACGATATACAGTTATATGCACTAAACAAAACGATAGAAATATTATACAGCGTTTCCAAAATAAAGTTTTAAGAAACATTGTGAACAATGCGCCGTGTTATGTAAAAAATATACACATCCATACAAATTTGCAGATCGAACAACTAAATGAAGTAATTAAAAGTTTTGCAAAATGCCATTAAATAAACGCTGAAGCGTGTCAGCTCCTACATACGACGGATTGGTGAACTAATATTAGATTAATTTACGAGTTTTAAGAGGTATATATAATTTATTACTTTTAGTTAATACGTAAAAACTGAAATTCCGTGGGTATTAATATTATTCCTAACAAGTTCATTCGTTTATCATCGTGTATACGGTATACATATATATGTGTGATGAAATACAAAATAGGACCACTACCCCACGTGTAGAACAACCCCTTAAACCAGACGAACCGGATTAAAATCACGTGATCTTAAACTATCCGCCGACGAAATAAACCCGGACAGCGTTCATTACCTACCTACCGGATATTTTAAACTCTCTTTAAACGAAGTTTAAAAATCACGAGACGTATAAAGACATTATCGGTGATTATTATTTGTACGAAAACCGGTAACATATACCGGTTGAACGAGTTATTTCGTTACACATTCTTCGAATTAATAATTATGTCGTACACGTTCGTACAGATCAAGGCGAATTGTCGGGCAAATTACCACTATCCCAGTTCAACAAGCATTTACGTCAGTGAAATATAGTTAAAAAAATTTAACTCCGGACGGAGAAACGAAAAAAGTCTTTTACACAATGTAATTTTTTGACTTTATATAATCGAACTACCAGGTTTCTCAGTAATTATCGACGATCGAACTTTAGAAAATCCAGACTGAAAACAACGAGACATTTAAATTTGCAACTGACATTTTTAACCCGTCCTACAATACCGGCAATTCTATATAGACGGCATATCCACAGACTAGATTTTTTCCTACACGTATAATATGGTCGACTAAGTAGTAGAATCGATATTTTATCGATTTAGAGAGCGTTTCATGTTGATCTAAACAACTAGAAAATTCGTATATTTAACTCAGATCAAATTTATCTAACATACGTTCATTCGATTGTGTCAGGTTTCCTGTTTTTGTTATTGTTTAAATTCGTTTTGGATCCGTGGTTAATTAGATTTCATTTACCCATTACATTTTTTGCTTATTTCATTCGCGTTGGAAAAAAAGCACACACACATAAGATTAATACGTGTACATATATAGCACCTGGGTGACCATTTTCTTTTATTTTTGTAAAATGTGTTCTTATTTTTTTTTGGGTGGTGGGGGCAATTTTAATCGTGTAGAATTTCGTTTCATAAATTTCCGGAATTATAACAAAAATAAATACGATAGTTCGCTCTCTTATATATATATATATATATATATATATATATATATATATATATATATATATATAAATATATACGGTGGTGTAACTATAATCTGAAAAAGTACTGTACGATAAAATAAATTTGTAAAAATAACATTCCGCTAATTTCAAGAGCATAATTTTCAATAGTTGCTTGCTTCCGTGTTTGACTTAGCGCTGCCGAAAACGGTCGCTAACACACTCCGAGAAAATGCCAAAATAATACAGAAAGGTCAATACTGAACATGAAGAAACTAGAGAAAATTAAATTAAAGACTATTAAAGAAAAAAATAAGTGGAAACAGAGATGTGGAATTTATTTTTTATTTATAACTATTAGGACATAAATCACTTATAAAAAACATGCCAGTTGATAAATGCGAAATATAAGGTGAAGCGTAACGATAAAAAATATCTCGTAGTATTTCTAGATCGTGCTTTGGCATATTACAGAGTGTGAGAACTGAAATATGAAAATTACAACCAATATTCTACGTGAGTTAATGGCTTTAAATTTGGTTGCAAAACTAGAGGTACTTCGATCATCGACCCTCTAACATTGTGCTCCTTAGTATGAGAATATGCATGTGCATGTTATGTCAGTTCGTGAAGGCGGATATAGCGTTAAATGATACACGAAGAGGAATAATAACCGAATGTCTCAGGTATACAAAAACGTAGAAAAACTTTACCTAGCATGCGGCATTACACCTCCATCCGTAAGAAGAGAAGTCGCTATGGAAATAGAAAAATTAAAAGCGACAACCTAAGTCTTGAAGATTAAAATCGCGGACAGACTTCTCGAATAACACAACAACTATTAGTGGTAAACCGGAGAAGATTCGACTGACTAAATGGAAGGAATCGATTACAGTTGAAATAGAACCATCACAAGATACAAAGTGGAAAACGTTGAATAGATGTAGCAATACAAATTTATCGGACAGTAGCATGTGCCAATGTGGGAAAGAATCGAAACTATTTACTTCGATACCCGAGAATAAAAACTCATCTTAGACTGATAAAATCGATACAGATCGATAGTTGGTGAGGAAAGATATAAAATTGCGTCATAGACACGAAGATAATTCGTCGTGATAATTACAAGGATTAGTTTTACTTTCGACATGAAAACAACTTTTATCGACGCGTGTAGCAATGTCGAGGAAACATTTACAAATTTACAATTCTAGCCTCCGGTGATGTCGTACCGACAGAGATGGTGATTATTATCGTTAAAGATCTAAAATCAGTAATTTCGCACACAATAGCCGGGAGTACTGTAAAGTCCTCGATCTATTTCCTACATAAATTACGTACCTAAATAAAATTTACGATGTAAAAATTTATTTAGTAACAACTTATATTTCGAAACTATTAATTTAATAAACGTCGCTAAATTTGTCGGAGTGGAATTTACGATTTTCGCGTGTTAATAATATTACGCTTCGATGTATTTCACCTTCGACTGACACACGGTCGATTATAAATAAACTATATAGCGACATTGAATACAGGGTTACCAGCGTTGCAACCGTTTCTTATATTGCTAGTACAGACTTGCAAACTCTTCTCTATTATCGGCGGTGATAATTGCGACCGGTGTTATTACTACGGTGGAACAACTTTCTAATACTGTTTACCTACCCGATTCGTAATTTAACGCGGAACTCGATTGTACGCTTCTTAATATTCGATTGCATTTCGTCGATATTAAATGAATGCGCGTGTATAGGATAGGGATTTTTTTTAATCATTAGAAGAGAGGAACTATTTCCATATGTATTTTTTTAATCAATTCTTCTATTATATATTCATTCGCTGGAATTTTTTTTTCACTTATTCGGAACAACTAGTTTCGCGATTAATTCAAAAATTGTAATCGCGAAAGATGTGTCTGCACATCTAATTCCGTCGTTGCTTTAATATGACATTTAGTACATAATAATGTTTAACCTTTATATTCGAAAATTCTATTTCCATATTAAAAATTAGAACAGTAAGCGACAATTTAAATCACGTTTCTTCATTCCCACTATACGTTCTTTAACCAACGGTAATTATTTTCATATTCGACGAATTTGAACACATAGAAAGAAATCAGTCTCGATTGACTGCAAGCTCGCCATGACTGCTAGAACGTTCATCACTCGTCCGATGAAATCATTTCTCTTTTTCTTATGTGTTCTATCACGCGTTTTAAGATCCACACGACCAATCCGCCGAATCTCATCGCGTAACCTTGTTACTAAAGTTGGTTATAAAATTCTCTTTACGTTTTTACTTTTTTTCTCCCGTAATTATTCGATATTTTATCCATCCGTTCGATTTTCATCATCATGTTCCTCAAACAGGAGACGTTTCAAGTTGTTTTAAATATCGGCCTTCTTAAGTATTCACACGTTTCATTTCCACATATATTCCATACACGTTAATCGTTAACGTAGTTCAATATCAATGTTACCGTTTAATATTATTTCCATTCGTATTGAAGACAAACAGAGCAATCTGTTCAATTTATCCCATTTTCAAACGTAAATCTCACTTAAATATGAATAATAAACTAATAATCTGCAAGTCAATCATTAGGCCTATTTTAACATATTCTTGTCCAGTTTGGTCTTCAGTCTCAAATGCTAGTTTTAATAGACTGCAATTAGTCCAAAATCGATGTCTTAGATGTATCCTCAATGTCCCCGTATACACTAAAATTTCATATATGCATAGTGCTCTGCAGATACCATATGTAAAAGACTATATCCTGAAACTATCCCAAAAAATTTTTCTCAGTTGTAGTGTGCACCGTAATAATTTACTTTCAGCAATAGGAAATTACGATTCCAGGGAACTAAGTATTAGATATACTAAGTATAAGCATCAACGCATTAAATATAATGTATTATTCTCATAACGTTATAATTTGTTTGCTTTCGTTTCCATTACTTATAAATGATATTACATATTCGTTATATAATTAAACTTATATTTATTATTTTTTAAATTACCGCTTTTCATTTTTGATGGTTTTTTTGTCTGATTTTTCCATCAATACTATTTTCATCTTGTATATTTATTATTTACCAGTTTATATTATTAGTTACTTTCATAAATGGAGAGGGCATTTGTTCCGGTACATTTATTAAATATTATTATAACTTTTCAATATAATGCCAAATATACGCGTTTTACACTTTTTACATTTACGAAAAATCGTTATGATGACGAAATTTGCAAAACTTACGCCATCATCTCACTATGTTCTGAAGATGATGTAATAATTTTCAATAGTTTCGTGTTGTTGCAACACCCCCGTGTTTATTTTCTAACCATACAATCATCGCAAACGATGTTTACGTTTTACATATATATATATATATATATATATATATATATATATATATATATATATATATATATATATATATATATATATATAATCCGTGAAAACACGTAAACGATTCTCCTCTCCCCGAAAATTAATATATAACCGGAAAAATGACGTATTCTGGCAAATGTAATACGGAGGTGGTTTACTGTTGTCTTTTACAAAGCTGATACTCATTAACTGATCAACTGCATGCATATCTGAGTTAATTATATACCTTTTTATAATTACAAAATTCTCTTTGATGTGATTTGAACATACGCTCTGAGTTTCACATATAAATACATGTCCATCAATGAAATTTTTGTTGGTCACTTATCAATCGCATATATATATTTTCATTCAAATTATTGTGACGACTATATAGTCTTTGACAATAACGATGATGAAGTTGAAAGCACGTATGAAGAGGTACACTTCCAATGAAGTGATTCCGACTTATTTCACTACTTCACTAAATCACATATGGTTTTCGACGTTTGAATAGAGCTCGACCTTTGGGAGTAATTAGTATTGAACCCCAATGTATGTGTTTTAAATTATAATCACCTCGGTTGCCTAGTGAAAAACCCCAATGTATGTGTTTTAAATTATAATCACCTCGGTTGCCTAGTGAAAAAAAATAGTCTGTAAACTTGTCTTCATCCATCCTAGATCTAGGTGGGTAATTTATTGCTGAAAGAACAAGATTTTTACTATTAACATCGATGATTTGAATGCTTGTCGCTTGAATGTATTCTTGTTGATGTTCTTTGGTCGCAAAGTTTATGGAGTCTAATTATTACTGCTGCTCGTCCTTGGTCTTTATGACTCGGGGGTGTACAGTGGTATAGATACTGTAATTTTTAAGTTTAATATATAACAATGGTGTATGTCTCTGAGATCAGGGATATTTAATTTTTTTCCCAAGCAGAAGATACTCAAGTTCATTTTTGCGCTGGATTAGCCCATTGGCATTCCATGTCGTCTCATTTCTGATTCTTTTGAACTTTGGATGTGGAACATGTTGGAACATTTTCCAGTCTATCCAGTCTAGTTATGATTCTGATTAAAGCATGATTTAATGATTGTGTGCCAGAAACCCTGACAATTTTTACATTTAGATAATTCTTTTTTTTTTGCTGTGGCGGTTCGAACTTAATAACTTGATAACATAGCACCTTATGTCATATATTTTTTTATTATTATCACTTGGTTTCAGATCTAAGAAAAACAATGGTAGATTTACGTAGGTCCATCACCATCAATTTTTTCCCTAAATTATATATTTCTTATTTTTAACACTTCATGTCCATCCTCAAGCAGCTTTTGTTTGATCGTTTCTTGATTAGCATCATGGTGCGTCCCTTTTAAGGACTACCCGGAAAGGTTTCTCATTTTATAGTTGATGGCGGTGATATTCAACTTATTTTCGTTTAATATATTTTTAATTTTCTGAAATTAACGTTCGTCTGATGTCAATATTTTAATTTCATCATTCAAATATGTTTTAAATTTTTGTTCACCTCTTATGGGTTCATAATTTATTAAGTACACTTTTAACTTATCAAATTGTTTGGCGCCCTTGATGGTTATCCGTGGTGGCTAGTATACTTTATCAATAATTTTGTATTTAGGTTGTCACACTATTAACAATTTTTTTGTTTGGAGTTGCTTTAATAACAGACGTTCATTCAGTACGGCAGTACTATGTTTTATCAGTTCTATAACATTTTTTAAAATTTGATTTTCTTGTGTCAGTTTTTTAACTTCTTAATAATGAAGTATACTTTCTGTATTCGTACATGGATATTTTTTATTAGCAATTTTATTTATATATATATATATATATATATATATATATATATATATATATATATATATATATATGCATATGACAATGTACTTGTATGTCTATTAAAGTAGGTGTGTTTAGTATTTATAGAAGCGCCTATATAATTTTATTGTTTTACTCTAAAGAAACCCATGTATAAAATAAGTACACTAACTTAGAACGGTATGTACATTAAATTCCATTTCATGTGTAAACGCCTGTATAGTTTGAACCCTAGCATTATTAAATAATTGCTTAGAATTTAATTTTAGTTGTAGATAAACTTGAGTGCGTTTTAGAATTAGTATTAGTAAAAATATCGGACACGACGGTTTAAGAATTGTTGTTGTTAAGAATTACGTTATATTATGCGACTGAATAGTTACCACGTAAACAAAATTATTGTTAAACGGTAAGTTATGTCGTCAGAAACTGGAATATCCGAGGATAATCAGAGCAGAAGTATCACGAGCCTGATGACGTCATCAAAAATCGATAAGCACGCCTTCGTAGACGACCAATCAGAAAGGAGAATGGATAGCGCGACATAGGCAGTTACCTTAGGTGGTGCAAATAATACTATGTACCTTCGTCTATTCTCTTTCGGCTATCGTTTATCTGTCTCTCTCTCTTTACGAGTATAGATATTTTTGCTTAAAGACTTACTCCCCGTCCATAAATAGGGAATACGTGATACTACCAACGCACTCATGCAAATATACGCGATAAGTGTAGCCTTCTAAAAAAAAAGAAGATAAGTGTGACGACGACCTCACCACGGAGCCGTTCATAGACGAGTTTTCTGCTGGCTGCGCCTTTTCACCGACTGAACCAGCCGACTATTCTATTTTTTAATCTCAATCGCTCGTGTGTTGTGTACGTGTTCGGTTTATCGGTTCTTAATTTAATTTGTTTTTTTTTATTATTATTTATTTCATTTATGACGAAATAAAATTATATTAAAGATTTTTAAATCGTAATTAATCACGCTTTATATCACTATATAGATAAAATACGTATTATTCGTAGTATATATTTTCATTTCGGTTTGAAAGTTTTTAAACAAGTGTAAAAATGTTGCTGGCTACTATGGCTTTAAAGAAATTATTGTCGGTGTTCACATCGTGTGAAAGACAAGTTACGGTAAGGAAAATAAATAAATAAAAATATATATACACATAACACGATATATACAAAAAAAAGGAGAGAGAGCAAGTTTAAAGTCGATAATAATAGAAATCCGACCCAGTTCTAAGAATTAAAATTTAATTCGGGGCGATATTTATTAAACTAAAAATCCGGTTTATTAATTTCGACTCTGCTTAAAAAATTACTTTTAACATGTGAAATAGTATAATTTTTTCGTACATTGCAATCTAAATAACTTCGTTTTAATTATAATTTTTCTAAAAGCACTATTTAAAAATTACTACTCTTAAACTTTATAGTAAATAAATATTTCTCACAATCGTAGTCGTCATTATCCCGGTGTAAATGAAAATAATTTTAAGAATAGTAATTTCGATCAAAATAAACATCAAAAAGAAGTTAAAATCAGTAAAATTGTTCTTTATGAAGAATCACAAAGCTCTTCGGCTGTTAGGCCATTATCAAGTTAATATTTAAAAAGATAAAAAATATAAAATGAAAAATATTAAAGCTTTGTAAAGAAAAATTTTAGTGATTTTAACTTCTTGTTCGTTGTTTATATTAATGGAAATAAATTACAAAATTATATAAACGAATGTATTCGTATTTTTAAATGTTTTCACTAAATATATATTAGAAATTTTAAACTTCGAAATTTAAATTTCCGAAGATACAGTTAGTGTTAGGGGGCGGGTTTACGAGTAATAGATACTGTATATTCTCTTTAAATTGTTTCTACTACGGCATGAAATAATTTATAAATACAATATTTGTATATAACATCCTTTACCGGTTATAATCACACGAGTTGGATAAAATATAAGAGTGAAAACATTCAAGCACCGAATGCGGAACTTCTAACAAGGTAGGCGAATAGCTTAATTACTCTATAAGATCGTATGAAAAGATATATATATATATATATGTATAAATATAATATGCATGTGTATAACTTTAAAAGCCAAAAAAAAAGTTTCGTTAGGTCGAAAATTAAAATAAATTATATTTGTTTTCAACTTACCTATTTCCGACGATTGAAAGCTCGATGAAATGTTCCGCATTGCAATGATGTCTTAATTAAATCGTACCGTTAACGAGGATAACGTACCTGCGAATCGAATTTATAAAAATTGGTACACAAAATATAACGTAGATTTCGTGGTTCTATTTTTATAAGAATAAAAATCGTTCTACTATTCACACTTAATGCAGATACATCATTAATACACGGATAATATTAAGATATTTCTACATGTAACGTAGTAAAACATAATAATAACACTACATCGAAAACGATGTTGCGTCAAATAGATGAAGACTTCAATTCTGATCATTATCAGGGTGACCAGTTTAAAAAAAAATATTATCGTTCGACTAATGTATGCAATATGTATTATATATATTATATAATAAGAAAACTTTATCTACATAACGATAAAACTTCATTTGATGATCATTAATAAATGGAACGTGCTAGAAAATTTACAATAACATTTTTGGAATCAGCGTGAAAAAATATATTCTGATTATGTATGTTACCGAAACACTGTTGATCTGTGTTATCTTCGTTAAATATCTATTCTTACTTGAGACGCAATTTTATCTTTTTCCACTTATAATCATTAATGTTTATTTTTAAATAACTATACAATATATTTACATGAAGTTTTTCAATAAATAATTTTTATACAACCCGTTAGTCTCTTATATTTTTATCATATGAATTTTACATTTAAATAATTTTTTGAACACATATTTATTTTATGTAATATTAGATAAACATAAGAGGTGAGATTTTCGATGTGAAGGAATTGAGACAAAATAGTTTAATATTTCCGAATAAAACGTCCCGTATTTGTAGGTGTAAAAAGAGAACATGCAAACACACATATACATGATGGTTTGTAATCTAGCAGAAATTGGAAATGTAAATTTAAAATTATGAATGTTATAGTCATTTTTTCGTCTGATGTTACAGAGTACATATTTCTATTGTAGTATTCTTTGTAGATATTTTTGTTGATCAATTGCAAACGTCGTTGAACTGATCAACAGAAGACGAGAATTTTTATGTTTTTTTAATCAAGTTTTGATATTAATGCAATGAAACCGATACGAGTAAAAAAAAACCTATAGCTCTTATCAATTCCCGATCATGTTTTATATCTACTATATCGAGTACAATTATTTAATAGTTCTACATTGTAGACACAAATAATTAATATTTCATTTTTGATATTTAATAAATTATCATTTCAAGGTCTTTCAGTTCGTCCGGTAATTCCCAAACGAATAAAAAAAACAACAGTAAAAATAGAAAATAAACATTCTTACGTCGATAAAACTTATAATTTTTGTTAAAAATCACGCACAGTATTAGTAAATTTTTCATACATTTCGACGCCTAGACTATGTTTACGTTTATCAGTGGGGCGTGTATATATAGACAAGCGCGCTATATCGATCTGTGAAAAATTGGTAACCTCAAAATAGGAACGTTATTTTGACAAAAGCCATTCATCGATTTTCCCTAAAATATTCCACCTCGAATTAGAGGCAACTTCTTACATTTTATGTGTATTACTTCCAAGTCGTTATTGTTGTATATGTGCTAGAAGAGGGCTTTCGATAAATTTGTGTCATCGTAGACCCGATATTACGTAAAAATAGTTTGTTATTCAAAGTCGTACTTTTAAACAAATCTTTTTATTTCGTTCTATATTACGAGTAAATAGAATTACAAGGTTATCGTTCAGGATGATATGAAATTTAGTGAAAAAAAAAACAAACCAAACTTATATTACATTTTTCTTCTGAACCTAACCGTTTAAAATAAAATTCCGTTATATATGAAAGTCTACAAATGTTCAAACTTGTCTTCTTTTTCAAATACATATTATTAAACTTAATCGAGTTCTTATCGTCGTATAACACTATGTTTCGTTTATAACATTCACAAATAATAAAAAAAAACAAAATGTAATAAATTGAGAAAATGATTATTTAATTTAATTGAATAAGGAACATCCAAGACGCTGCGCTACTACAGATGCATATTAGTTTCATACCTTATACACTTATTAGTTAACGCGTCTAAACTTATCTCATTCGCATACAAATGTTTAGATGGTTAGTTATTAAAATTATGTTTGTGTGAAGTATTTGATATTTTGTATAGCTAGAAAAATGTTGATTTTAACGATTCGAAACAGCGAGAATTGTAAACTCCCTGAAACATATTTAATTTTATATTCTAGTCCGTTCGTATTTGAAACTTAGTTCATTAATTTGGAACGCTGTATTTGATGAATCAATAAAGTTGTGGACGTATAACAGAAATTTTTAAAGTACTTACATTGCAGATTTATCAAATCTGGCAATGAGTATTAAACTATGACATGTTTTTTTTCGACATTCACATAGGAATAGTTTACAAAGGTGTAGGAAATAGCACTTCGCTTTCTTGACAATTTGATATACTTTAATATAGCATAGGCTGTCTCCCTCTGTTAGAGAAAATTTATAAAATTTTCGATGTGTTTTATAAATATTTTTAAAATTTAAACATTCTATGTTAATTAAATACTTACCCTTTATTATTAAAGTATGTTTTTTTTTTTAGCATTAAAAGTTTATATACCGTATAGAGGACACTATGACTGAAAATGTTAATGTGTCATATTTTTTCACATTATGGGAGATTTTTAGTTGGATACACAATTGAAAAGTTTAGATTTGATCGGTATTTTCTGAAACTCAAGAATATGTGGTAGATCACTGTTTGAAACCAACTGTATTAGTAAAAACTCTTTGAATTTCATTACCTTAACACATAATAAAATGGTAAGGGACTTTCAAGAGCAACAGCGCATGTTAGATTCATAATAAACACGCTTTTTTGCCACCTGATTATAATATTCTATATCTACAGTCAGCTTTTTCGGTTGGATACTAGCAGCTGAGACACGGTTTAAGGTTAAAATATCTCATTATTTTGCTTCTCGAAATATTTTTAACGGGTTTTCCAATTCTTCAGATATGTTATAACGTTTTCTGTTCTCGTGCTCTGATAGATTGTTCGTTGCGTACGGATATTTTGAAAACTATGTTATAAAACTTTAGTTACATATAGTCTCGTCGACGGTTTCTGTAGCAATGTCGATAAAGCCAGCGCCTATGCCCTTAGTAAATAAATAACCGAACGTTAAATTAATTTCCATATTAGCGAAAATTTAAAATTTTATCGCCTATTTCGTTACATATTACGTCGTATTAGATATGCATAAAATTTTACGTTTGATTTATTTGCAGATCAGAGAAGCGTGCAAGGATATGGTTTTATCGGAAGAAACGTTAAAGGATATTATGGACAGACTTTTGAAGTCGATCAACGAAGGTTTATCGAAAGACACGCACGATATATCCACTGTAAAGTGTTTCGTTACTTACGTACAGGATCTGCCGAATGGAAAAGGTAATTTTTAAAATAACAATTACAAAACATGATCTCAAATATCTCACTGTTTTCCGAATTAAAAAATCTCTATACGAGGAGGAATAAATCCACTACCTTTCTAGATAATCTGAAAATAGTATTATTATATAGACGCTATAATAGTAACATCATTTCTTTATAATCGTGGTGTCTTGCCGATGTATTAACGGGCAGAACCGAAAAACGGCGATCTACAAAAGATGTAATTGGGAAAATTAAGACGTTATCTGATTAAAAAATGAAAAAGTATCACTCGGATCGGGGAACAGACAAATTCAGCGGAGGCGCGAATGATAAATTATCAGCGTAGGCTGGACATGCACGTATATAGAAATTATATCAGGCGGACAATACATTTTCATTCTAACTTGTGACAAGAATTAACTCTGGATTTGCGCTAAATAGAGAAATCATTTGAAAAGTCTGGAATACACGTTTACCAATAGAAATGGGCTGATGTTTATATATTGTCCGCTATTAATAATGATAAACGAACGTTAGTAATAGTAATAACAGACCTAATAACGTGTATAATGTACGTCTTATTGATTCATCATGGCTCAGTATTCTTTCTTTCTTCGGTGTATTCAGCTGACAGTGATTTAAAAGATAACCAAGAACACCTAACATATTTCATACTGAAATATTTTAATAACAAAATGTCCAAAGCAGAGATACCAAAACGGAGACGTCTCGTTGTGTTTGATTATTAGAAAAAAAGAGGGGACGGTTATTGTTTGTGTCGAAGAATATGCAGTTTGAAAATAGTCCTTTTTATGTGATGCTTTGGCTAAAATAATTAGTTGACGATTTTCATTAATTACCGTCGTAAGAGCAGTTGAAATAATTACGTCATAAAACTAAATGTATGAATAGTACGCCAGCTACAAAAAGTACTAAAAAATTTCCTTAAAAATGTATTTTATAAATAAGGAATTTCAGTATTTCAGGTATGTTAACAATACTTATAAATGTATATGCGAACACACAAGCAACAAAATTAGTTTTTGTTTGTACTACCCGGGTTTAATAAAAATCTATATTTTTCTATTTTCCTCTCCTTCTCTCGCACTCATACACTTCTCTCTCACTCACATACACACACACACACACACACACATATATATAATATT
This sequence comes from Coronaproctus castanopsis, assembly GCA_032883995.1. Taxonomy (NCBI): domain Eukaryota; kingdom Metazoa; phylum Arthropoda; class Insecta; order Hemiptera; family Monophlebidae; genus Coronaproctus; species Coronaproctus castanopsis. The sequence continues at coordinate 121,441,817 of CM065053.1, forward strand.
TTACAAATTATTTTGGTTTAATGTATCTTATTTTTATTTATGCAATAAACGTTTAAATTAAATAAATTATGTCATTTTATTGTATATTTCAATTAAAACATTAGGAAATTCATAGTGTGACAAACTTTTCCGTGCAATACGATAGATACACACGCGCACATGTTCATATATATATATATATATATATATATATATATATATATATATATATATATTGTGTTTTAAAAATAACCATGATTTTAATTTTGAAACAAAACACGTTTACAGATTATTATTATTATTATCAACAATAGATTATAAAACTGAAATAGAATACACTTATAAATTATTATTATTAACAATAAATATAAAACTGAAATAAAACTTATAATTAATTTGTTTTTCTATTATTACTATTTTTATTATTATTACTACTATATCCATTAAATGTTGAATATATTGGAGAGTAGTGATTTTATTAATTCTAACCTAAACAAAGTATAACACCGTTTAATCACTAAAAGTTTTTTATTGCGAAGCTTTTCGACAATTACGTAATTTTCAAGCACGCCCCAAGAAATATATGAATTACGAGAAATGTTTATATAACGACAACTTAAAATTTGATATACATATTTCACTAGCCAGACGTAATTTCAATTTTAGATTTATTTACAATATAAGCGAACACATCCATTGGACCTAGTTTATAGTTTAATAATTATATTTCTATTGGACCATAATTAATATTTAGTTAATATTAGTGGAAACTGATCACTGGATCAGCGTACACAACATGTTAAATTATTATAGTTACTAATTATTTAACCTATAGGTTAAGATTGTAGTAGTGTAACTGCCTTCCTAAAAGACAGTTATTTATGAAAAAAAAATTACGATAAATTTTATTTATAAAACAGATTTTTAAAAATAATTTTTCATCAAAATTGATATAATCTATAAATAAAATTTATTGTAAATAAATCTAAAATTGAAATTACGCCTGGCTAGTGAAAAATGTATATCAAATTTTAAGTTGTCGTTATATAAACATTTCTGGTAATTCATAATATGTAATATTTATTTGTGCGTGCTTGAAAATTAGGTAATTGTCGAAAAGCTTCGCAATAAAAAACTTTTAGTGATTAAACGGTGTTATATTTTGTTTGGTTTATATATCCATTAATATTTTTTTCTATTATTACTTGTCATTATATTATTATTATTATTGGAATAATGTGGAAATTTTTATATATATATATATATATATATATAATGTATACGTATACATACATAGTGTACGTGTATGAGCCATTATTTTATTAAATCTTTTTTTTTTGTGATGTAATCTTTTGTTTGGTAAAATCATTAGGGGTATTATTGAACGAGGCAATTCACTAATAATCTCGTTCATCCGAATAATATGTGGGGTATACGTATGTTATTATTTTATGTAGCTTTACAAGCATACTCTGTTAAGGTATATTTTTTTGCAACAATGATGAAAGCGATCAGATTTTTTTTCTAGCTGCGTCTATTATTTACAACTTTCATTTTTCTTCTTTTCGACAGTTCTTTTTATTTCTAATTTCTCTTAGTTGGCCGGTTTTCCCCTTCTACTCTACTTTACACTACTCGCCGACAAGAATAATCCATCCTGGAGATTTTATGTCTAGCGTATTTCTTTTTTACTGTTGCTTATTTATCATCTTGTGCCATCTTTTCTTGATAACCTTTCTGCCGAGTTCTACTCTTCAACGTCTACACCTTATTCGCAATGTAGTGCAAAAACAATACATCGTTTTGATTTCAACGGCTGATTATATTATAATAGCGTCAAATTTAACCGGTTTAATAATGACGTTCGTAAATTTCGTTTTTTAAAGTCGACGCTTTTTAGATGTTCTTTTTTTATTATTAATTATTATTATTATATCGCGTTTAACATGTCAGCTACAAAAGTTCGATACTTTAAAATTAACGTTCGACTTCGCGTATCGTGTATTTTATTAACTTTCCACCATGTAAAATTTGAAATAATCAAATCGTTATAAAACATAAAATTAACCGATAAAAATTGAATTTTTTCATTGTTTGAAATTTTCGAAACGTTTCCGATTGCAAACTCAAATTTACAATAATTTCCTAACGCAAACCCGGAAAACGACGCTGATAATTAATAAATTATCGACCTGGAATCACACACGTCTAATTCTAATGACGGAAAGGTTATATCGTTGACTGTCAAAATTACAAATATTAAAACATTTTAATTACGTTCCGCGTTCCTGTACTATCACCATCGTCATCTCTTATTGTATAATGTAAACGCCATATTTAAGCCGCACGCATGACCGTGTCAAGGCCGTAAACCGAACTTCCTCGTCGAGCCCGCTCTTTAAAAGATACGCTCTGCGAATTGTGCTCGACGCGCTTCGCAAACATTCTATTCTAGCTTTTTTGAGCTAACATGTACCTTCGTACGCGGGACTAGTTTGCGACCGTCAGGTTTACATTGTTCTCCAGTATTTGCGAATTCCATAAAAGTTTTCCACTTGTTAGAACAATCAGCTATCGTCATTTCTTGAAAAGATTTTTCCTTCAGTTTAATCATTCATTTATAAGTAGATCGATTGACGTAACTGTTTTCTTAGTAATTAATCCCATCGTATTGTTTAGCTCGTGTTATATTTTTTCGGAAAATAAATAAAACCGTTAGCTATCATTTGTTTCATAAATTTCCCGAGTTATAATAAAAAATGACACACTTTTGACAAATACTAGAACACTTTATCTCTTTCTTTAAAAGAAAAAAAAGTGAACTTTGGAATCTTTTTCGCGAAATGTTTTTTTGAAAAATATTTTCGGAATACCTCAATCGAAACGGTACTCCAAATTTTAATTATAATTATCAACACGCGCGCGTTAAAAAAAAAACACCAACAAATTTTTAAGCTTATAACATTCGAGCGGTTAATACGATACTGAAATTATCAACGTACATTTTATCGACATTTCTAAAATTTTATAAAGGTTATATTCGGAATCGGGACCCTAAAATTCGTAATTTCCATACAAGCCGTTTTTATTTGCTTAATAAATTAGATTTATGTTCAACGAAATCGTTAGAATCGTTTTAGTATGTATGTGGCGCGCAAAATCACACAGGAAGGATAGCTATACAGGGGAAAATTGAAGGAACTGGATATAATACCATCTCGGGAATGGAGTCAAAAATCATTAATGACATAGTAGTGGATGTCGCAGGGAGTAGATGATTATAGGGGGGCAGATATTCGATTTAACAGCGTAATGCAATTTTTGAAAATGACGCAACGTCATGATGATGATGATGTATATAAGATAATTTCTCGTTTAACAAGATAAGATACTACCAAATTCGCTGGCATATTTTTTTAAACTTTTTAGTAATAGTTTTTTGATATTGTATGCACGCGTGTTTAATTAGATACGTGTATTTAACTTGTATATATATATTAAGACTAGTGTGAACGTAAAAGCGTTTAACTGTTTCTCGTTAAAATTGTTACGTAATAACGCCTATAAAAATAATCGTTACGATAATCGATATTTTTCTGGTCGTTTTTTTCTTTTTTATAACGATAGTGTAAACTAGGATTACTCGACCCTATAGTGCGAGATTAGCGTCGAAAATTAACTGGCGCAAAAAATAAAATCGAGCTGCTAATTTTTTCTTCTATTTTTAATTTTATTTTGTATTAATTTGTTTTTTTTTTACACAAAAAATTTCTTCATTTTTGCGCTGCGATGAAATTAACGTTCGAACGCCTTGGCATTCCATTTTTTTAGCGGTTTTTGTTTTTTCTTTCCTTTCCTTTCAAGCGCCAATAACAAGCGCACCTGTCTTCGTTATCGTCGTCGACTTTTGCGAGAATTTGTTTTCATTTGTCAAATAGCCAACCTTTGTCGTTTGTACGCTCGCCAAAATTAAACCAATAAAGAATTACCGACGACTAACACGAAAGTGGGCGGCGTACTTATAAAATATCGACATATTCGTCGTTAAGTCACTTCCGATAGTCGAATATTTTTTTTTTTTTTTAATTTTTTTTTTATTTAATTTTCCGTTTGATTTTATTTCAATAGAAATCCCCCCTCCCCCGCAATATTGTCCGGACAACGTTGTAATTCGATCGCGGTCCGCTTAACTTTCATCAATAATTAATCATGTTCGCGATCAAAATCCAAAGTATCGTCATGATGCTTCCTCGGTGATACAAATTTTGAAAATGAGATGAAATAAAAATGTTCAATCTGATTGCATACTTATGACTGATCTAAATAAAAATAATTTTACTGAATTTGCATACCGTGTGTGTTTTCGCATTTGGATGATACCTTTAGGTTTAATATTCTAAAGTTTTCTATGCTCTTCGATAGCTTTCGTTTCGCTTATTAGCTGAACACTATTTTTACACTTTCCAATGTAGACATTAATTTATGTTTCTCAATAGGTAGAGTTAGCCGATATACATATAGTTGCCGTTTCTAAAGGCACTACAAAAAGGTCTGTACCATGTTCCAAATGGTATTAATTTTGAAAATACCTCTATACCCTTCCATTCCTAGATTGGCTTTCTAGATTAGCACTAAAATGAGTTTACCGTTAGTATTCTGGGATTATTTTAATTACAAAAAGGGATTGTAAAACTATTTACCCCCACCATCTTATTTATTGGACAACAATAATAATAATAATAATACGGTATTCTGGTTCCTCATTTTCATTTATTATTTTTTTATTTTTTGGCTTCTTTTCCTGTGTTATAAGAATTAGCCGAGGAAATTAATGAACAAACGTCGTTACCAGATAATCTTCGACAGTTCTTTCTATATATCAGTGGCGAGGAGTAATCTATTCGACATATTTTTATCCGCGGTAGTTAGCTGCATAGGTTCCACTTCGATGACCTAGTACAACTGGATGGAAACAGCGTCGAATTGAACACCGTGTGACGCGTATCCCCTGACACGATGAAGAAGGACTAATTAAAATGTCGGAAAATTTTCATCGTCATTTTATGTCGTATGCCTATTCAAAATTTACCTAACCTAACCTAACCTATTTTTATTCCGAATAGTAACGTCCGATATCTCTTCAGCGACTAATATACCAGTATAAACGACCGTCTGATGCCATTTTTCTGCCTTATTGACGCTTTTCATTAATTCACACAAAGACGGTCTTGTGATACGTTTAAAATTAAGAATCTCATCGGTAGACGTCCTCGACTCCTTCTTTCATTGTTTTTCCTTTTTGTATCGTTTCAATCCATTCCTTCTCATGACTGTTTAAAGGCCTTAAAAATTGTGTCTCTTTTTCGTGGCCAATAATCGCTGCGTCGGTTTTATAACTAATTGTTTTAAGATTAATTTGTTCTGCATTCTGTTCAGGACATTCTTAGCATACGCCTGTAAGAAATCATCTCGAAAGTTTCGTATTTCGACGTGATGTCGTTGTCAGACTCCACTCGGAGCCATTCCGAATATCATTAAGTTTTTTGCCATACGTATCTAGAGCTAGGTTATAGATTTGATACAAAATTACAAACGAAACTTTTTATTGAAATGTTCGTTTTGTAGAAATTTCTATGTTATTTATACGTAAACCATACGAAAAATGTCTAATTCGAAATATCTCCGACCGGATAAATGCCACCAATCATGGACCTATTGCGTATCGTAATCGGAATACTAACTGCGATAAATGTAAAATATGTAAATGATTTAGAAGGCACGTCACAGAACGGAAATGCTACACATAATGTGTGTTGTAGAGTTCAAGTGTGCGCTGTCTAGGTCATAGGAAATAAAAAAAATTGCTTTTAATAAGCACGTGTCTTACGAAAGAAACACGTGTATAGTATATTACAACATGCGCACAAACTCGTGTTTATAAAAATAAAATGCGAACTCGGTTATATATATATATAATGTATATATATTTGATTCATTTATTACTTCAATACTTTGTTGTACTGAAATAGCGTGGCAACGATCGGAATTTAACGTCCAAGGTCAAAAATAAAGAACACTCATTCGTATACACACAACGCTCGTACGTAATACATATACACGTATCGATTAAAGCGACGCCTATCAGTTGAAGAACCGGCTCGTTCAGTTAGCAAATTTTTTCTATCCTATTAGCCAATCACGGACAAGATGTGTATAAGAGTGCGTTAATCCGATATGCGGTTTGGGGCAGAGTAACATGGTTCTGGGAAATCCGAATTTGCGTTTTAAATAAATTCCGATCGAGCGTCGTTGCCAGCTGGTACGAAAAAGGTGCGGCGGAGAGGAAAGAGTCATTCAGAATTTCGTCATCGACAAACGTTTTCCACTGAGGACGAAGATAGCGATAATTTTCCCCTACTTCCGTCACGTAATCGCAGATAAATCGAGTGGAAATACGTAGAAAATTTTGCGGTAACTATTTTTAGTAGGACGAAGATATTTTTAGCGACCGGTTACCACGCGTGGCTGCCTAAAAGAAATTTCTGTAACGGTGGATGATTTTTTAAAAAGTTTTCGGTTTAGAGAGAGATTTTGTTGTTCGCTGGCCTATTCGTTTCGCGTAACTAATTTGTATTCTAAATTTCGAAAAAAATTTGCTCGTATTAAAAAAATTTAATATTCCAATTTTTTATTTTTCAATTATCGGCCTGCAATAACTTCTACGTGGTGTATCTTTAAGCATCTATCCATTTAGCGGAGGTTATTATAATGTTTCCTATTATCAAACTATTCAGTTGGTATAGTGTAAAGAATAAATTTGTAACAGTTATTCTTACTGGCGATATTTTCGTTTGTCTAACGATAATTTACCCGACAGCGAGAATATATTCCAGCGCAATGGTAGTTCTTTCATTTCCAAGTCTTAACGGCCTCTATCCTCATTTGCCTCCGCACATGATCTATTCGCGTCAATCGTCTTTTCCCCTTATTTAGAGCAACGTTCGTTTTTCTTTAACTACAGCCCTTAAACATTCCGATTCGAAACATAGTAATACACTGTAAGATGACTTGCAGAAATTAATCGATGCCTTTTATTTTCTCTTTTTCACGTAGTAATGTAATTTTTGCATTATTTGTCTTTATCGCAGTTTATCTATGTCGGATGCTAAATCGTGAGCTTGTTTGATCTACATCGATACGTAAAGAGGTGTACAAATTAACCAACGGCGAGGAATTGAATCACACTTTCCCTCACCTTACGCTTTTTTTAAATTAACCATTTATAACGTTTCTACCTTTTCTAAAATACGTAAATAAATCACAATAAATTCAGAATGGCCGCTTACATACTCGTGGCGAGAGTAAAGAAATTTTCATCCGTTCTTTCAACTATTTCTTTATCGTTTGAAACATTTGTTGATATTTAAAGAAATCCATCGACGTTTGAAAAAATCCACTTTTATAGTAGAAGTCCCAAGTAGTCACATATAAGTATTATATCAAATAACTAACAAAAACGGAAGATTACTATAATAATTTTCACGAATGACTGCTTAGTTGAACACTGCGACAGTTTTATTTCCAAAATATTCTTGACGTATTGGCGTTTTACGGCTGTTGTGTAAATTTTGGATATATGTTGGTTTTGTGTTTTTTTTCTCGAAGAAAATCCACATTTACTTCGGCTTGATGGCATTTCCTCACATTAGTAGGTTCATACAAAGGACTATCAGTAATCTAGGAAATACTGGCACGAATATAAAATGGAAAAGCCTGATTGTTCATCCTTTTTATCGTACGAGGACGCACGATCTCCAATTCCAAATCAGGCAAAATAAATGATCTATAATTGATTTGATATTTATGCTTTCACTATTCGTCAGCATTGTGGAAGCTGACAATCTAACTTATTCATCGATGAAATCATAATTGAATACATTTATTTTGATCCGGTCCGAAAGTAAACTATTTTGCCCATTGGTCTGTCGTTATCTGATTGTAAAAATTTGAAAACTATTTCAAGCTTGTTCTTTTTTAGCGTTCTCACCATTGTGAGCCTACGATTAGCGTGTATATAGTTTACTTAAGAAAAATCCCGTATAAAATACGGAAGAATAACTGAACTGGTGGAAGGTCACCTATCCCTCCGTATAATGAGGAATGTAAACGAATTAAAAATAGCAGGTGCTACACGTTCACTAATCTTATCGTTCTAAAACTGTTCGTGGTTTATAAAAACTGGCGAGGAATTCGCTTACATCTCAATGATGGGGTTAAAAAAAAACCGCCAGCACTTTGACACAGAATTTATACCCAATATTATTCCTCGCATAAAAATTCAGAGTGTTTAATCGATGAAAATCACGAGAATATACAAGAGAATCAGCGACATCCCGCACTGAGGTGAAAATCATTTTACTATAAATACCAACACTTTAATATCCTGTTAGTATAAAAGTTCAAACTGGGCAATAGGGTTATGTATGTAAGAATAAACACACATGACATATATATATATATACATACATACTAAAACGTCAAACATAAACCGATATTTCATGCAAGAATTTCAATATAACAGTCAGTAGCAATCATTAATTGCAATACATAATATCCGATATAAAAGACATTATTTTTTTCGTACATTCAAAGCTAGGACGAAGCAAGAAAGTGTAAAAGTTTACGAGCGTAACATAGGTTTCAGCGTAATTAATTAATAACACGTGTACATTAATATATCATGAATAGTAGTTGAAATAGTTTTATTAGAAATTATAGACGTTTATTATACATATAATAATACATATTAATAGTATTCATATTAAATCCAGTGGCTTCGTTCTGTTGAGTCTGCGGATAACCAGTGAGTTGTCTAGTAAGGAGATCGCCATAAGATTAGGGTGGTTCTCTAGCCGGACGGCGATTTCTTCCTTTACAGTTTTCATTTTGAGATTATTGTGTAGTGTAGCGTCGACAATAGTCCGAAGGATTTTGTTTTGAACTCTCTGCAAAATAGCAATATTACTTTTCTTGACACAACCCCATAATTGGCAGCCGTATCACCAAAATGGTTTCAAAACTTGATTATACAAAAGCAGTTTATTATAGTAGACAGTTCCGATCGTCTGCCTAGTAGCCAAAACATTTGTTTCCGTTTCATGTTTAGTTCATTACGCTTTTTTATTATATGTTTTCTCCATGTTAGGTGCTTGTCTAAATTTAAACTAAGATATTTTACTTGTAGTTTTTCGTACAATTTAGACAGCACAGGCAGTAATGAAATGGGGCGATACGAGCTTGTTTCTGTTGCGAGTTTTTGCGGCTTTTTAATTACGATGATTTGTGAAAATTTTAATTGAACTGGGAAATATGTTAATCTCAGCATTGCATTGAAGATATACGTTAAAAGTATTAAACCTTTCCTTGGTAATTCTTTTAAAATGTTTGCTGTAATCGGGTCGTATCCTGGTGCTTTTGTCGGATTCATCGTTTTTATTATATTTTTCATTTCGCCGGAGAAGTAAGTTTAATACACATCATAACATCGTATTTCTGAAAAAGCAGAAGAGTTTTCAGGACATGACTGAAATGTATCAGCGTAGTATTTTCCAAATACCTCTGCTTTCTCCAAATCAGTTCGGGCCCAACTTCCATCTAGCTTTTTTATTGGGAGATTAATTTGCTTTAGGTCTTTGTAGATTTCTAGTCGCCTTCCATAGGGAATAATCACATTCCGCTAATAGAAGTTTAACAACTTTTCTCTAAATGACTAGTTTTTTAGGTCTACTAATAAGCGCTTTACAAGCTCAGTCTGTTTATTCAGTGCCGTCTTAATTGTCGGATTTCTATACATCTGCCACTGATTCCTCAGTTTCCGTTTCAGTGTAATTTCCCTTCTAATTTCTTCGGGGTAATAGATAATATAGGTGCGGACACATTAATTTTTTGTGTGGCAGTCCACGCTGACCGTTGTGTGATTTGAATAAAATATTCAAGTGCATCTTCTATGAACGAATTCATGAAAAGAAATTAAGCCAGTTACAAAACGCGTGTATTTGAACGAACGTCTATTTGAATAAATATATAACGTGGGGAGCAGGCCGTTTGCGTTGTAGCAATGTTACCAACTGCGCTATTCAAAAAAACTAAACCGCCCGTCTTCTCTGGGTCACTCTGAAATTGAAATCTACGTAATTCTATACGTCCGTTTCCTTCAGTACGACATCTGTAATGGTCATTCATAGTTTACTCAGTCTTCCTTCTAAAATTTCCTTCTAAATAGCGATGTTTTAACACTATTTTCAGACCGCACTATGTGTCCTAAACAAACGAACACGAATTATACAAATATTCGATTAAATCTTCGTTCTCCAATTTATTCCAGCACTGCTTTATTGCTTAGTTGTTCTATATTCCCAAGTAGATTTACAGTATAGCATTCGTCAGTACCGCTTACGTTATCGAGATACACAGCGTAATTGATTAGACGAATGTTTTCATAAGCATTTTACGTAATTTTATTCGCATTGAACGCTTCTGTGTTATGTTAGTGATGAATATTATTAATTTATCCCAAAGTATTCTCTTACGAGTTTCCGGTCTACAGGCCAGATTATATTTTCATATTTTCATATTTTTTCCAGATAATTAAAAGTTGTTCTAATTAATGTTTATTATTTATTCGCCATATTTTACACACGGGGCTGAATTGTGACGTGACAATAAAGAGAAATCAAACAGTTCTCCCGGCACGCTACTTACACTGTACAACAAAATATGTATAGGTAAGTTCGCCTACCTCCGATATTGTTAATATTTACATACCGGTATCTAATTTATCAACTTTTGTCGACATCTCTTTCAGGCTTTCTGCTCATAAGGCTTGGTAATATTTAACGCCTGTCTATTCGTGTGATTTATAATTAAAAAATATAAACAATTATACGGTGTAAATTTTTCTTTCCATCTAGATTATATATACACACACACACACATACATATATAAATAAATAAATAAATGTGTAAACTCCCATCAACACGTCCTAAGACCACGCGTGCACGTGTTTTGAATGTGTTAATTTCTTGTAAAGTAAACTTATCATGAGGTGGTAGAAGGATGCAAACTCCCTATACCCATCGTTTATAGATGATTTTTTCCCGCTAGAATAACTAAAAAATACCTCCCCAAATTAAAATATTTTCATCTTTTTTAATTAATAAATTATTAGTACATGCACACACGTAACATCGGATTATCTGTAGATTTTCGACGAGCATTATACACAGGGCGCATTATTTAAATAATTATTATTTAAACTGTATTTTGTTATTTATTAATTTTATTTTTATTTTACAGAACGCGGTAAATTTCTAGCGTTAGATTTAGGCGGCACCAACTTCCGCGTATTATTGATCACACTGGATGAAAACCATTTCGATATGCAATCGAAAATTTATGCAATACCTCACGAAATTATGACCGGATCTGGAGTCGACGTAAGTATTATTCTACCTGTTCTGCCGTAATTGAAATAGTTAGCCGGAAAATATTCTAATTACAATATCACCGTTTTCGGGTGCACTACATCGCAAGGAAGTTTCTTAAAATATAATTAACACCGATTTTTCGACTGTAAAATATTACACGGAATCAGTAATTATGAAAAATTGATCACGATAGAGCTTTTCGAAATTTAGCGTGTACAAACAAAGCGAATTTATAAATCGTCGTAAATTAAATAATTCGTTCAATTGTTAAAGACGTTAAAACTTTTGCTATACATTTGTTTTAAAATTAATATTATTCGTTCATTTATCGGCCACACTGTTATTTGACATTTATACAACTATGAACCTAAATATACAATACTGCGTAATATAACAAAAAAAAATAGTCTAGATTAATTACAAAAAGAGACCCAAATTAATTTAGACTGAAATAAATTAAAAATTATATCGTAAACATTTCATTGATCAATTATATATATATATATACAGAATTCGGAAAACAACTAACTGTATGACATAATAGATGCAGTTAGGAAAAGAGAAATATGATTTGATAAGTTGTATGCTGTTTTTTTCTTTAAAAATGTCACATTATGATGATGATGATGATATAAAAGAACAAAATGATTCCGATATATGTGTAAATATTAGTTATAAATTTAATATATATATATGCTAGCAATATATCGATTCATAATGTTAAACATAATTATGAATGACTGTATTAGTTGATAAGAAGAATTACGTCAAAGATAACGGTAACATTAAATCAAAAATAATGCCAAGCTTCTTAAATTTATGCCATGCCAAGAACAAAGTTGAAAATCCGTTATGTACTTTATTTTTTATGTATCCGAAAGGGTGTGACAATTTAGCAGACCTGGTACGCATGATTTTTAACCCAGAATATACTTGCTCTATGTTAATGCTTTTTTTGTAAGTGTAAAAGAAAATTTAAGTATATAACTTATGTGTATTCGAATCAGTTTTTTTCGAGTATTACGATTCAACAATTGTTAGTACGGAAAAATTTACTGATCGTAAGTTATGTAATTTTTAAGTTGGCAGCAAAAATCGGTAAGATTGTTTCTGTTACTTGCATCGCTATTGAGTTCTATATTTTCAGTATATCGAGATAAGAACGACTGTCAGTTTAATTTTAAATTATCAGTGCAACCACTTTAACGGTTAAAATGATCGTCATTAAATCAACTTACATCTGTTTCGGTTTATTTTTATTTATTATTTTTTGTTTCCCTTTTTATTAATATTTTCATTTACTCACCCACTTCGTTGGAGTTTGGGTGCTCATCCTTGTTCGTGAGTTCACTCGTGAACAATGGATAAACTTAAAAAGTTGGGCGACTTTGTTGGGGGGGCACTAATTTAACAAATTAAGTAGGAATTCAATTTAATAGCAAGAGCGTAACTCAAACCAAAAAGGAAAACATTCTGAAAACGTCATTAGCCCTTATCGAAGCACTTAAAGAAATCATCACTAAAAAACAGACTAATATACAGAATGTTGTCAAATGCGTTCTCCACACCAATGTTTCTTCAACTCAACGACCATCTTATAGCAGTGTTACTGCTAATAATACGCACCGAATTCCATTCCTTGGTCCATTGTTCTTTCCAATCGAATGCAAATCGAGCGTTATCCAAAGTTTCCATGGGGATTTGATAGATTTTAATCTAACTTTAGGAGCTTCTCTTTTAAATTTTGTAATTAGTAAATTTTCATTTTCTTTGAATTTTGCTGAGTTCTTTTTCACCGAGTCGGTTCCTCGAATATGAGGCGGTTGAATGTTCGTAAGAACTGGAAGCCATGCAGTCGGTGTGCTGCGTATCGTTGCTGAGATAATATGCATTACTTCGTTAAGCTGAACGTCCACTTTCCGCACATGACAACTGTTCATCCACACCGGCGAGCAAAATTCCGCGGCTGCATAAACTAATGATAAAGCGGATATGCGCAAAGTCTTAGCTGTTGATCCCAAGACGTACCAGCTAATCTTCTTATGATATTTACGCGTGTTCTAATTTTCTGGCTTAGGTTAGTGAGGTGTGTTTTGTACGTGAGCGAACGATCTAACGTTATTCCTAAATATTTTGGATTCTTCGTGTTATTAAGTTGCATTCCATCCATTGTCAGATTTAGCTGTGTATTTACTAGTCTATTATTAAGGTGGAATAGGGCAACTTCAGTTTTGTTCGGATTTGGTCGTAAATTACATTTTCCCAAATATGCACTTATTATGTTTAACTCCGTCTGTAACTTCCTTTGACACTCGGCAATATTGTTATCTTGCACTGCAATTGCAATATCATTAGCGTATTGAAATATGGTACTATTCAGTATGTTTGGAAAATCTTGAAGATATACATTAAAAAGCAGTGGTGCCAAAATAGAACCTTGAGGTAAACCATTGTTTATTCTTCGCCATCTGCCACTTTTATCCCCGAGGAAGACGCGAAAGAAACGATCAGCCAACATTCTGTTTAGTAAATTTATAATGTCGGAACAAGGTATTCATTTTGACAACTTAATAAACAAAATATGCCTCAAAACTGTATCGTATGCGGCTGTAAGGTCTAGGAAAACAACCGCTGGTTTTAGGTGTTTGTGGAAACCATTTTCGATAAATTGTGTTAATGCAGCTACTTGAGTTCATTGTTTTAATTTCTATCACGCATTCTCACAAATTTACCTTTGCACACACATACACACATGGTGGATGACGGGACCTACAAGTTCATCCCGTCACCACCCTAGATATTAAGTACACAGAGGAGTACTACACAAACCATATTTTTATTTTATTTTCAGATACACCTGCACTTTTCTATATAATTATAATTTTTCATTTTAGCACTTTAGATGGGGGCCAAAAAATAAACAAAACGGAATACAGGTTTTTGACGCCTGCTATCAAATAAACAAAATTTGCTTGTATAACCTGTGTTAGTGAATTATAATTATTTATAATTCAAATTAATTCACTTCCGATTTTTAAATCGAGTACCGTCATAAATATATATGCGTGTTGTACGCATGCATATATATATACATATATATATATATATATATATATATATATATATATATATATATATATATATATATAAATATAATATATAATTACATTGGGATATCGCGAAGATATGCGGTAAACTTAATGACAAGATTGCGAACGGAACATAATTTAACTCCGAAAAAACTAAAACGAGTTAAAATAATAAATTCAGATTTATGCGAATGCACAAAAGATGAAGGATCCATTGAACACATAATTTGGAACTGCGGGATAAGAAATATAGGAACAGAAGAACTGCAAAAAGAAATTGTTCGACCATACAGTTGCCAGTACATATTAGTCAGATAATTAGCTAAACGACTATAAGAGCCACTAGGTAGTTGTGTCGATTTATAAAGATTAATAATATTAAGATGTAAATTAAAGTTCATCGATTGTTATAAACTTTGTTAATTAATGAAAATACTTATAGTACAAAAAAATATAATTATGTATAATATATATATATATATTATACGTGTGTGAATTATGACCTCCAGATAATAATAATCTGAGTGAAAGCGCTATACCTGACTGGAGTTCACTTACCTATTTTTTTTTGTTTTACAGCCTTCAAATAAGAATGCAATTTATGTTACTAATCATGATAATAGCCCTATTATTATTATTATTATTGCTATTAATTACCACGGCTAATAATAATAATAATAACAGGATCACAATAGAACACGAAAATAAATAACCAACGCAACAACTATAAAACCAGAACAATAATTACCGCGATAAAAAAATGTTTGGGAAAAATTAATTTGAAAGAACGCGGATAACATTATTCCATCAAATACGCGCTGATTATTAAGCGTAAACAAATGAGTGAGGATCTGTAAATTGAGAAATATATATATATATATATTAAATGTAAGCAAATGAGGGGCAATCTGTAATTTGAGGAATATATTTTGTCAACTAAACTGTTGCGAGTTATTTGCACGAGTCATTAAAATTGAGATTTTTTGGAATATAATTAATGGGTTTAACTATAATCGAGTACGGGAGTTCCATTAATAATATGCCTGAAATTTTCATTCGCTTAACTTAGTAGTTAAATGTTTACAATAATAAATTAGAGTAAATGATAATAAAAATCGTATAGACGATCGATAAATTCATTACCTTAAACTGACCTCGTGAGTATTCAAATACGATATATATATATATATATATGTATACCGTTTTTCATTTTGATTAATGAAGTAGTTCCAACATGAAATGGCCCTAAGGTATAATCAACGCTATCTACCTACCTTCTGTATAAAACAAGCACAATATTATATATATATATATATATATAAACACACATACACACGCATATATAAGCGTGCAACATAACGGTTAAAAAAGCTATCTTTATAAAATTTTATTAACAGAAATACAGAAAATTTCATTTCAGTAATCGAATGAGAATGTTAAAAGATAGATTACTGTTACTTAAACGTAAAAGTACTAATGAGAAATAGAAAAATTTGAATTATTTTGATGCGAAATGTTTGAGTTTAAAAGAAAAATAAATTAAATAAAAGTACTTTTATACCGTATCACAATAATTTCACTGGCTGCAGTACCATTAGGCTAGTTTCGCCATCAGGAGTCGTGATATGCTATAGCCAGTGAAACTAGTAGACTGTTTTTATTTGATACGGTATAAAAGCGGTTATATTTGTTTTTTTTTTTAAATTAAAAATAAAAGGGCTTTTTAAAATATTTTAGTACTTAATATTAAATATTCCATATATTTTTTGTTATTACTAGAAATCTTTTCATCATCCTATAAAGAGGGAGGAATTACCAAAGAATAAAATTAGTTGATGAAAGTGGAAAAGAGAAAAACAGGCAGCTTAAAAAAATACGCATATTTCGAAATGGAAACAGAATTTAGAATAGGGAATGTGGAGAGAAAACTTCAACAATACAAACGTCCCTTCTTTTGAAATTCAAATCCAAATTCAGTCCTATACACACATATAGTTACAGAGTTCTAGTTAGTTTATCTAGAGACTATCCATAAATTTCTTAATTCCCAAATGTAATTACGTAAACACACACACATATATATATATATATATATTTATAATTATAATTATAATAGCTTCTTTAAATGAAATCCAAAAACCCGAATTCCTTTCATTTACAAAAATACTTTGTTGTCGTCATAATTCTTTCTTTTTCATTTTTTTTTGTACACAATGTGTGTTTATATATGAACAGGCTTAGAATTCATATTAATGTAGTTTGTGACAATTTTCCAGATATATATACACACACACATATATATATATACCCATACCCCATTAAAATATTGATGTCAACTCTTAGTAATGTTATTAAAGTAGCTTTATGGCACGGCATTTACATATCGAAAGAAAACATAAGTGCCGTCTCCGTGTCGGAGGCAGACGACTACTTACATATACATATTTTGTTGTACAGTATAAATAGCGTACAAGGCAATCATAATATGGCGTTATAGATAGATACACATACACCCGGGAGAACCGTGTTTTTCTAATATTATTACCAGCGCGTATACGGTGGTTGCGTGGTGGTTTGCCATTGCCTTTCACGAGATTATATTAGGATTATTTATATTTTTATTTTCTGACGATAATTTTAACTCGGTATCTTCCTTCTAGAAGTCCGTGCTCTAGTCACTAGGCGATCTACTTTAGACTTTAATGCACGTAAATAATATATCCACGTTTAAAAATGTGCACCTAATCCTGTTGCGAGACGACATTTACTGGTAGATTAATATAGAATTGACACAATTTTTGATCAAACTGTTAGCCAAATATAAATTGAAATTAATCACATTCGAGGAAGAAGTTGTTATTTTAACCGTTTCAGTCACAATATTCCTTAAAACTTTTTTTACTTTGAAAAATTGTTCATTTTTATAACAAAGGCTATTTTACTAATACGCAATATTTCAATTATAAACTTATTTTTATCATATTTATACGACGCATTAAAAATTATCTACATTTATCTAACTACAAATTTCACACGTAAAACGTTATAAAATTTTATGTATAAAAAACATTGACAACTTATGAATATATATATAGCGGCGACGATGTTAGATAAATAATTTTCATTCTCAATATGTTACATCATTATAAAAACGAATTGTAAAGTATGCGTTATCTTTTCTATTTTTAAAAGTATTATCGATTCTTAATCAATTACGTTATCATTGTATAAAACAGTTGTTCCTCCCAAGTTGATTTATGCTGTGCCAGTTGGGCGTCCAGTTAGAAATTCAATTATTTTACAACGAATTAAAATCGAAGAATAGTTTCGAAAAAGTACGGTTACATAAAAAAATCTCAACTTCGCGCCATTACAGGAGATAATTAAAAATCCCGTCTCCAGAAACTTAGGATTACCTATTCAATATATCCGTTTTAAACGATATCGATAACTAGGACCATGATTATCTAAAAGACAAATATATAAGCGTAATACGTTGAAAAGCATTATTATCGTCTTTAAATATATTTTTAATTTTTTCTTTTGGGCGCATCTCTATATATCGTTAATGATATCGATTTTCTTTAGTTATTCTTATCGGCTAATAGTATAAAAAAAATGTTCCTATTTTTCCTCTTGTTCGCAATTTTATTTCTAGCATATAAGTTAAGTTTGCGCTTGTCTACTTGTAGCGTTAAAAACAACGCTCGCAACGTCCGACCTGTATATTTCTTATTTTCAAACGCACCGTTGTGTACAAATTGATTAATAAATAAACACGTTTCTTCCTCTTCTTAAAATTCCTGTTCATTGTGGACGTGTTTCTTGCAATTTCCGTTCCTATTTCTAATCTTCCAGTTTAAAGGAAAGATAAGCGGGGAATGTCTCGTTGAATCCCTACCGTGAAAAACTGCAATAATTAGAAAATCATGCCTTGTATAATCGTGAAAATCCGTTTTTTTTTTCTTTTAACTTAAAAAAACTTTGTTCACATAGGTTGAGAACAAACCATTATTGTATAACTCGGTCATAAAACCGATTTAGACTTATGACATTGAACTGTAATACTAATCCAGCTAACATCCGGCACTTACAGTCGATGGAGTCAAAAATTTGGTTCGTGTCAAATCAGTCTATTCCTTCTGACTTGCGGATACCAACTGTTCCAGAAGTAGCCAAAAAAAACGATACAAGCTCTTTTTCAGCAGAATGCCGCTAATCCAGCTATTCCACAACTGACAAATCCTGATATGCCACTCGCTTTATCGCGTCGGTTGAAGAGAATAAGAGACAGTCTTAAAACATCTTCCTTCTCTTAATCCTCTAACTACATATGTCCTAAGTAGTGGCCAAATGGACCGTCAACAGTATCTGATTGTTTCTTATTCCTTCATCACATTTACTTATTGCACTATATGCAGATTGTAAATAAATTAAGAAAAAAAAATGTACCTTCTCTACCAACACTCGCAATACAAACCACGTTTTGTTGCGTTAGTGGCATTAACGAAATAATGGACAGAGATATATATATATATTTAAAAGAGACAGCGATAAAATAATTACAAAAACAATGTCGTGGGTTATATATAATATAATATACATAAGTGGATAATTTAGATATAAACCAGCTCTTGAATACATATTAATGGGGTAAACTCGGAGAAAGTTGAATCGTTTAAATATTTACGTGCGCTGTTAGACATTACGGGCTGATCTGAAACTGAAATCAGAAGTCGAATTGAACAGATGATGAATGCATTCCACAAGATGAAGAAAATCGTAACGAGACACGATCTTAATTTTAAGGATTCGAATTCTAAAGTTTTATACGGGGTCCATTTTACTGTACGGCTGTGAGATGTGAACTTTGAAGATAGCTATCATGAGTCGATTGTAAGCTTTTAAACTACGGTGTTACCGGCGGATTTTGAAAATACCCTGGATTGCTAAAAATACTAACGAATAGGTATTCACTACTATGAAGAAAGATCGCGAATTGATTAAGTTGAACTGAAATGTTTCGGACACTTTGGGACAAAATATTTCTCGTTACAAAACTATTCTAATGGGAAGAGTAGAAGGTAAAAGAAAAGTTTAACGGACAACCTGGTTTTGTAATATTAAAACATTGATATGGCAAAATACAGAACGATCGCTATTCTCTGTATACGATGGAGGACAGTATTAATGTATGGTTGAGGCTTCGCTGAATGGGGCTACTCATAACTGATATCGATTGTGACTATGAATAAGAATTTTACATCAGTATGAATGCCGTGTTTATCCGCTTTGTTGCTCGTCTTTACCGGAAGATCAGATGATTTTTGTCATGCGCATTATGTATCCGAAGAATTATCCGTACATAAAATGTTTTATATATGTATGTATATATATAGTAAATTTTTATAATATATTAATAAATGAATAAAAAGACATTTTAAATGATCCTGATATATATATATAATTTATTTATTTATTAATTAATTTATTTATTTGTAGTTTATGTACATCTTTCGTTATGTCGTCATCATTCTCCTCGGATAAAACTTGATCGTACTCTTCTGCCAGTTTCATCATTTTGTCCGTTAATTCTATACTGCCGACGTAAATGGCCGATAATAAATCTACGGCCGCCTTACATCGGGCCTCTTCTAACGTACGGCCCATTCCGATTGCCGAACAATCTATATTTAAATCTATCGAAAGACCGACAAAATAACAGGACGTAGTCGATTTTTTCGTCGAAAATACTTGGTGGGCATTCATGAACATACTACGAAAGTTTTCGTCGTTCAATACTTTTTCTCTAAGCGATAATTTCATTTCCGATACAATTTTCGATAGTAATCGATAAGTTTCGATAGTGGCTTCGGCGCGATAATACGGATCGTTATTCGCTAGTTCGTTTCGAAATTTATTCAAAGTTTCCGACGGCGGAAATTTAAATCGAACGATATCGCTCAATTTCAAATAACGCGATTTTTGGCCGCTGCAATTATTGTTATCATTTTGATAATTTTCGATGATACGTTTAATTTCGTCCGGTAAAACGGTTAAACGTTGTTTATAATCGTCGTCGCCTTCGACGAAAATGTCACGCAGATTAAACTGTTGCGATATGTACTCCTTAACGCATTCGTCTTTAGCTCGATCATCGTTTAATCCGCTTCCGTATACGACAATATTTCCGACCGTTAATTTGAATTTAACCACGTCGTCTTGAGCAGATTTTACATTTTCGAAATTATATTGTAGCTCGTTCGATCGTAGAAATTGCTCGAAAATTATCAACTGCGATTTAGTAGATTTATCTCGCGCCATCTGTATAACGAAAATAAACTAAACAAAAAAAATAGAAAATTTTTATTCGATTACTTCATTTCTACGTTATACAAAAAACATTTTCATATATAACTATAAAACATTATAATCAAAGTTAATCATATTTATAATGAAAGAACTTATACGTAAATTGGGTGGTGGGGATTTAAAATATATTTAAAAAAAAAAAAAAACGTTTAAAAATAACAGATTGTGTACGCATACTTTTCCTATAAAAATGAACTTGTGTATCTCAGTTTATTCGTTGACATTAGGGTTTATAGCTGGCTTACTAAAAAATGACATGTTTTATACGCCCGCGCTTATACACTTTAACCGGTATCGTACAGATTGATAATCGTAATCATCTATAGAATTTACTATCGGAATATCCGAATATCTACAAACGTGGAAAAATTTTCACAGTTATAAATCATTTCCTATACATTAGCGGATTTTGACATATCGTGTAAATGATGCGATCGAAGTAAATTCGATAAGCTACCGTTCATTTTGTTAAATTAACGAAAAGTAAATAAGTACAAAAGAAACGATCTACGTACATATTTAATACACGTAGAAAAATTCAAGAACGCCGAGCTACAAAAGAGAGAATCGAAAAAGTATAAAGAGGTAAAGAAGATCCAGATGGTATGCTAATCTACCAATACAGACAATTCATCGCACCAGAAACCGATAACATACCGGCATAACTATTATAATTATTAACGATGGAAAATACCTTCGTAATAAATTACACGAAATTTACAAAGAAGAAACTTGGCCAACGCTCACACCCGCGTTGTTAATTCCTAAAAAAGTACAACCAAAACGAAGAATACAGTGCAGTTTACACCTCGAGCATGCATCGAAAATATTATTACAACATATAAAAAACAGAACGGTAAAATAATATGGACGAAATATACATCGACGATACACGTTATATAGATTAATAAACATATAATTAACGAATAACAAAATTCACAGACGATCAAGTATTGCTTGCAGACAACGAAAAATGATTATAAACAATCATACAAAACTTAAACAGGTACATATGTAACTGAAATAAAAATTAAAACGCCAGAAGAAATGAATGTATATATATATATATAAAAAAACACAAAAAAACAACTAGAACTAGTTGATTCCTCCGAATATTTAGTACACATAATGATAGGAAACGTATATTGCAGCATAGAGATCCAGCGAATGATTGGAATTGCTAGAGGCGTTTGAAAGAAAGGTATACGCAATAATGCAGAATACGCTGCCTGTATAAGACTTCGAGAAAGTACTGTCGAGTCGTACGGCATACGTGGACTTTAAACAAAAAATTAAATTACAAAAAATTGAGACTTGAAAAAAGGATGCTGGCGACTATGCTGAAAATTTCGTGGGTTAATAACATTTCAAATGAACAACAAAAGGAAAGGTCACTTTTGAAAACGACTAGAAAAACAATAATGAAATGGATAGGGCGACACGATGATCTATTGAAAGATATTATAGAAGGAAAAATAACCGCGTGCAACCCGCAAAAAAAGACGAAGACAGACACTGATGGACACAATCAATAAAAAAGCGAACATCAAGAACTACATTGAACTAAAAAGGCTAACAACAGAATGGAAAAAATTGAGGACTTGGATGATAGGCACACGAACTAGTCCAAGAATATTGATTAATATGCGCGTGTGTATGAATGATTGATATATATATATATATATATATATATATATATATATATATATATATATATATATATATATATATATATATATATATATATAGACAGTTCCTATAAAAACAACACTATGTACATACATAACACACGTATCTTTATCTATTTATCTATCTGCATCTATCGTGGATAGCTTTTGGGAAGTTGAGTACTGTCCTCAAAAATAAATACATACCTAACAGCTTGAAGAAGAAAGTATACGAACAGTGCATCCTTCCAGTGCTTACATACGGAGCGGAAACATGGAGCCTAACGAAGTATGTTGTTAAGAAACTTGCAGTGACACAGAGAGCCCACGAAAGATTAATATTGGGCATCAAGATATCAGACCAGAAAACCAACACGTGGATAAGACAGCAGACTAAATTGTCAGATGTAGTCGGACGTGTAGCGCAGTTGAAATGGAATTTGGCAGGTCATGTAGCAAGAAGAAACGATGACAGGTGGACGAAACGAATAACAGAATGACTTCCAAGAAAAGGACGCAGAAGCCGCGGTCGGCCGGATACAAGGTGGCAGGACGATATACATAGATCAGCCGGTGTGAAATGGATAAACGAGGCCCAATATCGCTACAGGTGGAAACAAAAGGGGAACGCTTACATCCAGCAGTGGATTGATATAAGCGCATCGTGATCGTGATATATATATATATATATATATAATTTTAATCGGAGTTGTTAAAGTCGTGTTTATTTAACAATACTGCGTGTGTAAATTTTTGTCGTATTTTCTCATTTTCTCTTATTCTGTTTTGAATTGCAGTTATTTGATCATATAGCCGATTGTTTAATTAATTTCATGAAAGAGAAAGGAGTCTACAAAGAACGACTGCCGCTCGGTTTTACATTCAGTTTCCCTTGTAAGCAAGTAGGCCTGACTAAAGGTATTCTGGAACAGTGGACGAAAGGATTCAATTGTAGCGGAGTTGTTGGGAAAGACGTCGTCAAAATGTTGCAGGACGCCTTGGACAGACGCAACGTAAGTCAACAGATTTCAATTTTCAACTTAATGTATACGCATCGATATTTAAAAGAAAAAACTAGTACTAAGCTTATGAATTTGAATTTAAAAAAAAAAAAAACGACCTAAGATAATTTATATATTTTTATAGAAATAACAAAAAATTATTCACGCACAAAATAATTTATATTAATTAATCAATAATTCGAATAATTATTACTATATAAAGGTTTTGTAAATTACTATTCTCCGCGATATCAACCTTACTTGCTTAGTACAACTGTCACTTACATTGATTTAGATCGTTTAAAGAGGAACAAATTGGGCCTTTCGAATAATAACTATAACAGTAATGACAATAATAAGCGTTGTTCCTGGTTTAGGCAACATTAAATTTTTGTTACTTAATAATAAAAAATGTTATATTGCAGTAAAAATAAAACTTTATAGTTTCTATAGTATCCAGTTATTATAAAAATGCGATTGAATACTTGTTATAATTGAGTAAGGCGATGATGCGAATAATATAAAGTTCAGTAAATACAGGAATACATAAATATTGTTCTACTGAATAAAACATAAACACACGACACGATGTACGTACACACAAATAAAATGTTACAGCGTATTATATAAATTTTAATTCTAATTTATAAATATATTAAATGCAATAAAAATGTAAACTCATGCTAACTAAAAAAAAAAGTTTCTTTTAATATATTACTATTCTAAGTTCATTGCATACTTTAAATCACTGTTGACCAATTGTAAATTGAATGTTTTATTACGTATTTGATGTGATACCTAGGCAACGAATAACAAAACATGACCTCCATGATCTAAATTATTGCATTGTTATGATTTCTAGGAATGCGTTTTTTAAAATTACATATTTTATAATTTTTTACTTTTAATATACATTATTTTTATTTTGAAGTATGAAATTATTCTTGCGATATATGTATATATATATATATATATATATATATATATATATATATATATATATATATATATATATATATATATATATAATACATTAAGTATAATTATATTAATGCTTTTAACAGAACACGCTGCATTTTAATTAAGTTCATTTAGTTTTTTCCACTAATCATATCGTTTCATTTCACACTTTAAATCATTTTATATAATTAATATATTATAAATAATTTAGTATTTGTATCTTGAACGTAATTCTATTTAGTTTCTTGAAATACACCTCAACATACCGGAGCGTGAAGCTATGTTATGTATTAACTGTACATCACTCAGTCACAGGCACACACATTTGTTTGAAAATAGGAGATCAACGTTTTCATTATTTCTTTAAACAATAATTTTTTCAGCGAGCGCCGTTTTATTTTTTAAGAAAAATATAATCCTAATTCCTCTGATGCGACAAAAGAAATACTGAATTTTTAGGTCATTTTAAAAGTCAACAACCCTTCACTATTTCACACACACACACACACATATATATATATATATAAATAATATATCCTGAGTTTATATACAAACAATCTTGTTTACGAAAATAAAAATATTAAAAAAAAAATTGTTTCCCATATATATTACATGATTACAAAACCTAAACTGTAAATTACTTTATAATTTGTTGTTGGTAGAAAGTAAAATATTGTTTAAGAAAATTATGTTGCGTAACACTCTAATTTTAATGAATATTACGCGATTTTACTAAGCCTAAACTATAAATTACTCCGTCACCTTGACTACGTCAAGTAGCGATACTGACTAACAAACATATTGTTAAGTCCGTACAGAAACTATAGTAAAATTAATTACGAATTAAAAATATCAATGCTGTACGAATTACATTAAATTTGAGTACATTTAATCGCATTTGTCTAACAATTAATATGAGTTTTATACCTATTTTATATTATTTAGCCTGGAGTGTTATAATAAAAGTAAAACTGATTTTGTTATCGTGTCTAAAATTTTCAATATCGACTTTCTGCAATTATATTAATATAATAATTATAAGGACTATTTCGAAAAAAAAAAATAATGCGTAAATAATATATACGAACAATTACCCATCATGATTAGTATATTATATATATATAATAAATAAGAAAGGATTGGGGTGGGAGTAAATTCAGACAACATTTTTTAATAGTAGATTTCATATTTATCAAATGTAAAATACAGTGGAAACCCTCTTAACATAAACCTCACTATAATGGACGAATTCTGTTAGTCCCGTTGTAGAAAGCGTGAACCTCTCTATAAAAAGACGGAATAACACTGTCTAATCAAACTGAAATATTGACAAGGTGAGAAGAGTATTGCAAGAATTTAATGGAAGATTTAGATGAATAAATTAGATTTCAATAACCCTTTTGAAAAGGAACTACCCTTATTAAAAGATGAAGTACGCTCAGCCGTGCAGAAACTAAAGTCATTTAAAGCAGCAGGAGATGATCGTATTGTATGGGAGATGTTCATATATTTAGGGAAGGCATCAATAGATATTTTCTATAGCGTATGACAAAATATATGGCGTGCAAACATATGGCCAAATGACTGGACAACATTTATATATATATCCCAATCCATAGAAGGTGTGATTAAAATTTTCAAATCAATTTACCGTAAGGTTGCATTACAACATTTTATTGCACATTTAGAAGTATGTTATATTCAAGATTTGTCTAAATAAACTGACGTTTTAAAGGCTTTTATGTGGACGAAAACATCATAGGAACAAATCTCCCGCACAACAATTAGGGAAATGCTTTATGAAGGTTAGCTGAGTGAATTTGTGTGACTCCTTCCATGTGGGTGGACTTTAACCAATGACTTCAGTCAAATTGATGAAAATTTTGAAATTGAGTGCATATCAGAAGACATAATTGACATTTTGAACATGCTTCAAGAAGGAAAAAAAACTTCAATAGACGACATTAAACCACATAATGCTGAAGAAGAACAATCCTTCATCAAGTTGGGAACTTGCTCGATTTTGTGAATTTTATTTACGAAAAGGTGACGGTTTTGCATGACATGTAAGGTGATCATAAATCAAAAACTGAAAATGGTGAAATCCAAATTGAAAAACAAAAATTTTTTTTTTAAATTAAATAGTTCTCCTACATGCATAATTATATATTATTATATAACTATATAAAGTTTAAAATTAAGTACATTGTGTATGATTTATTTTTAGTAGATTTTCAAGTAAAATTTTCCTTATAAATATTATTTATACCTTCAAAGACTACATGTTTTGGGATATAATTGTTCGTGATTATTAGTATGGTATGCTACTTCCAGGCAAAATATATTTCGTTATATATCTATAAGTTAATTTTGGCACGCGGGGTGCTTCTCTTTTCAAAGCGAACGTAAATAGTCGTACTTAGTAATTACATTTATCATTCTTTGTGTAGGATCTTTCAGTTCACGTGAACGCTTTAATGAACGACGCTACAGGCACCCTAATGAGTTGCGTCCACGGAAAGTTGGATTGCCGTGTTGGTCTTATAGTCGGTAAGAGATGTGATCATATTTTAGGGCGTAGTTTCTATTTCTACCTGTCTCTCTTCTTTTTATTTTGTAATATTTTCCTTTTTCGTTTTTTTTTTTTTTAATTTTCTAAAAATTCGTAAAATCTGCGTATAATGATTTTTTTATAAGCTTAAAGAGTCTGATATCATTGAATGACATAAAAATTCATCAAAATGCTGCACGATATATCGGTATATTTAATTGTACAGGGCGTAATTAATGATTTTCATCGCCTTATCTATCGCATTAACCTTATCATCCTGTTTTATTTTTATTTTCATTAATTTTTAATTTTTGACGAGGGGGGAATGAATTTCTTAATAATTCCGTGATTAACGTTGTGCTCGTCTAGACATCGTGTTTGTTGTTTCTTGTTGTTGTGTTGTTATTACGTAATAATTATATGGAAAGTACATCGCTTCACATACGAAATTTCATATATATATATATATGATTGACAATAGATCTTTAAGTTTATTTTGCGTTCCTTCTGTGTAATTCTTAAACATACGTATGTGAGCTCAACATTTAGCTTGGTATGGTTTATATACATGCTATTGGGTTAACGCTGGTTTTGCGGTTATTTATTGTCTATATATATATTTATATAGAAATTATATATACATATATATATATATATATGCGACTGTGCGTGTAATAGAATAAATAATATATATATATATATATATATATATATATATATATATATATATAATTGACGCTCATTTTTTTAGTATATACTTATATATTATACTTATTTTTAATGGTTTAGTTTAAATTATGATAATTAATGTTCCAATACTTAAAAAAAAATACAGACTCAAATATTAATGTGCTAATTTTAGAAAGTTAAACATTTGTGAAATAACGTATACCCAATAAGTAAAAAAAAAAATAACTTGATTATCTACTAACATTTATAGAATTACAGACTTTCCAAATTTTGAAGCCTCTTTTTTCAGCTGGATCAATCGTATAAATTAGGATGATTACTGAAAATAAATAAAATGCACAGATAGATTAACGAACGAGAAAGTATTGAAAAAAATTGGAAGGCTACCGAAATTGAAGAAATAATATGAAAAAGGCGAACCCGAACATATATCACACGTAGGGACGCAGGGGGTTAGTACTGCGCCCGCCTAATAAAAGGGCTACCATCCGTGAAAAAATGCGGTTGAACGAACAAAATACATTTCACAGATGCGTGAACACGTGACAGCATAGGAAACGATGGCACAACATATAAACAGAAGTGAAAATCAATGGCATACGAGTTTTTGGAATTTATGACAATACGATATACATACATGCTATAATTTATTTATCTTTAATAATGTTAAATATATATATATATATATATATATATATATATATATACATCAAACAACATCTTACGTCAGACAACTGTTACAACACACACACACACACGTAATAACGGCGCGACTCGTTATATAATCGTCGTGTACGGACAGATAAGATAAAACTGATTTATTATATCTGGATGAATGACGTATAAATTGAAAGGAAATAATTTTTCATTTAAATATAAATGACAATAAAAGTCCATATTACATTATTTCTAACTGCACAAATGTATTATTTTTAAATTAAAATTTTTGAAAAAATATGATGCTTAAAAAATGATTATTTATAATAATTTGTATCTCGCGGCATTAACGACTTAAGAAACTCTCCGCTCTCGGGGTCATTAGGGTGAGGTGCAGTGTGGAAATTTTGTACGGAGGTCGACGAACCACCTAAATATGAATTTACTTCTTCACGTGAAAATATGTACATATTTAAAAATATTAACCGAACTGGACGAAGACATATCACCAGACAAAATGAAAGTTGCGATAAAACAAATCAATAACGGTAAAGCTGCTGATACAGATAAAACCTCGTCTGACATACTTAAGCTGGAAAGCAAAAATACGATGACACTATGTAGTTTGATGAATCTGTTTAGAAACACCTCCAAGTTGTAGCCATTAATACCACCATATAAGGAAGCAACTGCAACAACTACAAAGGAATTGTGTATTATTTGCGGGAATAATACTTAATCGTATTACTCCTGTTCTAGAACATTTCCTCCCTGAAACTCAAAATGAATTTTGCTCGGGGCCGTGGTACAATTGATTTACCGTCTTCGTACAGCTATAAGAAAAATATTACAAACAAAACAAGGATCTGTATATCGTGTTCATTGATATTACTAAAGCGCTAGATACAGTTCATAGGAAGTTATTAATAGAATGCACGGAGAAAGTCGGCTCTTCACTAAAATTTATTCGAATGCTTCCCCCTCCCCCTAAATGCAGGTGCCGTGTTGTTACAAGATTAATTAAAACACGTACAGAAGTCAAACAAGGTTGTCAGCTCCGACACTTTTCTCAGTGTATATGACATTCATACAAACAATTGTATGGGTCCTAGGAACATAGTAATGAATAGCAGATTTGATTTTGTTTTTTCAACTTACAGCGG
The DNA here is from genome assembly GCA_032883995.1 of Coronaproctus castanopsis. Taxonomy (NCBI): domain Eukaryota; kingdom Metazoa; phylum Arthropoda; class Insecta; order Hemiptera; family Monophlebidae; genus Coronaproctus; species Coronaproctus castanopsis. The sequence continues at coordinate 121,471,433 of CM065053.1, forward strand.
TTCAATATAACTTAGAAATGTTCATAAACGGAAGTAAGCTCAGAACAATTGTAGATTGAAATGGCATATAAAATCGTCTAAGATTGTCTGGAGAAGACAGGATTAAAAAAAAAAAATTCTATAGCGTCGACTGTTGGATGGAGTGTCGTATTGGAGGTCCTACTCACGACAGGAGCAAACGTTAGCAACACCGATTCCTTGAAATGTGGAGTATGTAACAAAGAATTTGATGTGAGAATTGAGCTAATTGGTCACTGCAGGACGCATCAATAATATACATGTATATATACACACACACACGAATATGCATTTAATTTAATTTTAACAAACTGGAGAGTTTCTTTAAAATTAAATTACAATATCCTACTATAAATAGGTTTACTTTAATCAATACGCTTCATTAAAATAAACTTAAACAAAAAAATTATTACTCGGAAATTTATATTAACTATCATTACGATAGTTATTCTACGTTGGAAAAATTATCCCAATTTGAAAATAAAATTTTTATACTGTGCTTTCAATAAAACAAAATTGATCAAAGGCACATATTTATAGATTATGAATTAGTCCGGATAATAATAAAATTGAAATTAGCTTAATAATAACAATAAATATTCTTTATAAATTCTATAGTTATATATTTACAGTGTAATAATTATAAAGCTATATATATATATATATATATATATATATATATATATATAAAGCTTCGGAATAACAATTGTATTTTTAAAACGAAAAAAAAAATGGGAATATAAACGTTGTTTTCGTCCGTTGTTACCCGGATTTCTCTCTATTCGTATTAATGTTTTATTTTTCTAATTCGATACAGACAAATGTTCTACATATAGAAGTATAATCATTTCAATTATTTACAGAAATTCCGATTAGAATACTTTTATATTTAATTGTAATGTTTTAAATTACAACGTTGCATTGCTCGCTGTTTGTTCCTCTTTACCTGTGCGTATGTGTACGGCAACGAAGGTAGTTGACGAAAATCGACTTAATTTATATAAATTAATTCAACTAATTCGAGAAATTTCGTTAATTAATTAACGATAAACTGTGTGAAAGCATAATATATGGCGTGCATAATTAGTTGCGCGTAACGTTATTATTAGATTAAAAAAAAAAAAACAAAAAAAAAAAAAACCATAACCATACATGTTTCCTAACATACGAACGATTATAAATTGAGCTAAATTAAAATATTATTAATAATAATGATAAAATATATTTAGTGCGTTAATTAAGATATAAAGAAGACACGACTTATTATATCTTATATACATTATTTTATTTTTTTGTTTGTTTTGGTTTTATTGTTGGTATAGCGCATGTAACCGTTTCGGGAAAAATTTTTTATATTATTTATATATATATATTATATATATATATATATATATATATATATATATATATATATATATATATATATAATGCTTCGGTCTTAAATATTATTTGTCCTGTCCCGCTCTAAACTTCTTTATAGGATTTATGGATTGATCCATGTGCTATTTTGAATGATACAACCGGTACTCTCATGTCATGCGCTTGGAAGAATACTAATTGTCGAATTGGCGTAATTGTCGGTACGTTATCTACTACCACGCATTATATCCATTTTAACAACAAATTATTTACCCGGAATCAGGCTAGAGCTTTTTAAAATCATACATACACTTATATACTCGCTCAACCATAGTTATAAAATATTTTATATATACATATATATATATATATATATATATATACATATATATATATATATATATATATATATATATATATATATATATATATATATATATGTGTGTGTGTGTGTATGTGTGTGTGATATAAAAACACGAGTGCATACGCGTATATAGGAGTGTAGTTTTGATTTTACGTTGTATCGAAGCATGTCGCGTGTTCGAAATTATATTTAAAGAAAAAAAAAAAGAAATGGTGGAACTATACGATGCTTTGGATATAACGTATTTTATATCAGCACATGAACGTTAAACTGTCTATTTATGATAACATTAGTCATAAATTTTTGTAACTTAATTTTTTGGCTCTAGGATGTGTGTGTGTCTATTTACGCGTGTGTATTAACTCTAAAATCGTGGAACAAATTTCGAGGACGATTCAAATATATTTTTAATTTGGGAACTTGAAACGGGTCCGATAATTTTAATACGTTTATTCTATACGTACGAAATTATTAATTTTCTTTTTTATATGTACATTCTCTAAGGAATGTTGTGATCATTTATTTATATACATATATATATATATATATATATATATATATATATATATATATATATAATTTTTTATAATGTGGAATGTAGTGATTTTTTTATAAAAAATCAATTGAAAATTAGTTAAATCACTAATATTTATTTTCTTAAAGAAAACACAAAGCTTTTCGGCATTTACGTCATTATCAAGTGAACCATTTTAAAACATCAAAATTTTAAAAATAAATTAATATAATTACTTAAAAATATGCGATGGTGATTGTGAAAATATGATCCAAAAATGGTGTCTGCTTCTGTTCTATCTATTTTTTGATTTGTTGAAATTTAATATCAATATATTTGTTTATTAATTTTGTTTTTTATATTAATTTTTTCTTCAATATTATTTTCCGTATTCTGTAAAAGTTGTGTACTGGTGGAATTTTAAATTTTTCAACTTTTGGACATCATACATCGCAACAGTTAATGAAAAATTTAAAATTCCACCAGTACACAACTTTTACAGAACCCGGAAAATAAGAAAAAATTAATATAAAAAACAAAATTAATAAACAAATATATTGATATTAAATTTCAACAAATCAAAAAATAGATAGAACAGAAGCAGACACCATTTTTGGATCATATTTTCACAATCACCATCGCATATTTTTAAGTAATTATATTTAATTTATTTTTAAAATTTTGATGTTTTAAAATGGTTCACTTGATAATGGCGTAAATGCCGAAAAGCTTTGTGTTTTCTTTAAGAAAATAAATATTAGTGATTTAACTAATTTTCAATTGATTTTTATATATATATACATATATATATATATATATATACATATATATATATATATATATATACATATATATATATATATATATATATATATATATATATATATATATATATATATGTGTGTGTGTGTGTGTGTGTTTGTGTGTTTGTGTGTGTGTATATTACGAGCCACTTTAACCTTTGCTCGTCATTGCGCTTGCAGTTTCCCGAGAAGTTTTGTAATCATATCCGTAACCTGCCGCGCCATATCGTGTTTAGTCGGCTTGAGACATTTCGAGCTAATCGAATTCGTTCGTTACATTGAAGCAACTTTATCTTCGATAGAATTAAAATAAATACAGATAAAACAAAAGTAATGATATGTGCAAATGACATCGCAAAAGATATAGACATAGGCCTCGATGGAAACATAATATCTCAAGTAAAAGAATACAGTTTAATAACGTCCGACGGAAAAATAGAAAAAGAATACAAAAACACTTTTAATAAAAAAAAAAGAAAGAACGCTCATTACACACGAGGAAGCTGTTTATTTAAACTTTTGTCTGGAGCCATTGTACGGCTGTGAAACATGTACTTTACGGGGAAAAAAAAGAAAGATTAAAACTTCAATCTTTTGAAGTTTGGTACTATCGAAGGATGCTGAAAATATCACGGATGAATAAAATCACAAATAAGGATGTATTCAAAAGAACAGAAGAACAACCGGAGGTAATAAGGACGATTGAAAAGAGAAGAAATAGTATGATCGGTCATCAAATCAGACATTGTAAATTACTAAAAAAAAGCAAATAGAAAGTTATGAAGAGGAAGACCAATGGACGCTGTAAGAAAAGAGCAGAGTTATGTTAAAATAAAAGATGCTGCTTTCGCCAGGAAATTATTAGCTGCAGGTCACGTTGCCCACCAACCTAGCGGTTGAGGAGAAATTATGATGATTCAGCGCAGGTTCAGTATCGTTCTGCTGGTTATAGATGTCTCATCATCTGTAAAGTATAGGTTATTTTGTTAAGTCTTCCATCAATAGACACGCCAACGCTGCAACCGTATCGAATTTGTATCATAATGTGTTTTCCGTATAGATTAAAATAAATTACACTTTTGTCGTAAATTCTTTCTCAATCTCCTTTTATATATAAATATATAAAAAAATATTTAAATATTTAATAATTTTTATGTTAATATCGTTCTTTTTAATTTTTATTCTAGATAGATTTGTCATTGCTTCAGTTGTAGCATTTAAAAATAATATTTTTGTCATTACAGTTTATGTGGCAGTTTCATAATTTGCTCTTATACACGCGTATGCTAATATGAGTGCATATGTGTGTGCTTACGGTGTAAGAGAAAGATATATATATATATATATATATATATATATATTTTTTAAAATAAATAAACATTCGAAGTACTTTGTATTACTATTTTTTCTTAAAAGATGCTTATTAGATTAATTTATATATATATATATATATATATATATATATATATAAATAAATATAATATAAATGCACGCGCACGTGTGTGTAAGAAATAATTGGAATAATCGGGATAAATTTAAAATCAAGTTTTAAAAATTTAAATAAAATAATAGTAAAAAATAAACCTAAACGAATATTAAAAATGTATGAAAATCGTTTTATATTTAGCGCTGAATTATGCTATATATGATTTTTTATTCATTAACATAACACCCATTTACTTATAATTATTCGTTATTTATGTATTAGTTACATTAATCAGATTCACTTCTGATGATTACATTTTTTATCTAATTAAACCATTTCTATATAACAGAAAAAGAGCAGGAAACTCTTTTACAGAAATCGCTCCCTTAACCCTTTCAGTCGCAACGTCTTCTATTTTAATATATACTTTTATAACAAGAGACATTTGGTTGATATTTAAAGTTTCAATTCTAAAAATATTTATACGTTTAACAATTATCCAGTTATACAAAAAAGCGATGTTATACGCGAGAAATGTTCTTTATATTTTCATTTTTTTTTTTTCTACAAATTGTATATTGAAACTAAAATTTATAATTTTGTATAAAAAATTGATGCAACTGAAAGAGTCAATAAGAGAGCATATGTGACATAAATGGATAAACGACCGCGCGTCTGTAATAACTTAGTCTGATTGATATCTTTCAGTAAAAAAAAAAAAAAAAAAAAAAAAGATCGAATTGTATCAATTCATATTTAACGTAATTTTGTTGATTCAAATTCTTCATTATTATATTCGGGATTGGGTGATGGGAGGTCTAAGGGGGCCAAATCAATTTTAGTAGAGTACGGTGTTCATCTCGTAACATTCTAGCTTTATACTTTACTGCCTTCGTCATCCGCATTCGTATTTATCATTTCGTAATTATTAAATTTCTAATACTGCGTGTATATTTTTTTTTCGCTTTGAATAACGACGATAGGCACCGGTTGTAATGCCTGTTATGTTGAAAAAGTTGAAAATGTCGATCTTTTCGATGGCGACAAATCTAAACCGTACGTGATAGTCAACACAGAATGGGGAAATTTCGGTGCCGATGGCGCTTTGAATGATATATTAACGGAATACGATAGAGAAGTTGACCGAAATTCCATCAATCCGGGAAAGCAAATGTAAGTTTATATTTTATTATATATATATATATATATATATATATCACCATCATTTCATGATAAGTGCTTTCCAGATGCTTCATCTGTGAATATTTGCTCATTTGTGTATCATTCAGTAACATGGTCACGAATGTATTCCTCGGTCGGCCTCGTCCTTTTTCCCCCTTGGATTGTTCCTTCCATTACATCCCGTAATTATCCGTCATGTCGAAAAACATGACCCATCCAGATTAATCGCCTTTTTTTTACCTGGTAGAGTAATGTCTTCTTTTCTTCAACTCTACCTAGTACTTCATCCTTCGTAATTTTATCAGTCCATTTAGTACGTTCCATTTTCCTCTAGCACCACATCTCGAAAGCTTACAGCTTTCGAATATTCTGCTGACTCCACGTTTCGGCGCAATATAGTGCTACCGGCCAAATATAGTTTTTTAGCTTACGGAGGTTCGCATTTTAAGAGCTATATCAACAAACTCTTCTCTCATTGTACCATCATGTAATTTTTCTTCTAATTAGACATGTCATATTGGAGGTTATATAAATTTTCCACATAATCTGTCCAAACTTGGGCTTACAACTTCGTCGTTTTTATTGTCTATTAATGATGATGTTTTAATTTAATTGTGTTTTTTAGTTACATGTTTTATTTTTTTTTGTATATTAGATCAGAACATCCTTGTATGTCCAACTTATCAAGTTTTTGACATTTCAGGTCTCAACATCCCTGTTTTTTTTTTTTTTTTTACAAATTCTGTTTATTCAATTTTTTAGAGCTCTGTATTTCGCTTTGTCTCCTTCACTGTCTTTGTTTTTGTATTACCTCTTTTCATCGACTATTTTTGCAATATTTCTTCCGTAATCTATGGCTTATATATGACACTTTCTGTTTTACCAATTATTTTCTGCGCAGAATTTATCAGTGTTGCTTTGATGGTATTCCATGTTTGTTCTATGTTTTTATCATTATTTTAATCCTTTATTTCTTTTTCTGTTTCCAATTGATATACCATTTTTATTTGCTCATTCTTGAGTCTGTCGAGATTCAATTTTATTACTGGTTTTTTCCTGAGTAGTTTTTTGATCTTAAGATTTGTTTTCATAATTACCATGACCAGAGTGTGATATTGATTTTATCATTTGATTCTTGTTTCTATATTTTACTAGTATGAAGTCAATTTGATATCTTTGTGGTGCATCAAACCAAGTGTTGGTAATAACATATTGCTTTTGTCTACAAAAGTCAATGAGGCGATTTCCCCTATTTCTGTTTGTCCAAATTTGCCCGTTATGTCTTCTTAAGGACGAATATGTACGAGACTACTAATGATAATGGTCTCAGCTTAGTTCGAAAATGGAAATACCTCGCGCAAGAAAAATCAGATAAAATGAAGTGTTTACGTTCGCCTTTACGAGGGCAAAATTGAAGTAGAAGCGCCGAGTGGGAGGAAACGTTTAGAAATGAAGACCACTAAAGTTACAGATATTATAGTAAAATGTGCCACTAAACGAAGAATTAATTAAGTAATAAGCAAAAAAAATACATTTATAATTAAGAATGTCCGAATAAATTGCGCGAAAATAATAATTTTGTAATCGAGTTAGTCTACGTCAGCTGAACATCGAAATTAAATTTAAAAAGTAGTACTGAAATACTAAATGAACAGCAGAAATATGTAAAATAGGAACGCCGGAAGGTAATTTACAAAATTAGAAGGAAAATGTCACAACTTGTGGAAATTTTAAAAGAAGTAAAATTAATACTCTATGATTTTAAAATATAAAAATGACGAAATCAAAAATAATAATAGGCGAGTACATTCGATATGTTTTTAAACAAAAAAAAATATGAAAAAAGATATAACAGATTTTTTTTTGTTAATTGTTGTAGTTCTTATAATTATTTGTTTTTAAATGTAAGCCTTTTAATAATTAATTTGCTGTATTCATTTTATACGATAACTTTTAATTATTAATTTCTATTACCATTGTATTTTGTTATTAGCGTTTGCGATAAATATTATAACGTGTTATTACTGTCTTACAGATTTGAAAAGATCATAAGCGGTATGTACATGGGCGAAATAGTCAGGTTAATGTTGGTAAAGTTAACTAAACAAAAATACTTATTTAACGGAAAAGGATCTAAAACATTGGACAAGAAAGATTCTTTCTTAACTAAATACGTTTCCGATATAGAAAAGTAAGTAGAATGCACGCTTTTAAAGATGTACATACTTATTAATATTTTTAAAAAGTATAAGACAATATCCCGTTGGTTCACGTAATTTAGAATATACACACGTAACGATTATGTAATGTAAATTACACTAATGATCGATAGATAGCGTGGAAGACGATTAAAAATTTACGATACTCGCGTTAATAGCAAAATATTCTTCTTATGTCACATAATAAGAAGTGTATATTGTAAAAATTGACGGACAAAATGAAAGGCGGAAACCCGATTGCAAGTAAAAAAGACATAGTGACTCAGAAATATTCGGAAAAATTATGTCCTCGCCGAAGGATAAAAACCTGTTTAACAATATTATTCGAAAGTTGTTTTCTTAATATTGAGATCAAGAATTAATAGAAGTGAAATACATACGTATATATATATATATATATATATATATATATATATATATAACATACTTTCAAATATAATTAAACATGGTACGTATAAGTACATTGTAATTTTTTTTATTTTGCAAAAATTGTTTAATTTTCACGATAAGATCAAATATTCATGTTTTAACTGTCACAGAAGTAGACTCACTGAACTAATGAATGTAAGTAGGCGTTAAGTAAATACTCATCGCGAAGCTCTCTCTCACTCTCTGTGTATACGTGTGTGCGTGCAGTTACATGTATATTTTTATAAAACTAAATATAATCGAGCTAAAGCTTTAATTTCTAACTGTAAAATCGAGTTGAAGTACTTTTTTTTTTTTACAAATTAACCAGTGGCAACTACTAATTAAATATCGCACATTTTTTCGTCAAAATACGCACATACATTGCATATTTATATGTATATATATTTTTTTGTTGGATTTTAGTGACGGTAAAGACAGTTACATTAAATGTAAAGAAGTCATGGAAGCTTTAGATTTAGGTCATGCATCTGAACAAGACTGCATTAATGTTCGTTACGTTTGCGAAATCGTTTCAAGACGAGCCGCCCATTTAGTCTCGGCTGGTACAGCTACCCTAATAAATAAAATGGATTTTAATACGGTAACCATCGGGGTAGACGGTTCTGTTTACCGTTTCCATCCTTATTTCCACGATTTAATGGTCGAAAAAATTAGTCAAATGGTTAAGCCTAATGTTCAGGTAAATATATAAATGATAATTATAATTTTATTACGTCAGATAAATATGTCGTATTTGAGAAAAGAAAAAAAACCGTATTTAATCGTTATAATAAACGAATTTATACACTTAAAATGCAACACGTTAAATAGATGAGCGCATATCATACGCAATAAAATTTAAATATAACTATTTAAGAAAAAAAATCACCGAAGAGTTATATTTCAAAAAGAAAAGTAATAATTTTTATTATTATAATAATTTTTATTATTATAATAATTATTATTACTATCGATAAGAAAAATTATCGCGATTAATACAATTATAATTAACAAGATCTTTTATTTTTAATTCGCATTCGTGAAACACCAGGTTCGAAGACGATATTTATTGTATTTAAAAATACACTTTCATTAGAATTTTAAAAATTAAGTCACACAAATGAACTTTTTTTTTTTTTAATTTTAGTTCTTATTCTATTATGTATACGCATTTAACAAATACACCACACAATTTGCATATTTATTATTTATCCCGTTTCACCGATCGCTCAATTTTTCTTCATTAATTCGCCTTAAATATTGATACGTTTAAATTTCAGTATTATCAAAAATTAAGATATAAGATGTACGAATTACTTTTTTTTTTCTAACAGTTCGATATAATGCTATCGGAAGACGGAAGTGGAAGAGGAGCTGCTTTAGTAGCCGCTGTTGCTTCGCGTGCCACTGGAACAAACTAAGTCGGTCAAAGTAACTACGAGATGAGAAATTAGCAGAAGAGGTTGCTCATCGTAACGCCATGATATACATACATTTATTTATATATAGATATAGCGTTGTACTTAACTATATTGTTATCAAACGTATTCACTTTATCGGAATATTAGCATTGGTAAAATATTTTCAGAATAAAATTTGTTTTTAGGTCGAAAGATAATACTTTTTCCCCATTATATGCGTTCAATATGTTCGAGTTAAGTAACACCGAAAGCAACTAATTTCTTTAACTCCCATTATAATATAGTCAAAAAAATCTGTGATCTTGTATATATATATATATACTCACACGTACATACAGTTACCATATATATGTATATAAAATGGCAAATTTAGTTCGTATTATTTTTGTTATCTATTTTAACACACTATGCAAACGTTTCAGTACTTAATTCACTGTTTTGTTTTTTCTTTTTTTTTAATTCGATAACATCCACATTCCTTAATAATGATAAAAAAGTATAATTTATTTTTATCGCCGTATATAATTAAATAAACCCAGATCAAAAACTACGTTATTTAAATTTAAATATTTTAAACGAACATAATTTTAAACTTATTTAACTCGGAACGTATGTGTTTGATCGAACGCATTTTTTATTAGATATTTAAAAAAATGTATAAATTATTTTTATAAGATGGCATTAAAAATGAGTGATCCGTTTACATTTTGAATAATCTCGTCATGGCGTAGAACATGGAATGCGTTAACAGGATGGCGTCGAAGTAGCAAAGGAGAAAGTCTTATTAGTATTATGTACACATACGTCAGTAATCGTACTTATACTTATCGTGTAATATATATATATATATATATATATATATATATATATAATGAAAAAAAATTATATACGGTATATACAAATAAACAGTCGAAACGATTTCGTGGTATATCGCGAACATTAACAGACCACACACACACACACACATGATTAGCATAATTCGTATGTATGTGTACTACATTGTGAAGCGTAATTTTTTTTGCATAGTGTACGTAATAACAATTCGATGACGTAATCTCAGTCATCTTAAAATACGTACTTATATATGTTTCTGTATTCTACCGACATTTATTTATTAGAACGTTATTTATATAAGTAAACTATTTATTTCGCTGTCTATTTTCCTAAGCGTGTCTTACTGTATTACTGTATAGATTTTATTTATCTCAATCGTGCTTCTTTAATATTTTCGCGAGAAAAAAACACACGTTCGTTTACTTGTGACAATAAAAAATTATATGCCGCTTTAGTTCGTACTATTGTCGTTTTATATATTTTTTTCTAAAGATGACATCAGTCAATTATTGAAAAATAACGATTTTGGATGTGTCACGTTATAATCTACGAAAAAATAATTCGTTTAACGCGATTAAAATATATTTGATTAATTTGAAGTGATATCAAATTTTAACAATTCGACACTGCGCTCATCGACAGAAACAAGTCCCCTCCATCGAATTTTCTTCTTAGAGGCTACGGCTAAAATTAAAAAACAAGGAACCAGTTTGAAAAACTACTTGCTGTATAATTATTCCGTGCAAATCGCTGGCAAAAGTTTATTGTTCGTTAGATGCAAGTTAAAGTAATTGAAATGGCAGGACTTTAATAACTAACCCGAAAAGGGAACGGAGCTATAAGCGATCGAAAAATTGTAACTTTGGAAAAAAACGAAATCTATCAAAAACTTTTCTACACCACCGATAATGGTACGTAGGGTTCCCGATGTTTTTAAATCATCGTAACTACACGGACATTTTTTATGAAGTACCAACTGATATAACGCAAACAATTCGTGACGAGTTGGTGCAACAGGATACACATCCTTCCGATTATTTTCCAGGATTATTTTCTTTTTTCACATACACGAGTCTTTTTATTCCGTGCAAAATATTTAGGAACTTCTTCGAAAAGTAATCTACGAATATCCCGTTTCCTTTTTCCTTTCTTTTTCTTAGTCCTGGAAAAAGTGAATCCGCTTTAGACAATATATGTTGTCGAATTCTGGTGAGGATGAATGCCGTATTAAAAGCAGATGGTACGTACGAAACTTCTATAAAAGTGATACTTCATTGAAAACTAAATTTTCTTCAATATTTAAGTGCCCTCGCTATTTTCAGGGCGCTTCGCTTTTACGGTTGCGCAAGTATCAGTCAGAGTGTAGTAATCTTCGCGGATTCATGTAGCGCTTAATTTTAAATTTCACATTTAATAGCCGCCGTTTTCCATCAATCTACGATATTTGAAGGAATATTTATGATGTATTTCTGGAACGGGTTGATGTCAAATTTATCTGCATTCTTAGCCACTTGAGTATCCACTGGAATGACCGTAGACAATCTTGCTAGAAGCGCCAACGAGAATGGCTCATTCTACTTCAATACACCGGTTAGAGACATTTAATCTGAGATTAAATTTTCGCACAAGGAATTTTGGAACAGCGCTTAGAAGTATTGCAATTCAGTCAAACAATTCAGGAATATTCAAGCTTCGACTGCAGTAATTCCTCGATTTGTCAATATTTCTAGCAACATATGAAACAGGATTTCGTTATATTCACTAACAAATTAGCCGCCATTCTGTACACATATTTGCGAAGGAAATCAGATGGCCGATGAAAACCAACTATTTTTCAGTTCCAGCTATTATAGTCAAAATTCTTGTCACGTATTATAAATAAATGAATTCTTCTCCCAACTAATGTCAGATGCTTGCTCAAATAACAGAACAATAGTGTAACATGATAATAATCAATTACATATCAGCCTGTAATATAAATATTTAATAAGATATATCTTCATTTCTGGAATCACTAATGCCTATATATATATATAAAATTATTGCTTCAAAATCAGGTCGTTTGTTAAAATTTCTTTCGATTAATTACTACACTTAAACCGACGTAAAACAGCTTACATATTAGTTTTTTAATATAAGTTTGGGTCTTTATCGGGACATTGAAATTAAAACAATTCGAACTATCTTCCAAATAATAATAAGCAAATTTTTAACGTTAAAAAACACACACAACGTCAGGGACGGATTAAGGGGGGGCTAAAAGGGGCTATAGCCCCGGGCCTCACTTCTAAGGGGGGCCTCATAAGGTGAAGAATATATTTTTGAGTATAACTCAACAAAAAATAGTATACTATATGTAATGATATGAGAAATATATGATTTGTATAATTAGAAAAACTAGTTATGAAATTGTACAATACGCTTTTATCGAGTGGCATCCAGCGTGTGTGAACCGGATATATACGTGTGATATATATGCGCACAAATATACTCAGAAATTAAAAACGGAACGCAAACGAACTAAATCCGTCCGTGTGCGGCTTGCTGCGTTTTTTCGTGCGTTTCTCACGCTAATTGCATGGTAAGCAGATATTCTCAAAACACGACGTTTTTTTTTCACGTTGATGAAACGTACTAAAAACGCGCGTATGCGCCTAACCTAACACGATGTCAAACGTCAATTGTTTTACACGATCGTGCATATTTTTACGTGCACCGTACGATTCGTAACATAGCAGTTGAACTGTACCAAGTTAAAAACTTTTTGTGTAGTTTAGATATTTATTCAGTGGTATATTTTTGAAATGTCTCGAAAATTTGAAAGCGGAGCGCAAAAAAGAAGAAAAGTAGCAGAAAGAGAAGAGTTTGTAAATAAATTACCGAGATTAACAAGTTTTTTTCCAACAGAATCTAAAAAAAATAGTGAAAAATTAATTGAAAACGAAATTCGCGATACAGACAACATTGAAAAAGATCAATCGATCACAAGTGGCGATAAAGAAGTTTTATGTGATATTCCGATTAATAGCGATAATTATAAAAACAATCTGCAACCGGACGAAACTATTGAAACACATGCAAATGTTGATTCATCTAGCTCGAATGACAAAAGAGATACTACAGGTATTTATTAAAAAAAAACTATTCTCTCCAGTATTTTTATGATTAGTATTGGGAATTTTGTTTGGTAAATATGTTGTGCGGATCAACGTACCTATTGATTATTAAAAAGCTTAGTTTACATTGTATGCTGTTTTAGCGATATTTTGGGTCTTTGAATGCGGAACGCCGCTTTTTTTATTTTTTTTATTTATGCATTATTTCGGGTTTTTTTATTTATGTATGTATGAAAACAGTAATATGAAAAAGCAATATTTATGTTATGATACAAAGCCATAAAATAAAAAATATTTATTTTTATTAGAAACAAACAATATGTTATGTATAAAATAATAAAAGTATTATTTATCAAATTTTATTCCGAATATTATCAAATCAATTGTTTTTAGGTATTGTATTAAAGGATCCGGCACTGTGGCCTATCGAATTTAAGGATGACGACAGAAAAAAATATACAATGAAAGACTATTCTTTTTTTCAAAATAAAGATGCCTCTTTTGAATCTTCGAAGCGTGAATATACTAATCAGAATAGATATTTTAGTTCAAAATATTACTGGCGAAACTTGAATAATGGAGAAAAATGCGAAAGAAAATGGTTGATATTTTCCGAGTCAACAGGAAATATATATTGCTTCGCTTGTAAAATGTTCTCTGTGGTTTGTGATAACGTTTTCGTTAAAGGTTTTTCAAATTGGAAAAAAGGAGAAGAATTTATTTGCAGTCACGAAAACAGTAGAGAACACAATAAAAGCATGATTGATTGGGTTAATTTTTTACAAAGAGATTCGCATGTGGATAATGCGATGATAAGTGTAATGCGAAATGAAATTAATTATTGGACCGAGGTTTTGAAAAGAGTGATTGCGGTGATTATATATTTAGCTGAAAGAGGTCTTGCATTACGTGGAACTGATGAAAAAATAGGGTCACCTGGCAATGGTAATTTTTTAGGAATTTTGGAATTGATAAGTCAATTCGACCCTTTTTTAAAAAACCATATCGATACCTACGGAAATAAAGGTAAAGGAAATGTCTCTTATTTATCGAAAACTATTTACGAAGAGTTTATTACATCGATTGGTGAAGGAATATCAAACCATATAATAGGAGAGATAAAAGCGGCGAAATATTGGGGTCTCGTACTTGATTCTACGCCTGACATTACTCACGTAGATCAATTGTCTGTGATTTTCCGCTATTATTTGGATGGAAGTATCTATGAACGATTTTTTTGTTTTTTGCCGATTAAAAGCCACACCGGAAAATCACTGAGTTGCGAAATTTTTGAATTATTAAAAAATAATAACATAAATATTGCTGATTGTCGTGCACAAACATATGATAACGCAGCAAACATGTCTGGCAAATATTCAGGCCTACAAGCTTGGTTAAAAGAAAAAAATAATTTAGCTTTTTATGTTCCTTGTGTTGGACATTCTCTCAACTTGGTAGGTGAGAACAGTGTAAATGAATGCCTACATTCTATCAATTTTTTTGGTCTTCTTCAGCGGCTTTATTCATTTTTTACTGCATCAACACATCGATGGAATATTTTGTCAATGGAGCAATCTAAACTTTCAAGCTTATCAACAACAAGATGGTCTGCTAGAGGAGATGCTTCAAGAGACTATGTAAAAAATTTTGATGGTATTCATAAGGCACTAACCATTTTGCTGGAAGATACGGAACAAAAATTAGACACGCGAAATGAAGCAGAATCTTTATTAAAAAATATAGTTAAATATGAAAATGCATTTATGGCGATACTGTGGAATCGAATCCTTAACAAATTTAATATTGTTAACAAATATTTTCAAAAAGTAGATTTAGATTTAGATATAGCGTGTAATATGTTCACTTCTTTAATAGATTATATTAAAAACTTGCGAGAAAAATTTTGCGAAATAGAAATAGAAGCTAAGCAATTAAGTTGCTTGATTAATCAAAACTACACTCAGGCAAAAAAAAGAATAATAACTAAAAAATTATCTAGTGGTGAAAAGCATGTTGTCAATCAAAGTAGTTCTGATGCATTTCGAGTACATACTTTTTATGTCATCATAGATAAATTATCTGCCGAACTTGAAAAAAGGCATGAAGCCTATAAGTATGTAATAAATATTTTTGGTTTTTTAACAAAATTACTATTTATGGATGAAAATGAAATTCGTCTCAAAGCAAAAAATTTAGTCGACGTCTATTCCAAAGATTTAGAAATAAATTTATTAAATGAGCTTGAGCAATTTATACCGTTATTAAAAAATCAACAAATGGGCTTTTTTTCAAATTACGAGCACAATGATAACACTTTATATTCATTAAATGTAATGAATTGGATGATGGAATCTAAAATTACCGATATTTTTCCAAATATTTTTATTGCTTACAGATTATTTGTAACTATTCCGATAGCCAATACTGAGTCCGAGCGATCTTTTTCTGTATTAAAAAGAATAAAAAACATGTACAGATCGTTAATGTTAGAAGATCGACTTTCGGCTTTGACGATCATGTGCATTGAAAAAGACTTACTGAGATCTTTAGATTTTACCGACATAATTAATGACTTCGCCAAAAAAAAAGCAAGGAAAAAAATGTTTAATTAAATATATTATTTTTGTAAGTATAATTTAATTGGAATATGTCTGTACATCAATGTAATAATATTATACCTATTTAATAAAAGTAATGTTGATATTTTAATCTTATCCTTATTTTTCATATAAGCAACTTTTTACATTACATTTTTATTGCTAAGGTGGGGGGGCCTCACATTTGCATATTAGCCCCGGGCCTCGTGAACCTTTAATCCGTCCCTGCACAACGTATAAATGAAACTGGTTGTAGAATTATTAACAGAAACGTTACTTATCAGGAATATTTTGATAATCACCGAACAATGGCATTCCCTGATGCAGTAATATAATCATGGTTAGCTTGTAATTTTTCGACACAAATTTACAGAAACTAGGATATAATTTCACCATAATGTTAAATTAAAAAAAAATACTTAATTTTATTTGAGTTGTAATGCTTAAAAAACACAATAATATAAAAATTATAAAATATATATGATTAAAGCATACAGAAACACGATTTATACATATTCTTACGTTATTAATTTATTATAGGTCGATAACCGTGTGAACTTTAAAAGATAAATCAAAAGAACAGTGTTATAATCGTCAATGTTTATTATGAGTTAATAAAAATAATTTAAATGTATAACAACTGTGAAGATTCAAATGAAAAAACTTTCCGTCAAATTACATCTAGCGATTATTAGAATATCATACTTTTCCGATAAATGGAAAAAATCCATACTTATCATGGTTTTAAAACCTAACAAACCGGAAAGTCATGTCACGTCATACAGGCCCATTAGTCTCCTGAACACCTTATCTAAACTTCTAGAGAAATTAATACTAAGAAGAATTACTCAGATAATCGAACAGAGAAAAATAATTCCGAATCATCAGTTCGGTTTTAGGAGGAATCACTCTACGGTGCATTAGAGTCGATGCCATAACACCTTGCTTACAAAGAGGTATGTACTGTTCTGCAGTCTTCCTCGATGTAAATCAAGCATTTAACAAAGTCTGGCATTCAGGACTAAATACAAAATAAAGTCATTTTTACCTTTTGAATACTAACTGCTGTTATCGTCTTAATTAGACAACCGCTAATTTAAAGTGCGATATAACAATAAGTTCTCAGAATGGTGCAAAATCACAGCCTCAATTGTCCAAGGAAGTATCTTGGGTCCTGTTATATTCAATATATACAGCTGACGTTCTAACATCTGAATATTCAAGTATATCGACATATGCAGATGATATAGCAATCATCGCCCGACACACAAATCCTATACTGACATCACAGCTAACAAAATTTTATTTACGAATTCTCGTCAAATGGTCTACAAAATGGTGGATTAAAATCAATTCATGTAAATCGGTACATGTAACATTTACATTAAACAAACAAATCTGCCCAGCATTACACAGTTCAAAGGGAGTGTCATAAAGCAGCAGCAGACTGTGAAATACCTAGGCATAATCTTAGACCAAAGGCTAACCGGGTCACCTCATATTATGAATGTTTAAAAGAAGTTAAATACTCAACTAAATAAACTTTATTGCCTAATTGGTAGAAACTCTGAAATTTCGCTAAAAAATAAGCTCTTAATTTGCAACGCAATAATAGCACCGATTTAGACATATGCATAGAACTATGGGGCTCATCTGCGAAAAGTAACATCCCGAAAATCCAACAATTCCGATCGAAGGCACTTCGAATTATATGTAACGCTCTACGTAAGTAATGATATATTACACAAGGATCTGTATGTACAAACTGTTGAAGAATCTCCCAAAATGAGATACAGCAGATTTAACAAGTGTAAAGATCATGTCAATCTGCATATAACACAGAACATTCTACTGGATAATTCACCAAGACGCCTTATGTGTAGACAGTGCAAGAATGCACAAAAGCTTCAATCAAATGCTCTTCTTTACTCACACTAATACATTTCACGAACAGCCAAAATGCTTTAAAAATTGTTTCTTCAGCCGCTTTCGCTAATGCTCCTTGTAATTCGTTCCAATTATTTGGGTTGGCTGTTTCTACTTTTGTTTCAAATTCCACATTATCTTTCAGTTTATTCATGTCGAATTTCACGCATTTTTCCTCTGGACTTTGTTTGGTATTAGCTTAACTTTTATCTTCGATAGATAGCGATCCGACTCAATTTTAGCGTTTCTTAGAAGTTTTACATTTCTGTTGACTTTAATATTAGTTGGAATGCTTTATATAATTTTATTAGTCTTTTTCCATTACAATTAGTTCTTGCATGTGCAGGATATCTTACTACTATACTTTGGTATTTTCGTTCTTTGCCTACTTGAGCACTGAAATCGACTACTAGGATAATTGCGTTTTCACTAGAAATATATTAGCCATACATTCTTTAAGGTCTTCCCAAAATTTATCCGTTCCTATTGGATCTAACTTGTCCATTTGATTTGTTGGCGCATGTACGTTTACCAACGAATATATTTTATTCCTGCTTTTAAATGATATGATTGATATTCTAGAGTTGATGGACGACGAGCTAAATACTGAGTCGAGAATTTTCTTATCAACAATAAATGCTGTTCCCAAATTTGGAATATTCTTTCCTTCTGATTTTCCTCTTTTGCCTTTAAATATTCTGTATTCTTCTGAATCAAAGTTATTTTTATTGGTATACTTTGTTTCTTGAATTGCCGCTATTGTAATCTGATGCTGCATTAGTACATCTGTAAGTTGTTTTGTTTTTTCAGTTTTCACCATTAAGTTAGCATTGAACGTAGCGAAAAAGGTGTTTTTTTGTATTTTATTTTTCTGGAAGTCTTCCATCTACATGAACATGTCGTGGGCTCCCCAGAATATAATCCGCGTGCATCGCAATTTACAATGGTGGATTGAGTACCACCTGGGATAGTTATGTGAATTATTTTTTCCATCATGTTTTAACAGTTGAAAGATAGTATGCTTGGAGCGGTTATGTACCACCACGGTTGTTATTCATGGAGATATAGTTGCAACCGCTCCGATCATGGAGAATAGACGCTGACCAGTAAGCCGCTTCTGACACTTCTGACATGGAGAACAGAAGCTTCTGGATTTTGATTTAGGCTTATAGCGGGCATACTCGTTTTGACATGATGCCTCTAACGGGTTTGTACAGCATTTTCTAAAGAAAGTTTTCCAGTCTTTTCCACTGCACCCTGCTGCATCATCGCTCATGGTTCGCGATTGCGATTGCTTATTTGTCAATGACTTATTCGCAACTAACCTCCATATCTAGAGGCCGTTCCACTATCCACCACCTGTGAACGTGCCCCTTTTCCCTGAGCTCGAGGTCCCTCGGTTACACATATCTGTTTACCACCGAGGGGGTGTATATATACATTAAATTGTAATCAATGTGAAAAAGAATACATACAAGATATAGGATTCACGATAAAAGTTAAAGAACTTTTGAATTCATACATTAAAAATTATTAATATTATTAAACATTTCACAAAATTCAGAACCAAGTGTTCAATCAACTTGTTAAACAAAATGGAATGATTATAATGTAATATCAATGGACTAGTGCAATATCTTAAAACTATCCTTAATTAACAAAATTGATATACCATTGTTATCCGAAGCACATTTTATCATGAAACATTATTTTAAAATCTCGCAGAACACCATTTACAACACATTATTTCTAATCGATGTAACATTAGAAAGAACAGTCATTATCAAACCGTCTATGAAACATCACGAGACGAACTAAGTTTATATAACTGGTGATGATTATCATCTGTATCATAATTGATTTGAAAAAAAAATAACTATACGTGTATTCAGGAAAAAATTCTTTATATTAAACAATCGACAGAAAAACTCTACACATTAAATTTCTTTATCACCAGCGGAGTTAATAAGTATCACACATTCATAGAGTCTTGCATAGATGTTATCTATGGTTACTCACTTTAAATCTTAAATGAGTATTATAGTAATATAGATAAAAAAATATTTAAAAAAAAACATCAAACAATAACAAATTTTTAAAAGCGGAATAGATCTAAAATATGATTGAAAACTGAGGCAACAATCAAAACACTTGTAGAAAATACAACCAAGTGGGTACAAAACCCTACATATTTTTTCAAAAAAATAGACCAATTATCGACGGAAATAAATTGATAGTGAACTATCAATCCGGCCTTATCACTAAATCAATAAGCAGACATGTATAATAGCTCACACCATAAACAAAAGTTTTAAAATGAAGACTTTTTTTTGATATTTCAGGACTTAAAAAAATTTGACATCTGTGCTAACTGAAAAGTAAATCGCCTTCACAATATTACCAACTAATTAAGTCAAATTTAACGAGAAGATATTTTCATTTTAATGTAAACGAAATTTATCCTATACAATTATGAATATCACAAGGCAACACGCTCAAACACCATACACACAGACATATATATATATACACACGCACGCAAACACACACACATATATATATATATATTAAATTTTCTGTCAACACTACATTCATGTTAGTTCATGACACCGCTATTTTATTAGGTAATAATAATGTAGCAACTGAACAACTTAAGAATCAAAATCATACACTAGGCTGAAAAGACAACGTTAAACAAACAATTCTGTAATGTGACACATCTTGTGCTACATATTCATAAACGACTTAATTAAAAAAATCATATTGTTAATAACTTGACATTACATACCATAGAAGTATTAACTGAAATACACGTTCCTATCATATAAAAATAAACTACTGTTTTACGAAGCTACTTTATCATGTATTCAGATCTAGTGTACAACGAGCAAATCAGAAATTTAAAGTTTTGATAAATAACGTAATGGTACTATGGTTTACCCATGACAACAATATATACGTTCGTAAATAAACAGTTAAGTAGAAATCAGAAGCATTTGTGTAAGATACTGACATCAGCTTAGAAACCACGTCAATCCACTAGCAGCTAATGTTTTACAGAATAACGGGACCTTTAGACTAAAAAGATACAGTAAAATCAAATTAAAACATCGGCGCAAATATTAAATTATTTACTCAATATAATTTTATCCTTAAATACGGAATAGAAATAATTGCAAAACATTGCATTATCGTCTAGTTATATAACAAATAGACAAATGATGTTGTTAGATGAAACCGAAGGCAGATATTTTAAAAAGAAAAAGCATGTATGTGGTTACAGTACACGCTATTTTAACATAGAACAATTCTGATACTTGATATCACAAACAAAAAATTTAAAAACTCATTGTAAACATCTACAAAAAGTGTCATATTATGATTGATAAAGTTAACACACTAACTTAAATTTCAAAAGTAGTGCAACAATTTAAAAAATACTTACTTGATTATCCTTCAGTATTCGACCAATACGCCTTAAATTACAATTTACAACTAATACAAGTAAATTACATTAAGATTTTATATATAATTTTTAACCAGTGTCACCAATATAACGAAGCGCAACAGGATTAAAATTCATGTATGAAATTAATTTTTGAAAACAGAAATTACCTGTTTCTCTATTTCTTTAACCTATTTTTTTTACATACATATTTTAAAAATTTGTTACAAAACAAGAAAATAATTTTAAAACTACGCGACCATAATAAATTGAACAGATATTTTCCCCATTAAAGGCTATCTACAAACATTAGATAGATTTTATTATTCACATACAAAATTATAATCAAATTTATAAAAATTGAATTTTCTGTTACATTTTTATCCAAAATTGATCTATTTTTATATTTTTGAAACGTTTTTTTTTTTTGTAGATACGTTTTTCTGGTGGTTATTGTTTATTATTTCAGGCAGCAAATTTCGATCACCTAAGCCTAAGTAAAACATTATAAATTTACGATTGTACCACGGAAAAGTTGTAAAACTTCATCACACAATACAAATTCATGTCCTTCGTTTAAGATAAACTATAATTCCTACTGAAAATAAGGAAATTATACACAATTGTTCAATCGTCGTAATATTCATTGATTCTTGTAATGGCATCATCACAAAAAAAAAAAAATTAAACATATTTGGAAATATTATACAATGAATATCATTTTATGTGTGAAATATATTTCTTTACGAGTTCTCCTAAATATCTAGTTCACACAGTAACATAAAATTAATTAATGTTTATAAGATAGGCATTAAAAACTGCTCGCAAAAATTTATACAATGTTCGGGGTATTCATTCATATAAATTAGAATTTTTATTCAACCACCAAAAAATAAGATGTCCTGGTTTATAATTTTCTATGTTCACAAAAATCTAAATATATATGTATATATTTTTAAATAAAAACTCAAATCGCAACGTAGTAATTGTTGAAAAAATTCCATTTTTTAACAAGAAAAAAATTAGCTTTAACTTATATAAAAAATGTTTAAGGAGAAATTTGTATATTCTGTATAAATGGGTTACTTTTTTAATTAAATAACTATCTGATTGGGATATTTGTAGTTGATTCTTAAATTACTGGCCACTGTAAAAGTACATACAAAATAATGCTATATATACGAATGACGTGTCATTTGTAGTGACATTAAAATTTAAATATTTATTCGTATAATTTATCAAAAATGACTGAGACCGTTTCGCCACAAGTGAGTAGTGATATATATTACGTATGTTCGTATGATTTCTTAAAAATAAGTTCAGCGAACTATATTTATGTACATCATGTTCAAATTTGTTAATAAATGCGATTTTTAAGCTTTTGTAAATAAAAAAAAATTAATACGTTTTTGAAAATATTGTAATTACGTGTTTATAAGTGAATACTTTAATAAGTATAACCTATGTTTATAGTAGCTCAATCATTAGATGTATTGAATAAAATAGTTTTTGAAACCTAGATAATTGAATAAATTAGACTTTTTTATAGGATCTTTCTTATTTTTTGAACTAAATAAATTAATTGCATGTACTCGATAGGATTTTTATGCTAATTTAAATAAATAAAAACATAATTACAGGTATATGAACTTAAATTTTCAGGTTGTCGAATTTTGTAAGCAGTTTGTAATTTCGGATGAGATGCTAAGAGACCTTTTATGTCGAATGACAGAGGCAATTTTGAAAGGTTTGAATAAAGAAACACATCCAACAGCTAGCATCAGGTGTTATCCAACTTACGTACAAGACTTACCAACTGGGAAAGGTAATATATATAATATATATTATAATTTTTCTTTATTAATCAATATTTATTACAGTAATATTGTTTAACTATACATCAAAACACGATCACGATTATTATTGTTAATAAATTAATGCTTACATAATTCTTAATATACTATGAAAAATCACTAGTTATATCTACTAAATTTTAAAAATCGACGTACTCTATACATTAATATTTCACGTTTTAGAAAAAGGAAAATACTACGCTTTGGATTTGGGTGGAACAAATTTCAGAGTACTACTTGTTACATTGGATGATAATTACTTCGACATGAAGTCGAAATCTTACGTTATACCGCAGAATATTATGACGGGTACAGCGGTGGAGGCAAGTTATTTACATTTATTATGCTCTACGTAAATAATAGTTTCGAGCGCTTTAGAGTGAAAAAAGAATTACTAAAATATTTCAACTTCATAAGGTCGAAATCAATCGGATTTCATAGTTAAATGTCATTGAAAGTAATCAAATTTAAACATTTCTATTAATAGAAATTGTCTAATAACTAATAATGGAAACAGATTTCATTGTATTCGAAAGCATATAATTAAGTCCGAACTAAAAGTATCAGTATGATAACAAAACTTTATTCCTCTTTGCAGTTATTCGATCATATAGCGGACTGCTTGATCGAATTTCAGAAAAAGCAAAATATACCTGCGGATAGTTCTTATCCCTTGGGCTTCACATTCAGTTTTCCATGTACCCAAATCGGATTGGATAAAGCACTTTTAGTTCAGTGGACGAAAGGCTTTAAAGTCAGCGATGTCGTTGGTGAAGATGTTGGTCAGTTGTTGAGAGATGCTTTAAAACGTAAAGGAGTAAGTCAAGAGCTATAAATTATATATATATATATATATATATATATATATAAGCGTGTCTTCCTCACCCCAAACAATGCAACATACTCAGACTTTATACTATTAATATTTACCTTTCACACGAAACCTTGAATGATAATCGACGAGAAGGTAAATATATAAAGGTAACACGTAATATTTTTGTATACAATAACCAAATATATTGGCGATTTATTCTCATGATCAATTTTAATTAAATGTTTATGCATTTACCGTTCGATAGCAAACATTATACTTATCATAAATTGAATTAATCCTTTTAAAGAAACTTAATCAAACCACTTGTTTCATTTTCTACAAAAGAAGGAATACTTTGTGCACATAATTAGGGCTCAGTTTAATGAGACTATTACATTTTTATAATTTCTTCGTTACTGTTTAAATCTATTTAAATTTAATAGAATACTGAAATCATCGACATCCATGTAAATAATTTGTTTATCACTAAGAACTGTTGTTATCGTCAATATTCTTTATTAATTTACACATTATATTCTTTTAATTTAGTTTTCTTAACAATAGTTCTCGTAAAATCCGACTATTAAAATGTTATGTTTATCGTTACATATTAACCGCTTGTTAACGTT
The DNA here is from genome assembly GCA_032883995.1 of Coronaproctus castanopsis. Classification (NCBI taxonomy): domain Eukaryota; kingdom Metazoa; phylum Arthropoda; class Insecta; order Hemiptera; family Monophlebidae; genus Coronaproctus; species Coronaproctus castanopsis. The sequence goes on from CM065053.1 coordinate 121,496,364, forward strand.
GCAGAATACTTCTATTAAAATTTGTGCAATTTTAAGTGATACAACGGGTACACTAATGTCGTTAGCCTGGAATGATCCAGATGTACGTATTGGTCTGATTGTCGGTAAGTTAAAAATAGATAACATTTCGGTACATTGTATATTATCGAATAATAATCAGATACACCTCTATTATCGCTCGCTTTATCTTAGAGAAAAACTGATTAGTGCGAAAATTATCACTGTAACTTTATGATATAATTACGTTTTTAAATATATATTTCTGCGAAGTACAGTTTTCTAAATAAAATCATACGAATATTAAGTTGAAAAGTCAAAGTTAAATTAGCTTTTGAAAATTATCTTTATGAAATAAAATTGATATCAATTTTTTTTTTAAATTTTCGGTGCGGTTAACTTTTTAAAAATTGCGCCTTCAAAATATTAAGTACATATAAACAAACGAATGAATAAATAAAATAGGAAATGAACAAAAATTATACAAAATAAAACTAACCTATTACATCTAAACTGACGATATTATTTTAAATTTCGAAGAATACGAAACTAGATAATTTTTATTTCGATTTTTCAATAAGTTGATAGTTACATGTTAGAAATCGAAAGGGAAAAAATATTTATTTAAAAATTCCAAGCATTAACTTTATTTTCAATTATTTAAAACGACGTACTTTGCGACGCATTTCGACTAAAATTAAACCAATATTTATAATATATAAGTAACTTGAAGCATGTTTGCAGTTGCAGAGAAATTTATACATTTTTATTCTTTTGTGAGTGAGATACTTTTTCAATATATCCAAAATAGGCACCCTAATTTGTTATCGAAATATAATTAATAATTAAAAGTGATTTGATCGCATATAAAAAGATTTAATCAATTTTCGTCATTTTTTGCAATCGTAGTTCGGAAATTAACGAGTACTCGATGATTTAAAAAAATATTATAATAATTTAAGGTGCGGAAAATTTAACGAACAATCTTTTAAAATTATACTTATTTTTTAAATTATTATTTTATATTCGTGTAAAATACTAGATTATACGTACTTATTAACGCATTAATGTGTCGTATCGCTAAATGATTTTAGAGGATAAATTATACAATAAATTTCTCTCATATTAGGAACTGGAGCGAACGCTTGTTACGTCGAAAAAACTGAGAATGTTGAAATATATGAAGGAGACAAATCGAAACCTAATTTGATTCTTAATTGCGAATCCGGTAATTGGGGATCGCAAGGTGAAATTGATGACATCCTTACAGACATAGACAGAGAAATAGATGAACACACACTAAACCGTTCTCAGCAAATGTAAGAATTTAAGAGATTAACTTTTTTTTTTTTTTTTTTTTTTCATACAATATTTCGTAGAAATAAAAATACGTATTTAATATTTCAAAATTATTACCAAAAATAAGTTATCGAAATAATTAGTTCGTACGTTATAAACCGAAATAAATCACCAGAGTTATATATTTATCGAAGTAGAACTTTTTTTCCTACTAAACGATTATCAAAATCCGATATTAGAATTCACATTACTATTACTTTTTAATTTTAAATATAAGTTTTTATTATTACCTAACATTTCTATAATTACAAACTACTATGAACATGTCGCACGAGTGCTTAATTTAACTATCACTTTAAGAAATCTGTTCTTATAAGCTTACTAGCATAATTATAGTTACATTATTCGTTTGCCTTATAAGGAGCTGATTGGATCAATAACTACATAATTATCTAACCATAATTGATATCTTGAATTATTTATGATAGTGATTTTTTATTAATTAATTGAATTGAACGAGTTATCAGTAAACTATGCTTTCCATTGTGTAATTCACATCACGCTTATCGAAATGTTAACATGTTCTGGAGAATACGATATCCTATTTATATATATATATATATACACACTAATATTTATTTATTTATATACACGCGGTGATAATAAGATGACATTAACTTCGGTGGCAATTTTATCTTATTTATTTTAAAAGCACCCAATTTGATTATCACTTACAATTACCGCATTCTTGATAAAATAACTATAAGTTACATTATATCGTAATTTATCTATTTTTTGTAATGAGGAAATTTTATACTACTAATATGTTGCGTATTCTATGAAAATTACATAGTTTTACACGAAGTGATAATTTTTCTTACAATTTGATATGTTAGATTCGAAAAACTGATAGCTGGTATGTACCTTGGTGAAATCGTAAGACAATCCATCATACAACTCGCTGAGAAGAATATTATGTTCGAAGGTAAAGTTTCACCGGAATTAAGGAAAAGGGGAACATTTCAAACGAAAATCTTGAGCGATTTGGAACGGTAAAGAAAACAAACAATTATAAAAAAAAAATATGAACTTTGATATACTCAGATTAATTTTTAATTAGATTAATTTTGTTCAACTTTTAGGTACAAATATCTACCTATATGATCAAACATTTCTTTTATAATATACGATGTTAAAATATGATAAAATTGTTTTCTAAATACTTTAAAACAAAAGTAAAAATTCAAAAAAGCGAAGATATTTTTTTATTACGTGCATCCGTAGTTTTTTTTCTTGTTTAATATTCTAATTTAAAAGCACTTACAAGTGTTGTATATGTAAGTTTTGTATATTTATGCCATTTCTAAAGTAAACCTGATACAATTCTGATGAATTTATTTAATTTACCGTTTAGATCTCGACGTGCAACGATCTAAATAGTAAATTTTAACTGCGACAGAATTCAAGATTAACATTCGATTATTTATTTTATTAAACAAATTCGAAGAAACGTTTTACCCTAATATTTTATAACTTATTCCTTTATTTACATATTCATATTAAAATTTAGATTTATGTAAAACGCTAATTATAATCTTAGTTCCTGATAAGGCATTGGCCGACCGTACGCCTTTGGGCAGTTCAATATTACAAATAAAAAAAAAAAACTAATATATTTATTTTTTTAAACATTTATTTATTTTACGTTGAACCTCTTTCTTGTAGACGCCTTATTGATGATACTTTAAACGATGCTTAAGCGTTATTATAAAATTAATCGCCAGACTTAATTCGAGAATCTCAGACGATATATATTATATATATATATATATATATATTTGTTTTAACGTAAAATATTTTCAAATAAACGATTCTACGAATTTCGTAATAAAAAAATCGACGCATTTCAGATCGACCGATCGGTACGCCACGTGCTCGAAAATTATGGAACAGTTCAAAATGAAACCTAACTTTCAAGACTGCGTAAATATTCATTATATTTGTAATATTATTATTGAGAGGTCGGCCCGTTTATCATCTATGGGTGTATCAGTTTTAATAGAAAAGATGGGACATAAAAAATTGACTGTCGGAGTTGACGGCTCGGTATATCGATATCACCCCAATTATCACAACATTATGATGAAAACTATCAAGATGTTGATTGATCCTAGTACGGAGGTAACCTAGATTTCGTATTTTCTATATTTTAGCGTTTAATTTTAAGCTCGACTCCTTTAACGGGCCTCGTTATAATTCTACGTAATTTGCTTGGTAACGTGCTACCTCTGTATTTTGGATAATAAGCAAAAATCCTTACTCGTAGTATGTAATTTTCGAGCAGGAAATATTGTACAAGTTTGCTTAGCTGCTATAGGTCTGCTAGTTTATTACCTTTTATCTATCCCAGAATGGTTTGGGATCCAAATTAAAGTTGGTTTATTGTCGCAGCCTAGTTTTCGGAGAAGTAGCACGCACAATAAATTTCGGACGTTTTTCATTAGCTCCGTATAATGTCGGCAGTATATAAATGCACTTTTTCCTGTAATTTTTTCTTTTATTTTCATTAACGCAATTTACAAACTTATTATTGTAATATTAAAATTAAAACCCTCTGCGATTCATTTGAATATATTAAATGACGCGATCAGCATTTTATCGAGATTCGGCGGAACAGTGTGCAAAAATTTTATTTATATTCATAATAATCGAGTTAATTTTATAAGGTGCGCATTATTTCTTTAGAAACGAACCGATAAAGTAACTCGGTTATGTAAATTTTCAAATCCGGGTTACGGCATTAATTAGGATTTCCTTAGAACAAACGTTTGATAAACTTTTATTAACCTTTTCAATCATCGTGTTTTCACTACACGGTATATGAACTTTTACTAAATTTGCGTATTTTTTTTTTTATTAATAATATGTTCTTAAAAGAAAACGCCTCAGTTGTAAAATTAGTTATATAACACATTAAAAATTATTTAAATCTCAAAAGTAGTATTGTGCACAAAAGATAACTTTTTTCACCGCCCGTCAGCGAATCTCAAAAATAGAAGCACTCGTCAAATTAAGATTAACTGTATTTTACTTAGTAATTAAAATTAGATAATTACGCATCAAAAATTGATAACGTGTGACACTGAAAGCGTTAATTATCATTCCGTTTGTTTTAATATGTCGATCTGCTAATTTAGAGCAAATATTGAGATTAATATCGCGGACATCCCTACTTGCTTTTTGTTTTTTCTGTACGTTACTCAAGCGTATTTATCAAATTAAATAATTAATAATAATAGTTTTCATATTCGATTATGATTTAATTGATATTATCTTAAAATGATTAATAATTCGAATTAATTTCAGTTTCACATAAAGTTGTCAGAAGATGGCAGTGGTCGTGGTGCGGCACTAGTGGCTGCGGTTTCGTGTAAATACAATTAAGTAGAAATTAATCTCTTTCGCGAAAAAATAAAGTTAAATTCCGAATAATTTAATATTATTTTTATAAATACGGATGCTTAAATACGATTTGAAAAGAATGTAGAATTTAAAATTTGAAATAAATTATTGTAACCGTACGATAATTTTTACGTCCTTACGAATTATATAAACTATCATTTACACATACACATATTATTATAAATATAATCGTTCATAAATCTTCGAAACATTTACACATCACTACTACCATTTCATCGCTACGGAAAATTTCGTAAAGCTTTTTCGTATTATTCTATAAAACCGAAGAATTTATAAATAATAACTAAACAAGAAAATAGTTCATAACAATATAATTATGCATCAGAAAAATTAAGTCATTTCACATTCAAGTTTAAAATAACTGCGAAATTTACGTTAAAAAAATTAAAAAATTACGTGGCATAAAATATAATGTTCCTCGTTACTTAAATTTCGAAGATTCGAAATCAGGAACATTTATGCGCATGTCACATTTGTAGCATAATTTATTATAATTAGATGAAATGTTTTAAAACGCAATCGAAATTATTTAGTAACAAACAATCTTGCAATAATCATTGCCGACTGTTTACTATATTATACGGAATATTTAATACTCGCCAAAAAATAATGTAAATCAACGTTTTCATATAACATAATTACAAAATCAGAAACGCTTTATCATGTACATTTTACAATAATGAAGAAAACACTTTCCGATATTTTATTAACTGCCGTGTGTTGTAAATGCGTATTCGAATAATGGTTTATAATAAAAACGTGGAATGCTATATTTTTAAAATATTAATTACTATTCGAATATTATATATACTTGAAATTAATATTGCGATTTCTACTCAAAGTAATTCTTTTTAAAAATAACATAAAAACAAACTTTTGTAAATGTCAAAATTATATTTCTTCTTCTTTAAGCCGTCTGACATCGATATTTGGCGTAGGCCTCTCCCAAATTCTTTTATCGTTATTTTCTGTTAGCGTTGTTAATGTTTGTATATGGTCTGCAGTTTTGTAATTTTTCATAAATCCTGCTTGTTCAATCTGTTGTTCATTATTTGATATCGCTTCAAGTCTATTTCATATAATTCCAGTAAAAATTTATAGATCGTAGATAGTAAACTTATTAGTCTATAATTTTTTAAATTATAATCGACGGTGCTATTCCTATTCGATTTAACACCTCAATGTTTTTAATAATGTTGATGTTTGACGACAATATTTGCCATTTAGTCCTATACATGTCCACCTTTGTTGTGTTTTCTTTTTGAAGTATATGTTGACTGCATATAGTTTATTACAGTTGATAAAATCTGCCAGCATATCCCCTCGTTCGTTTCACTTATCCAGTTCGTATTATTTATGCAATTACTTTTAACTTCCGATTCCTTTACGCCAAGTCTAACGTTCAAGTCACCCATAACGATCTTATAATTCGTTTTTTCTATTTCCATTATTTTTTCAATGTTTGCATATAAATCTATTTCAGTGTCTTCGCTAGCAGTTGTATAGCACACTTGTATTACTTGTATTTTGGTTAATTCTTATTATAAGGTGTGCCAGCCTATCTGATATCCCAACGTATTTTGTATTATTATTATTATTGATTGATTTATGCACTGTGAAGCCCTACGCCATAATGTTGTGTGTCGTTTCCTTTCCAGTATATTACATTGCCATCATTTAATAAAATTTCTTCTTCTCCAGGTCTTCTCACCTCATACAATCCGAATATATATACTATTTCATTTTATCCAATTCATACTTCAGGTATTCTAATTTATCAATTGTTGCTAGTAAGCGAACATTGTAGGTACCTATCATTAATGTAATTTTATTATTATCATTATCTCTGCTTTTGCTATTACCAGTAATATTTTCATCGTTATCTTTTTCATTGTTCGGGGTCGCATGTCGAGATTGTCACCACTTTAACGATAATTCAGAGTCCCTGTTATTATCTGTCTCTTTATGTGTTGAATCTTACCTTCCCACAATAACCTAATTCGTGTTGGGAAATGGTCGATATATTTACATCCACGTAAATATTAATTTTTGAACATCAGAAAAATTTAATTAACACACGAATTTTAATTTCAAAAATAATTTATACATAAAGTAATTTTAAGGAAGAATTAGCATTTGTTAATGACGAATTTAAAAAGTATGAATTATGAAATATAATGTATATTATATTTATTAATTCAAAAATTTATTTAATAAAACATAACTCCTTGACAGCAAAATTGTTTAATAGTACAGAGAGATTGTACTGATATATTATGCTCTGATAATAAGTGATGTAATTTACTTCAGTTATACTCACGAAACAAAACTGTTTTGCTTGTCGATCAATCTACATTACGAAATGTTTCGAACATAGGAAGAATTTTATATTCTTCAGAACATTGGTTACCTTATACATATTGATAGAACCCTTATAAGATAAGAACTCATTAGAACCTTGTAACGAGTATAATCGTAATATTTTTAAATAAGGAACAACATACATATTTGCAAATAATGCCGTTGAAATACGTAACTTTAAAATTTCAATAAAACGCATGGAAATTAAACGATGAGTATTTTATGAACACAGAGTTTTAATATATAACCTGGGTGGTATCTTGAAAATATATACGTATATATTGTAGCACGAGTGATAAATGCTGGTCTTAGTAATAAGCTTACGAAGCATAAACCACCATCCTTAGCATTATATACATATATAAAGATACAGATTTTTAACGAGAATTTGTTACGTGCTAATGAGAATGAAACTTCGAAGTTGATATATACATTCTACGAAAGTTTATAACAGAAACAGAACCTACTCCATCTAATTTTAAGACAATAGATTTTTTAAAAACAATTATGTATAGAAAACTACAGTTAGGTATTTATAGAACTTCGAGCGTATTGTAAGTATATGCACCAACAGAACTGTATGAAAAAAGTATGGAATACTCTTATAGAAATTAATCAACATCCACCTTTATTTACGTATTTTTCCATTCGTATCGGTTGTTGATTTTGCTGTTCAAGTTTTCTTGAAAATAAAAAAATTTATGTTGCGATTGTTGTAGAATGTATGTGAAGATGGAACAGATTCACCTGAACATACATTTTGTAGAATGCTCAGCGCGTGAACGAATACGAAATACAAGATAGACAAAGATCATAGGAGATGGTTACAGGAGCATTACACGAAAAGCAATAAATTTCGCGAATACAATACTAAAACCGAAGGCACTACTCCGATCTAAATAAATATATATATATATATTATATATATAGGTTACAACACGAAGTGGAAAAAGAGCGTGAGAATACACGAAAGTTCAATTCTTACAATTCCAGTGATCTCCTAAGTATATAAAGTTTTCAACAGTTTTTTAATCGGCGAGATTGTATTCTCGTTGAGGGTTTTGTCTCGTTTTCAAGTTTAATTCGTATTATCACTATTAATTACTTTCAAACGATTTAGAAATTGTTTTATTTCATTCATATTACACTAGGTTAGTCTTATCATCATATACCTCAAATCGATCGAGTAAGACGACGGTCTGTTTTAAGACATTATATCAAAATCATATTTCTATAATAATCTTTGAACAAAAATGAGTTTATATAGAAATTAGTATTTTTGTGGCGTATTATAAAATGTACGATATATTACGACATTTATTTACAAAGTACTCGTATACATATATACGGGGGTACTTTGTACCTTCCGGGGACCGGAGCTCCAACCGGTATGGGGCGCGTCCACAGGTGGTGGATAGTGGAACGGCCTACAGATATGTAGGTTAGCTGCGAATAAGACGTCAGTCGAATAAGCAGTCGCGAACCAAGAGCGGCTACTGGTGGAAAGTCTCTGGCAGACGATTCCAGTAGTGACAGGGCAAGGAGACACGAGGATGCAGATGGACAGCTTGAGGACCTGTCCACTAAAAGTCTGCAAAAATCCTATGACTGTCTCTCCCTCGGCGGGTTAAGGTCGCCGTAAAAACCTTAAATCGCTACCTCCTCAGTAGCAGACCGCTGCCTTGCGGTAAGGATGTTTATCCAAAGGCTAAGGGAGTAAACCCTGACAGAAAATCCTGCAGAAGGCAACGGGAAACCACTGCAGTATTTTTCCACGAACACCATTATGAAATCTACAGTTCTCAATAATGTTTTGCCATGCGATCCGGCTAGCAACCGGCGTTCCGATTTCCGGGGTCGGAATGAGAAGTATGCAACCGGCCTTGTGAGTGGGGCAAACCAGCCACTTCATGGAAAAAATATGACTGGGAATTTCGCAAAAGTAAAAACTAAAATAGCTACTTGGAATGTTGGAGGACTTTTACACACCGGTAAGCTTCGTATTGTGGAAATGGAGATAGAAAGGTTAGGGAATTGAAATATGCGGTTTAGCGGAAACACATTACCGACAATCTGGACATTTTGTTACAGAAAATGGAACATTTTATTGTTCGAGTACAGATACAACAAGTTTTAGTGGTGTTGCTATATGGGTATCAAACAAATTCAGTAAGATGGTTACTGGTTATAAAACAAAGAATGGCAGAGCCATAGCTATCAGGCTAGAGGAGAGACCGGTTCCTATTAATATTATTCAAGTATACGCACCTACTTGCGCAGCGGACAATGAAACGAATTATTTTACAAAGAAGTAGAAGAACTTATGAATGATATATCAAATAGAGAAATCACAGTCGTAATGGGGGATATGAATGCTAAAATTGGTAGTTCATTTGACGTACAGTTACGAAGAACAGTCGGAAAATTTGGAATAGGCAACAGAAACGAACGAGGTGAAAGGCTACTTCAATTCGCGGTTGAAAATAATCTCAGCATAATGAACACAATGTTTAAACATCATATACGACGGTTATGTACATGGGAAGCTCCTGGTGATCGATGTAGAAACCAGATTGATTACATCTTGATACAAGAAAGATGGAAAACATCTTGTGATAATGTCATAGCCTATCCTGGAGCAGAATGTGGTTCGGATCATAGATCATTAGTTATGACAATTCGGTTGAGATTGAAAAGCAAATTGCAAGCATTATCAAGATCCAGGATGAAAATTACACATCCGCAAAATTTTAAGCAAAAATTTGAAGAATATGGACCAGACGACAATACAGACACGCAAATTCGGGAAGTTGACCTTCTATGGCGTAATTTTAAAAATAAAACTATTTTGGCAGTACGAGAAACTCAACCACATGAAGAAGAAATGAAACGTAAACCGTGGATATCATCCGAGACAATCCAATTAATTGTGAAAAGGAGAAAACTCAGAAACAGTACTCACGCAAATGAACAGGAAGTAACTCGTTTATCGTCAGAAATTCGTAAATTTTGCCGCAAAGATAAAAATAATTACTATGCAGCTATTTGTCAGGATATTCAGATACATGCAGAAAAAAATGAACCCAGAGATTTATATAAAAAGATTACTTTGATTACAAGAGAATTCAAGATGAGATGTTGGGCAATCCAAAACAAACAAGGATGTATTAAAACAGAAAAACTGGATATAGCAGAAGTTTGGAGGCAATACTGTCAGGAACTATACGATAATACATATACAGAGGAACTAATAATACCAAATCCGTTGTCCGAACTTGAACCGAATATACTTAAATCAGAAATAGAAGAGACCATAAAATATTTAAAATTGAATAAAGCTACAGGTTGCGATGGAATACCGGCGGAAATAATTAAACAAATGGGTACTACAGGAATTAAGAAAATACACGAAATATGTGAAGAAATTTGGCGAACCGGAGATTGGCCACAAGAATGGTGTAAGACGGTCTACATACCTCTATTTAAGAAAGGACAAGTTACAAATTGCCAAAATTACAGAACTATTTCATTAATACCGCACACCAATAAAATAATGCTACGAATTATAAATAATCGATTAGCGGAATTCTCATCCAGGCAGATTCCAGATGAGCAAGCAGGATTCGTAAAGGGAAAAGGAACTCGCGAACAAATTTTAAACATAAGACTGTTGATTGAAAAAACTAGAGAACATAATATTCCGTTAGTGTTATGCTTTGTTGATTATTCAAAGGCATTCGACAATGTTCTTTGGGAAAAATTGTGGCCTGCACTTATTGAAATGGGAATACCAAGGCATCTAGTGTATTTAATAAATCAACTATACGAACATAATATAAACACGGTGCGTATTGAAGGCCATATAGAATCAAAAGAATTTAAAACAAAAAAAGGTGTAAGACAAGGATGTGTCTTATCACCGGTACTTTTCAATCTATACGGTGAATATATTATGAGACAGGTTTTGAACGATTGCAGCGTTGGTGTTTCCATTGGTGGAAGAATCATTAATAACCTACGCTTTGCTGATGATACAACGCTTATAACCAGCTCAATTGATGACATGAGAATAATACTCGATCGACTAAATAAGATAAGTGCCAAATATGGATTAAATATAAATAAAGATAAAACAAAACTAATGGTGGTTGATCGGGGAAACTCAATACCGGAGGCTGAAACACAAATCGATGGTTACGAAACATTACACAAGTATATATATTTGGGATCCCTTATTGATGATAAAGGCACTTCAACGGATGAAATAAAAAGACGGATCCAGTTGGCTCGAAATGCCATGATCAAATTAAACAGAATATGGCGCGACGCATCAATTACAAATGCGGTAAAAAAGAAATTAGTGCAGTGTTTGGTGTTTTCTGTATTCACATACGCGGCGGAAACATGGACGCTGAAAGCCAAAGATAGGCAACGTATCGATAATTTCGAAATGTGGATTTGGAGGCGTATGTTACGAATACCCTGGACAGCAAAGCAAACAAAAGTTTCTATATTACGCAAGCTCAACATTAAGCGTAGATTGTCCAGCGATGTTCTTTTCAGAATATTACGATTTTTCGGACATATCATGCGAAGCGATGACTCCATGCAACGATTAGTAATTGAAGGGAAAATACAAGGAACGCGTCCTCCTGGTAGATTACACATCAAATGGACAGACACGATCACAAAAGCACTTGCAAAGTCAATGGCTGATTGTAAACGGGAAGCTGCAAACCGGATAAAATGGAGAAGAAAAATTGAAGAGGCTGTAGCATGAAAATGGTCACGACATCCCTTAGGGGGGTTACGACTGAAGATGATGAGATATATATATATATATATATATATATATATATATATATATATATATATATACGAATTTATCAAAATTTTTCTTTTTTCGTTTTCGGGCCTTCAGTTTTATTACATCAATTTATATTTTTACGTTTTTATAACGTTAAAGATTGTTTTCATAACTTCAAATGAACTTAACTTTAATATTAATTTTCAGCATTTTTATTTTAGACTACTTACTCTTATCGCGTTTAACACTTCTCATTTCTATTCGGCACCATCTTGACGCAAATATTTGAGAGAATTTGCTACTAGTTGCAAATTCGAATTGCTAACCTTTTCCGAACACAAGGGACAATAATCGGATGTTTCTAATAACCTGAAAAATAAAAATTAATAATATAAATTTTTATCCTTTTGCCAACAGATAGGAGCAGATCAGTTAGTCCTCGTAAAGAATCAAAATAATTACATAGCTATGGATTTAAAAACATTTAACAGTAGTAAAATTTAGATCTAAATTTCACTCTTATTTAACGTCGCGATAAGAGTGCGTTTAACTTATTTTTCGTATCCACAATTGTGTATGAAAAGAAATCAAAATGGGAACTCTTCCACGGATAGTGCTGAACAAGTACGAACTGTACGTACTAAAAACAGATTTGCCCCTTTACAGGTTACAAATTATAATAATGAAAATCAACTCAAATAACAATATAGAGAAAAATAGTCAAACTACAACTCCTCCACAAATCTATATAGATGGTGTCGTAGATTATGCAGCGATGTTAATCGTAATTAAGCAGGTGTTAAACGAGAAACAATTTCAAACTAAAATTCCATCTAACAACAAAGTTAAAATAGTAACCACCGAAATTTGAACATATAGACGGTTATGTAAACATCTTAGCTACAAAAAAATAGATATCTATATACTCATTAGCCTAAAAATGAGCGCGCTTATAAATTGGCCATTATACCCTACAATAACTACAGCCGATATTGAAGAAACCCTATTACAAGAAAATCACCGTGTAAGAAATGCAAGAAATATACGTCATAGAGTTACTAAAACGTCTCTTTCTTTGTTTTGCGTTGACTCGGAGCCGGCTGAAAATAATAAATAAATTTACTAACTTAAACATCCTCTAAATGTTACGAGTACAGACCCCGGATAACGAACTCCATACCCCAATATACTAGTAGATGTCAACAACACGGATATACAAAAACCTATTGTTATAGACTATATGTGTGCGTTAAATGCGGCGAAGGACACGAAAAAGAAGCCTGCACTAGAAAACCATAATTATCAGCAATATGTGCACTTTGCAATAGGAATCACCCTGCAAAATTATAAAAGGTGTGAAATATATAAAAATCTCATCAAACAAACCTATAGGCCTCAAGATAAGTCAACATCTCGCAACTGGGCCCACTTATAAATAACGAGATTGATATAAAACCGGTTTCTAGAACAAAAAATAAATCATATCTGAAAGCAGCATCCTCTGATAATATACAAAATCCTCCCATCCAAAATAACGAGGTCTCCTACAAAGTATGTTAAATAATTTTCTGGTCAAGTTTGAAAGTATGTTCATCCAATTAATGAACCAAAATAAGTCGATATCAAACACGCTAACTCAAATCGTAACGAGCATGTGGTAAAATGAGTAGAAATTACTTGTGGAATGCGAACGGGTCTATCTAACCACATACTTGAAATAACACACTACTTAAATACTGAAAAGATATATGTTACTTATCACTGAATCTCATTGTACTAATAAAACGTACATTTACATCACAAATTAAATATGTTACCACTCAGTTTATCCGGGAAAACTCATGGAGGAGCGACCGTAATTACAAAAAGTAACATAAAGCATCATGGAGAGGAAAATTATGCGACGCGCGAGATACAAGTAATATTAATAACTACTGAACATCAATTAATCCATTATTAATAGATGTTGTGTATTATCTTCCAAATCGAACTGTCAATAAGAATGTATTTTTTCCTTACCAATTTAGGGACTACATTCGTAGCAGGTGCGATTATAATGCCAAGCATCAATATTATTGCCCTAGAGTAACTACACCACGAGGTTTAGATTTATATAAATCTGTTGCAGAACTTCATTGTTTCTCACTACCGGTGAACCAACTTATTGACCCTCTGATAAAAAGAAACACCCAGACTTAATAGATTTCTTTATCACAAAAGGTATATCTACGAACTATACGATGTCAGTGAAATCAAGTTACGATTTATTATCTAACCATTCTGCCGTAATTGCTACTATTAGTACTGGGATAGTACAACTTGGAGGCAAGCAAGTTATTACATAATAGAAAAAATAAACTGGGTGTGATGTAAACAAATAATCGAAGACAAAACTGATTTGTTCATTTCACTGAAAATGTCCTCAGAAATAGATAGATAAGTAGCACAATTTACAGAATTAATGTAAATTGCAGCGCGTAATGCTACACCTAAAATAGAGCGTAACGCAATTACAATTGATTATCCAAAACATATATACAGAAGGCTATTTCTCAAAAAAAAAAAAAAAAGATTAAGAAAAAATGACAACGAGCCAGACACTCAAATGAGGAAAAAACAAAAGAACATTAAACAAAACTACAAAAAAATTACAGAATTTACTGAATGATCTAAAAAAAAAAAACAACAGAAAATTACTTCATATTTAAATAACTTATCACCGCAAAAACAAGGTAATTATTATGGAAGCCAGCAAAAACACTCAAAAAGCCTATTACATAATCAATCTCTTCGAAATGAAACCGGTCTGTGAATTAGAGGTAACAAGGATAAAGCAAATAAATTTGTCAAATATTTAGAAAAAGTATTTAAAACTAATCAACCTACTGCATCCAACTACACTAACATTGCTAAGATACAACCACCTTCCCATAATAATAAAGTAACATCATTCTCATCTAGTGAAGTTGCTAACCGGGATTGGATATGATTACTTCAAGAATGATCAAGGAACTTCCCTGAAAAGGAATTATATTACACTAACGTACATCTATAATGCAATCATACGTATTTCATATTTTCCGTCTCAATGGAAACTTGCGTGAATTCTAATGATATGTAAGCCAGGAAAAGATGTCACAAATGCCGTATCATATCGGTCTATTTCTATTCTTCCAGCTGCAACTATTCGAGAAATTCATTTTCCCTAGAATGAATTATATTTTCTATATTAAGAACGTAACAACAATACTGAAGTATGGCTTTATATAAAAATATTCCGATGAGCAAAACGGTTCTGTTGTTACTAATGTAATAGTTATACATTTTCAAGGAACATGTTAATTTCTCACGATATTTCAATCAATTAAATATTTCCTAACGACCTACAATACTAATTGATTTATTAAACGATGAATTTTTCTTACCGTGTATCATCTAATTTCGAACTAGTTATACAAAACATTGGGAAATATAAAAACGGTGAAAATATAGATTTAGAGATGATGAAAAAAAATGGGAAAAACGATAAATATACAATCGATTATAAATGAAATTAAACGAGATGAAATACCGATGTCCGTGTACACACGAGTATACTCACTTATTTAAATGACGGAACTAGAAAAATTGCGGATAAAACTTTAATCCGTAATATTAATCATGGAAAATATTATCATAAACAGCAGCGCGCGGATAATAGTCGAATTGTAGAAAATATAATTAACCTAATAGCAATATTGATAAAACATTTTAACTTCACGTAATGTCGGAGTCATATTTATCGTAATGAAATGTTAAGTTTAAAAAAAAAATGCTTACTTCATAAATTCGGAATACAGAGCTGGAAACTGACAGTTAGGACATAGTGTTAAATTATTTTTCGTAACGTGCCAACCCTAAAAACGAAAACGGACATTTTAAATATTACAGTTAAATACAACTTCCGATATTAAAACCAGTTTATTCCGCATACGCGCTAATTCGATATTCTAGTCATGTACGTTTAAAATATTTTTATTTTATAAACTTTATAATTTTCTCACGCAGGTTAAAAAGTAACTGAAATGTTCGCGATTTAAACAATTAAAGCAAAAAATCGAATGTTTTAAAATTTATCTTAAACGACGCTGTTTGAAAATTTCATAACTAAATATTGTACTTAAGTGTTCCAATCTTAACCGTTTAATTATTACTAGTATTATTATTAATCAATATCGAACTTTAAAAAAAAAACAAATCCATCTTGTGTTTACTAAGAACATGGATTTAAATGCGATACTATAAAATTTAAAAACAAAATACAGCGAAAATGCTGACAAAACAAGATTTATCCTATCATTCACAGAGAGTACATGTAAATTTCGAATTTAAAAGTGAAATTTTTCAAAAAATCAACAAACATACTCTCCTTAAAAACGTGACAAACATATTTATCGGATTTTGCAATCGAAAATTGTGTTTTCCTTTTTGCCCGACATCGTATACATAGGAAAAATGAATATTTTATTTAAAAAAAAAAAAACTAAACTAAACTGAATTATAAACGAAATAACTTTTTTATTACATACCGTAATTACACAAAACGGTATACTATTGCGACAAGTGCTACAGGAAAGTAGATTATACGGTAACGGGTTATCGCAATACGGACAGGGAGCTGATTCAATAACAATTTCGTCGTGCAATTCTCCCTTCGGGGATTTCCTGATAACAGCTTCGATCTTCTTACGATACTTGGCGTCTACCTAAATTAAAACCAAACGGGAGGAAGAAAAAGCGCATTAGAACACGCAAAATTAGTAATATTATTTATTTTTCACAGGAGAAACGAATATTACAATGAAAGAACGTTATCTCAAAGTATAATTGAAATTTGTAAAGTAGAAAGCAATATTCATGTGCTATAATAATCGTGCTGCTAAAATGGTCGATGTGACATTAAATTATGGCAATAGTGTTAACAAAGTTGTGTTAAACCTACACCGCGAAAAAAGTACAGTTATTATGCGATATTAACTCTACTGAATATCAGAACGAAAACGGTTGTTATGATAGAAAAATCCAAACAAGAATACAAAATAATTCTTCCGGAATAAAACTCGGGGCTGCAAGGGACGTGCTGGAAGACAATATTACATTGCCAGCCAGCCGAAGAATTGCTAAATGAAATGTCAACGTATGTTTTTAAATTTACTTATACAAATTGACGTCAGGATTTTGAAATATGAATTACATAATATCAAATCAAATAAAGCTTTATTTTTACTTCCTTATATATAACAGTTTACAATATAATTTTTTTCTCGAATTGGATACAATTAGAAAATTATTTTTTTTTTTTTATGGATACAGGGTTTTTTTACCTAGCTTGGTATAAAATTATTGAAATAGGTATATTAAACATTAATATTAGTTGATGCGATGTAATTATAAATAGCTAAATATACATGAATGCGATTAATAGTAAGTAAAACATATTTGTTGGCGATGGTACTTTGAGAGATATGAATTCCAAAAATGTACGATCTGCATCTGCTATTTTGTTGTCATCGGAAGAATGAGAGCAAAAAGGAGAATTTATGAGATTCTATCGGCATAGGAATGATGGAAGACCAATTTTTCCAAATCGTAATCTATATCAAGTAGTAATGAAACATCGAAGTCTGTTATTTACTACTTTTATGTCACTAAACCATAATGGTAAAAAAAAAAAATCCTTAGGTAAACCAGTTAATTCAGATGGAGAATCAATTTGAGTCTAGACGTAAATAATATAGTTTGAACAATTACAGTTGATGCAATCTAGTAAATGATGAAAAATCATGCGACTCTGTTAAAATTGTGCGAGATTTAGTAAAACTTAGTTGATCTGTATTTGCCTAGAGGATTAAACTTTGTCCAGTTTGTTATATTAGTTTTAAAAAAATACTAGTGCTGAATGATAATTAAAAAATTGTGTTATAGTTTGGCCATATTATTTTCAAAATACATGTCCTAAATAAAAACAAAAAAAAAAGAACACGACAAATTAGCTTACAAAATATTAAAAACTGAATCAATACGCCTACCTATTAATGACACACGCGAGACAAGTTAAAATTTAATCAACACGCTTGCGATCGTCTGCGTTTAACGATGAGTACTGAACTACATTATAACACGAGGGAAAAAATATGAAAAAAAAAAACCGACCTGATTTCGATATTCTGGTTTCATCAACATGGACGCGAATAAAAATGCGCTACGTTTCATGTTGACTCTATGGCATTCGATAACAGCGGATGTCAGAATCGGTACCGTATCTATAAATGATGTACGAAGAATATTTTTAAAAACGAATCGTAATTATTCACTAAAAATATTTATTACTGCTGCAATTTTACTCGCCATCTCACGGTAAGTTATCAAAATTTTTCTTGACTAGGAAATGTCGATTTATTAGTCTATAATTTAATAACCGTTAATTCATATCAGAGCTTCTTCATTTTTTCAAGTATCAAAAAGAAAGAGCACGATGAAGAACTTTTTATTTCGTTTACTTATAATATGGATATAAAATATATATTTTCTTTTAAACCACTAGTCGTCGTCGGCATAGCCTAAAAGGAACTTCTATATACGAAAGGTACCTAGTTACAATACGATCGACGACGCAAAAATTATCATCGGAAAACAAAAATATAAATAATCCTAATATTATTATCGCGTGGAAGGCGAAATATGCGCGCTAGTAATAATAATACATGTAGTACATTACAAAAATTGTGTCTTGACAACAGAGCGATTACAATTAGTTTTTTCAGGTGTGTGTCTATCTACGCTAACGTCTTATTGTGATTGCCTTGTACGCTACTTACGCTGTATAGGAAAATATGTACAGTTAAAATAGTTGCCTACCTCCGATACGGAGATGACGCTTAATGACGAATAAACCAGTTAGATATTGTAACAACCATGCTTGTTACATTGTTAGTAGTAGTGAGTGACTAAAGTTGGTAAATTGAAATTTGAGTTAAAATGTATATTTGGAAGATTAAATTTAATAATATGTACGTAAAAGGTGATGAAAGAAAAAGAAATATTGTATATATATATAGGTATGTGTTTATACATCCGGTCGGCATTGCGAACGTGACTTTCCCAAAGGAAATATAATAAAAAGAAAATAGAATAGTTAGACTGATATAAATATAGAGATATATGTATTGGGGAAAGCACGCTGGCGCCGATAAGATTAGAATTGTAAAAGATCTGTCAAAGTTAATATATGAAAAATGTCGAAAGGACATATATATAATAAATCAAGCGTTGACATGGCGAGAGCAAAAAGAAGAAGATAAATAGCATATAAAATGTATTCAGTCGGTATTTTGGTCAAACACCAAAAGAAACAGTCCGAATTTTCTGATTGGCTAGTCCAAAAGAGAAATCGGAGGGTTCCACCGAAAACCGTCAATTTAGGAATTTCTATATCTGTAGAATTCCTAAAAAGCAAGTATGTGGAGTGTATGAGTATATGTATATGTTACCTGCTGCTGGCTGCCGCACTAATAAGTAAATATATAAGACTATATATATATATGTATAAGTATATAACTTAAAAATAAGGGACAATGGAACTTGTCCTTGGTTCAACTATGTTCGTCGAAAACAGACAAAAACCCATTATGGAGGAGAAAAAGATTTAAGAAAAGATCAAAACAATAATTGCAAAGAAACCGGCATTTCGTCGACAGTAAAGTACATAATAAGTATAATAATGCTAAGATACCTGTGTCGCCTCCAGAGTCCTGGAGTGTAAGAAACAGACGAGTTTTGTCGGAGTTTTAGTTCACGAATTCGCCAGTGGAGTGAGTTAAGTGAGTTGAATCTTGTCAGTCGAAAGACAGTTCAGTTGAATTTTAGTCGAGGTGGAGTAAAGTCAAGTCGGATAGTTTTCGAAGAAGTTAGGATGGATCGTCGGGACTTCGACCGTGAAGTTGGTCCATCTAGGCTAGGGACGGTTCCGTGTATTATACTATATTAATAATCGTTCGAAAAGTTTCAATATATATATATATAAAAAAATTTTGTATACTAAAAATAAACGTAGCCGGATATCGCACGCGTTCGATTCGTAATTTTATTTCTTCCGAAAAGTAATAAATTTTCAATAAAATAAAAACCGCATTTTTATTCTTGTCATTTAATTTATTTTATTATAATAATCGGTCATGGGCCTCTCCCATGTGGCATCCCGGGCATACCTCGAAACCAGAAGTCGGTAACGTTATATTTTAATATTTATATCCCTATATTTAAAAATATAACGTAAAATAAATATATGTTAGCGATCTGCATGTGTATATGTATTTATATGTATACATCGTGCGGGTCGCCACAATATTTATTGGTATTTTTTTTTTTAACGTAAACGGCAAATTTTGCAGAGTGACTTATTGCGAAGACGGTCGAAGATTTTTGTTTTGAAGAAGTATATCAGAGTTTTAAAAGTTATAAAAGATCACAGTTTAAAAACTGCTGTACAAGTTAAGCGAACTAATGTAAAAATCAACCGAATCTGTTCAATATAAAACAAATTTACGACGTTACTTACATATACGCGACATTGACGGTAAACTACGGAAACATAATTCAAAATTAATTTTAAACGCGAAAAACCCATTGAAGTAGAATTAGAACGAATATGCTGTTATCATACTATCCGTATAGATTCGGGTGCGTGTGTCTATTTACGCTAACGCCATATTACGATTGCATTGTACGCTATTTACGCCGTACAACAAAATATGTAGAGACAAAATAGTCGCCTACTTCCTCATAAAACCGATGATTCCGTTTTAAAAGAGTTAAAAATTGTAACCAAGGAATCGGTTATTACCAACTAGTAAAATATTTTCGCATATGAAATACGTGCAAACGAACTGGAGAAAATGATCCTGCACGGAAAGATCGATGTAAAAAGGAAAAAAAGGTTGACCGATGATCCGTTATATCGATAAAATCACGACAATGGGTGGTTCCGATTTACAACAAATTATGAAACTAGCCCAGGTTCGGAACAAGTAGCCATAAGGTCAAAAGGCGTCCGGATACGAATAATGAAAGAAGAAAAAGCTAAAAGTAAATTACTATTAAATTTATTTTTACAATAACCTTTATTTATAAAACCGATTTTAAAATTAATTCTTCGTAAAAATTGATCATATTATTTAATGAATTATTACATTGTATTTTATAATTTGTAATTTTTCGAATCATTTTTTTTCTTTTTTTAATTTAAATTCTATGTGTAAAATTTTTATATCTGCTATATTTTCATGTTTTTCATCTCTGCAGTGTTTGGAATAGAACGACTTGTCCTCATTTTTACATGAAGATAAGCGTTCTCTTAGTCTATTATTTATTTATCGACAAATATACAAAACTTATTACATTTTATGCAATCTATTCTGTATACTCCAGATTTTTGTAATGTCTCATTCTCTCCTGTTTTATTGTTACAAATTGATTTAAATAATGTTCTATTATTATTTATTGGCATCGTAATATTGTACCTTTTAAAAATTGTTAATGCGAGTATTTTTTACTATATATTTAACTGATCTTAAATAATTATCTTTTTCATTTTTATTTTTTGGTTTGTTCCATAATTTATCTACTATATTCGGATTGCATTTATTCTCTATGGTTATTTACTTAATAATATTATTGTCGTTATTATTGTTTTTACAGCTTCGCGCTAAACAATTTTATAGTGATTAACTGTTTTTATTTCGTTTTATTAATTCATAAAATCACTACTCTCCGATATATCAACGTACAATTTACAAAATACAAAAATTAGCAAAGTGAAATATAAAATAATCTGATAGTGAGAAAAACTCGGTGATATTTTATTTTTAAAAAGTTTAGTGATGTTAATTTCTTATTTGTCGTTTATTTAAATCCCACACTCGTCCAATTAGATACATCGAGGTCGGCGGTCGATATTCTAAATATATAATTATAATTATTATACAAACATATAACTAACGAGCTGGAAACTTGGAAATATTATCCGCAACACGCACTAATAAGACAGCCGCTTTGATATGATCGTTACGTTTAACGTGTATTTTCACTAACACGTACGAATGCAATAGCGTTAAACTAGACATCATTTCCGTACTAATTTTTAAGTTATTTAATCTGAGTTCGACAGCCATATTGAATAATATATCGCGAGCCCGTTTGTAATTTCCTAAAATATATACATATATATATATTTCGTTTCCATATTAGCGTTTATTAAACAAAAGTTATGAAAATTTAATATATCATTGTTTACAATTTTTGTTCATATATATATATATATATATATATATATATATATATATATATATATATATATATATATATATATATATATATATATATATTTGTTAAATTGAAAACAATATATATATATATATATATACACAAAAAATCAATATACCAGCTATGTTTTTACACTGAAAATATTCTACGTAAATAAAATTACACTAAACTACCATATTCTCTTTCTTTAATTTGAAAAGTTTGAAACGTGGTGTGATTTTTTTAAAAAAAAAACAAACAACAAAAAAAATCACTAAAAAATTGTTTTCCTTTACGAACAATAACAAAGCTATTCTGCTAGCCATTATCAAGTGTGAATGTAAAAAATAATTTATAAAAATATATACAAATTTATAAAAATATAAAATGTAAAAAATATTACTTAGATAACACAAGTGTTAAAACATTATTTTTAAATATCCGATAGTAAATGTGGTAAACAACACAATCAGCAATATAAAATTTATACAAAATAATAATAAAATAGCAAGTAAAATCACTATCAGATATTTAAAAATACTGTTTTAACACTTGCCCATACATTTATATTTTTATAAATTTGTATATATTTTTACCAATTATTTTTTATATTCACTTGATAACGGCTTAATAGCCGAAAAACTTTGCGATTGTTCATAAACAATTTTTTACTACTTATTTGTTATTTATATTTTCTTTCGTTTAGTTTAGTATATTTCTGCGAAAAATAAATTGACGTATGAAATACAAACACGGTTAATATTTACATAAGTCGTACGACGTCAATTATCTGTACGTTTAATTTTATGTGTTAGATTCGAGTTAGTTTTGATTATTTTACGCATTATTCAAAAATATAAAAAATAACTAGTTGTTTTTACCGTTAACCTGTTCTTCGGTCGATATAATTATTGCAGTTTTTGCGGCCGCTTTATATTCCTTCCGAGCCATAGACAACCGAAAAATAAATTTTGGATTCTACAATAAAACCACAAAACTAAAATCAAATAATAAATGTTCATTCTTAATGTGATAAATAAACCCTCCACGCATTTAAAATTCATCGAGATATTAATGCACATAACGACGGTCATCTTCAACAATGAAAAATAACAAAAGCAATACCATCAAAAGAAGAGAAAAACTAACGAACAACATAATATAGGCTAAAATAAAATTCGACGAAATGGGATGCATATAAAATTTGCATTGAACGTAGACATTTAAGAAATCAAACTTAACCGTTATAAAACGGGCGAATTAACGTAAATTATTAATATAAATTTATATGAAAAAACAACAACAACAAAAACATATTAAAATTATTTCCAAGTAAGTCGATGAGAGATACAGTAATAAAAATGACGTAATAAAAATAATTTAAACAAGCGCGTTTAAAATATAATAAATATATAAAGAATTATGTTTAGAGTAAAATTGAACCACTGTAAATACTTACTCGAGGTATGCCATCTATTTCACCAAGAAATAAATTCAATAACTGATTCGAAAGGTTATTATCATTAGCCGTTGCAACAACATCAATAGCTAATGACAAAACATCCTCATTATCTGGGTGGCCTCGGGAAGCGTCAAATAGTAATTTCATCGCCTGGAAAACCGCAAACATATTTATATGAAAGCTATAGGGATTCGGAGGTACGAAAAAAACCCTAAAATTAAAATCGATCACGTAACGAGAGTTATATTTAAAACTGTTACAATTATCGACAAGTTCTCACAAATTAGTGAATTTATTAAATCATTATCGGAGATCGTAAAATTAATTTTAATAAGTATTTTTCATATGTTATCTTAATGTAACCTCCTAATTCCGTTAATACCTCGTAATTTATTTGCAAATCTGGTACGTGTAAAATTGTTTTCATGACTGTATTTTTCGACTGATAGATTCGAGCGAACCTTAACTCATATTTAATTGTTATAGATCAGATTTATCTCCTCAACACTATACATTTGTCGATTAAAGATCCAACTGAGACTATGGTATGGAAGGAAATTTTTAAAATTGATTCATGTCGCATTATTATTAATAATAAACTTAGATAATGATGATGAAAAATTTAATTAGCATGTTGCATTTTATTTTATTGTTCAAGGAGTTATTCCACTCTTTATTTTTCCGTTTATGTTTTATTTACTGTAATTAAAGTTTTCCGGTTAATCGACGCTGTCGTCCACTAGAACAGTGGTTGTCTTGTTTTTACGCTTAAATAATTTTTTTTTGTTGCGGGTGGAAAGGGGGTAATATTAGAGATGTACTAAGAAACCTCTTTTAAAGACATAAAAAATTCCACGCTACCATCTATCGCTCGAATTTCATTGATATTTTGTAAATAGTCTTAATAAACTTTCTTACAAAACTATTCTTTGTATTTTTCAAAAATTCTGTTTAAGATCAAGTTTCTTATTTTATTTTTCTTCTTGTAGCCTGTTGTAAATACAAAAATTTTGCAAATATTAAATTTTTTAATAAGGAATAATATT
This sequence comes from Coronaproctus castanopsis, assembly GCA_032883995.1. NCBI lineage: Eukaryota > Metazoa > Arthropoda > Insecta > Hemiptera > Monophlebidae > Coronaproctus > Coronaproctus castanopsis. The sequence continues at coordinate 121,521,157 of CM065053.1, forward strand.
CAGTCATTTACGGTAGTTATATATATATATATATATATATATTTTGTAGTTCTTTTGTAATATTTCCCGTTGACCAATTTTTTTTTTAAATGTAAACATTTTGAATCTAAATAACATTTCTCCTAATTACATAGAAGAGATCAAATCTCTTTAAAACTACCAATTATGAGTAATATGTTTTTAACAGTATACAATTTTTAGCCTAGAAAGTACACAAATCCACTATTTTAATCATGTGTTAACTTTAAACAATTTCGAAGTCGTACGAATCAAATATACTTAATTATATATAACGAAAAATAAATACAATTTTTATCGCTTGGAAATCTAGACGGACGTAGGTTATTGTTGTTTTTTAATTACAACTCAGGAAACATAAACAGATTTCTAGTCTAAAAGTCAAAGAGAAGAAAAGTAAATGAATATAAAAATATCAATTAATAAATTGATCTGTACTACTATTTAATTTGTAAAATTTTATTTTTCAGATAAAATTTTTAAAAACACTACGGAAAAATTATTGTAAAAACCTATAAGGAAGAAGAAGAAAGAAGAAGAAAAGTATATTTTGATTAAATTTTACAAGAAAATAATAACTTATAATAAACGGTTCTATCGTTCCGAAATATAAAAAATTCCTTAACCGATAAACTTAATAATAATTTTAAAAAATATACACGAGTGATAGTTATAAACATTCATTGCTTAAAGGAAACATTTTAATTATGAAATAGAAAAGATCTAGAAATAATTTATTACTTGTTAAAAGGTGATTAATAATTTTTCAATAAACATGTAACTATTTTTATATCATAAATTATCGAGAGATATATATTTATTTCTATCTAAGTTTGTACCCGATTTAATAAAAATTTTTGAATATATATATATATATATATATATATATATATATATATATATATATATATATATATATAAAATGTACACATTTTTAAGTTTAAAAATTATAATTTTAAATTAATTTATGAGATCACTTAACTTCTCACAGTACAAAAAAAATCTTCAGTTAAATAGCATTTTTACACAAAAAATCTGTTAAACTGAACATTAAGAATAATTTCCCCAGAACTTCACATCTACGTAAAAATTCTGTATCATGGTGGACCTCAAACTGCTCTACCGCTATTCGTAATAGAAGGAAAGCTCTGAAAAAATTAAAAACCGCTCCATCCTTGGAAAATCACATTACATATCAAAAACTTCGTGCTATTAGCACGATACACATTAAAACAAGCCAAACGAAACTCATGGCAGAATTTTGTACATACTATAAACTGTTCCACCTCAGCAAAAACAGTCTGGAGGAAAATTCGGGCACTTGATATTTCACTATTTCCCACTAGCAGTAAATTGGACAATCGCATCAGCACAGACTTAACTGAAATAGCCTCATCGTTTGCGAAGTTATAGCATCCATGCCCACATGATCCAAAATATACCAGAACCAGCTGTACTTATACTGCTGTCAATTTTTAATCATATGTGGGAAACGAATACTTTCCCTGATTCATGGAGAACCTCGTAAATCATTCCGATTTGTAAACCAAACAAAAACCCAATGCTACTAGACAGTTATCGTCCTATATCGCTAACCAGCGTCATGTGTAAACTTTTAGAATGGATTATAAATGCAAGATTATTGTGGTTCATCGAATCCAACAACCTTTTGTCTGAATCACAATGCGGATTCAGAACGAGCAGATCAACGATCGACCAATTGATTTTTCTCAAACAGTCCATACAAACATCATTTATTCGTAAAAACCATCTGCTGGCAGTATTTTTCGACATATCTAAAACTTTCGATAACACTTGGAAAGAAAAAATTTTAAAAACCCTTCATTGCTGGAGAGTCCGAGGGCATCTAGCATACTTCATCAGAAACTTCCTTTCAAACCGAAAATTCCACATTCGACTAGGATCATTCAAATCAACAACCCAAGATCTACAGAATGGTGTCCCTCAGGGCTCCATATTGAGTCCTACCCTCTTTAACATAGCCATAAATAACATTTCAGAACAAATTTTCCCACCTGTTTAATTAATGCTCTTTATTTGCAGATGATCTAGCTATCTTCATTTCTTGCTCGGATTGTAGCCCTTGGAACTTCAATACTGCAGGATACAATCGACAGACTACAAATTTGGTCAATCCGAAATGGCTTAAACTTCTCCAGCACGAAAACTACTACTATACATTTCTGCAGACTTCGTTGTTGTAGCCATAAAATTTCAGTTAAAATAAACAACATGCCCATCCCAACATCAGATGCTGTGAAATATTTCGGAATAATTTTGGACCAGAAACTTACGTGGAAACCATACATCAACCAACTGAAAACAGAATGTACAAAAAAACTAAATCTAATCCGTAAACTAGCTGACACATCATACGGCTCGGACCGTTCCTCTTCATTGACAATCTATGAAACATTGATTAAATCAAAGCTCGACTACGGCGCCGTAATTTACTCGTCATCAAATCAAAACATTTTCAAATCACTCAATACGATACAGCTATTGGAGCTTTTCCCACTTCTCCATCCATTAGCATTCTGTGTGAAGCTGGTATTCCTCCCCTCAGTATTTACAGAAATCGGAGTATTATAAATATGTGGATTCGACTCAAATCATCGTCGAATCTTCCTTCATTAAATGCGGTTCAACCATTACCTCATACATCAGTACTCACTCTCCATAAGCAAGTTACTACAATGTTGGACCTGGTGCAACTCACTTTACCATCAACATACCAAACTAACTATAGCAACAACACCTCCATGGGTGAACCTACATCTCAATATAGACCTTCAGCTGCAGCAATTTTGAAAAAAAGAAACATATATCAACACGATCCTTTCTGCATATAAACATATGATCTGAAAATACGACAGTTACAAAATATTCTTTACTGATGGTTCCAAAACACCTCAAGGAACAGGTTGTGGAATAGCAACCGATAAAGAAATCATTCTCCGTTACTCTCTTCCAAATCTATTTACTATTCTTTCAGCAGAACTGTTTGCTATAAAACTCGCTATAGAATATGCAATAAACTCTGATCCTCATTCCTCTCTCCTCATTTGCACAGACTCATTAACCGCACTTACTTCTCTCCAAAAATATAACTGTCCTCATCAACATCCAACAGTCAAAGGAATTATTCGCGCTCTTTATAATATAAATGATCGTGTTTCGTTCGCGTGGATTCCATCACATGTTGGAATCCAGGGTAATACGCTCGCGGACATTGCAGCAAAAGAAGGCTCGCTGTTTTTTCCGATACCAAACATCAAAATACCATCAAGGGATCTTCAAACGCATGTAATGAAGAAGTTACTACAGATATGGCAACAACAGTGGACCACAGTACTCCAAACACGAATAAACTACGCCAAATTTGAGATACCATCGAACCATCGAACACATCATTATCGACCAACAGAAGAAATGAAATCGTTATCACAAGGCTCCGACATAACCACCTCCTATCAAATCAACCTCTCCCACTCTGTTCCAATTGCAATTCTCATGTTACAATCCAACACTTACTCGTTAGCTGTCTAATTTATAATTCCCACCGAACACACATTCTTCAATCGTCCACCCTCTCTGAAATCCTATCTGATCATCATATTAAAGTTGAACGTCTCCTTCATTTTCTCAAAATTACCAACTTATTTCAATTTATTTAACTCCTATATTCCTATGCCTCTAGCCTAGGCGGCAGTACACGGCATGACAACAAAGAAAAAGAAGAAGAATTTCAAAGTTTAAGATTAACTCCTAACAACCATTAATTAGTAACGTGAAACTCCTGCAAATAAGGAGACACAGAACAATAAAAAATCTTTAAATACACGCAGCTGAATTTTTTTCTCGAAATTAATTTTTGAAAATCATATAAGGCGTAGAATAAATATTAAAATTTAATAGAACTAATCTGATAATTCGACTTTATAAATATTTATAGATTATTGAATTTTTATTATCGTTGTTAACGTTTCTAAAAATTAACGAAATAATTCATGATCGTCATTGTCTTAAAATTTACCTTTCCATATTGTTTTCCATGAAAATAATATTTTCCAGCTAACGAAGATTTTCCGGTTGTTTCAAAATACTCGGCTAAAGATAAAAATGTTTGAATACTGTCGTCTTCAACCGATTCGCTTACTAATATATCGCCGTACCATTCTAGTTGATTGTTTTCTTTAGCTAGTTTAAATGCTTCCTCGTAACAGGCCGACATTATCAAGAATTTTATAGCTGATAATATATCTCCCGTTTTTTGAAAATACCTATTCCACGAACATGAATTGCAGACATTACAAGTAATAAGATTATGAACACTACTGATAAAAATAAGTTGTATTAAATAAATTTAACGAATTGTTCGTTTAAAAATGAACATTAAAAAAGAATTTGTAAAAATAAAATCGGCAAACAATATGGTTTAACATTTCGCAAATATATCAAAAATATATTTATTTCAAGATTATTTTTAAATATTTTTACAAAAAAAAAAAAAAAATCGAGAAATTAAAAATAAATTCTGCATTTTACATTTAAAATTAAGCCTCTCATTATTTTAATAACCGAAGATGTGTTTTGATTTGTTTCATAATGAACTCACACTGGTTTTACATTATTTTTATAAATAAATAACTAATTTTGTAATGCATATAATTTAATAATGGACTTACAACTAAAATTAAATCATGTTGATGTATTGGATAGTAGTGATTTTATGAATTAACAAAACAAAACAAAATCGAAGTTAATCATTAAAATTTTTTTGTTTTATTATATCAGCGAAGCTTTTCGACTATAAAGTCATTATCAAGCTATTGCCAAAAACGTTACAAATAAATTAATATTTGTAACGTTTTTGACAATAGCTTGATAATGACTTTATAGTCGAAAAGCTTCGCTGATATAATAAAAATTTTTTTAGTGATTAACTTCGATTTTTATTTGTTTTGTTAAAATTAATTCACTCCTCTCGTTGACAATGGGGGAGAGGATTTCAAAAAATAAAAAACGTAGAACGGTGTAATTGACAATAGGCGGAAGGTGGACCCGATGTTCAAAATTTTATAACAAAGAAACCTGTATATCAACTAAACGTCTGAACTAATTACATTCAACGTGTGTAATTGCGCGTTTTAAGAACTGTTTTTTTAAATTTCGAAAATATCGTGTTTACTTCAATTTTTTGAAATGAAACTATCACGAATATGAAACACATTAAGTAAGTATTTAAAATAATAGAGTGCGAATGATCGTTTAAAAATGTACGAATTACCCGGCCACCATTTTAGCTCCATCGAGGCTCCTAGTTTCTTGTACTATACGAACGGCTTCTTGAGGATCATTTAAACGATCTAAAGTAAGTCGGATAGTATTATTATAATCGCGAGCTAATTGATAGGCTTCGATCGCTTTACGATGGTTTCCAATAGCTTCCATAGCCTTGAAAAAAAATTATTCCGTTTATTTAAATAATTTTTACTGTCTTTTAATTATCACAATTATAATAAGCAACAAAACACCGCGATAAAATTGTAATAATAATAAATAATAATAAACATAACAAACGTCAAAAATAGCACGCTTGCTACACATTCATTTACTTCATTAGACGTTTTCTTCTTCTCATAATTTTGAATGTTGTGACTTGTATTTTGCACAACTATATAGTTATATGAATAATATTAATAATTATAACCTTGGCGTATTGACTATATATTTTCGAAGAGGACACGCGTGATAAAATAGAGCCAACTTTAGTCCAATTTTTAAGCCTGATATAGCAAACAGCAGTTTGATTGTAATTTCCGGCATCTTCGTACAATGCTGCCGCTTCATTCAGTTTCTGCAAGAAAACCAAAAAATAGCACATCTGTCATTGTTACGTAATAACGTATTAACGGTTTTTGCTCGTAAAAAATTACGAAAAACAGAAAAAATTCAAAATAAACACTGACACCTAAATAAAATAATTTTTTCCTAATTTTGTATTTAAACCTCGAATTTGAATGTATTTAGTTTTCCATAGTCGCAACATGAATATTGTATTTGATTTTAATAAAACTATTACTAAATGATGTTAACGATAAGATTTAGCACATAGTGACATTGCATAATACACTAGTCTGTCACACACAGTGTAATAATATCAACAAAGTAGCATGGGAAAATAGACACACGTGGGTAACCATGAATATTTTATAAATCACAAACTCGTTATATGCTTTCTTGGTGGAATAAGGGACTATGTATTTTCATCCCTTTTCAATCGCATATTATGTTATTATAATGTGGAGGTCTTTGCATTTGTTCATGGACCTCTATATTTACATGTACATTTTTCTCTTTTTTTCAACAGAGGGAGGAGTTTTTTTAGTGGGTAAAAATCCCACACACTGATTTCTTTGGAATCCAGTAGCACTTGCTAAGTGCATGTGCTGCTCTCACAAATATATATGGTACTTATAAATATATCAGCGTCTTTTGAAGATTTCCCCCTCCCACTTCAAAAAAAAAAAATTAATTCCTTCTAAATAATATTTAATATATTTACATTCAAATTTTAACATAATTTCGTTCGCTTATTAAACAATCCCCGAATACCTACAAGTCTGGAGATTTTATTTTAACAGGATTTGCTACATGCATCTTCACATTAATATTAAAATTATTTTTCATAAGAAATATTCAAAAGGTAAATATATATAACATGTGAATACTAATATACTTACTTAAAATGAAACTGGAAAAACATTTCCTTCGTATTTATGGCGATGTTTTTATATTATTGTTGTTTTCATTATTAATTTGTTAAGAATTTAGTTTCTTTTTTATACACATTTTATTCATACTTTTAACTCATTGACGTTTAAAAAATACAAAGTCCCTTTTTCAGATACAATTGTATAAGGTAATAAAAATAAGGATTACAGATTGGTTGACTAATAATTCAGGGGTAAAATTAATATCTATAAAATGTCGGAATTATTATCAGAACAAAAACCGGATGATTAAAATATCGATCGTTCGACTAAATAGAATTTCAATATTATTCGCGAATTACAAAAATACGAATACGAACAGATTCGCGAGGACACTTATAGAGATTTTATCATTAAAAAAAATCATATAACTAATGGACGATACATTTTCAACAGGCGTAGCTAAATAGTTAAACAGTTACTAATTAAAAATATGTATAATAAAGTTTAAAACGAAAACAAGCCCAAGATCATTTGGTCCAATAACTGAAGTCTCTATAAGCGATAACAAGTACAATGTAAGGTCTTTTGTGACTTAAAAATTTAGTCGATGTGTATCTTTGCAAATGTGAAGAAGTTTCAAAGCTTCAACGTTGATGCATCGGTGAATTCTATTCTGGTGGGGAATTGAGACATCTATAATCATTTTACTAGTGAATTTCAATCTAAGAGTGCCTGTACCTTCCTTCTCCGTCCATCCTCACAATACTACTTCATGCGTCTAAATTGGTTTAATTATCGGTTGGTAGAGAAGGCGTTGATTTCGACCTAGATATTAATATAGTTTGAAAAAACGTTTTAAAATTTGTATACACTTTTACACGGATCGATAATCGATATATTTAGCCGAATCGTATTGTAAAATAGGCTTAGTGCCGAGTCTATGTTCGTATGTCCCAATGTGAAGAGTACATGTTCATTAATGCGCCAACACATATACATAGTTTCGCCTAATAAATATTCGTAATCTTACTTTAACGTTTTCAAATAATTCAGCGCATTCATTTTTCAGCTGTTTCGTAGAAGAAGGGTCGGTAGCTATTTTCAAAGCGCGTTGATAGTCTCCGTTTCTGATCGATGTTCGCGCAATGCCAGCATAACAATTTGAAATATGTTTTTCATTTTGTCCTTTCGCATTTTCCAACGCGTATTCGTAATGTAGCAAAGCTTCTGAGTATTGCCCGCTATGATGAAAAACAAAAAAAAAAAACAAATTGGGGAAATTCGTTTCATAAAAGTAAAAAAAGAAAAAAGAATAGAAATGATTTATTAGTACAAAATTTTACCGAACAACGATTTATCATTGATTTTTTACAATTAAGTAAAGTTTTTGAATAAAAAGAAATTACATTCACTATTTTTTTTTGTTGTATAAATCATGTCATACGCCGAAAAAAAAATCGTGAATATATGGATATCAACCATGAATTTAAAAAGAAATTTATTACGTAGTTTTGAGTTAAGTGCTTTATTACATATTAGATGTGTTTAAATTTAATTGAATCAGATCATCATATTGTTATATAATATAATTATTTATCACAAGTCGCAATTCTAGAACGAAAGCATTAATTTAAAGAATGATGAAGCAACGCAGCAAAAATATTAAAGTGTAGGTCGGATTTTATATATTAACATTTATTGCTGAGAAAAATATTGGAAATGAATGTACACGAAATAATTTGAAATAAATGGCAAATGCTTTAAAATATTTTAAAATGAAAAATAAAATAAAAATCCGAAACTAAGCTGAAAACAGAGTTGTGAGGAGGGGTTATTTTTAAAAAAAAATATTTAATTATAAGAAAATTAACAGAATAAAAAAAAATCCACGTGGGTAATATTTTTTAAAAAGTAACACGACAAAAGATTGAAAATTAGTCCTGATGATGTTGTCTATAAATTAACACGAAAATGATTAAAAATTTCGGCGTCTAAGTATTTATAAAAATCTAGAAAACGTCCAAAAAAGAAAAATTACGCCGACAAAAAAGAAAACTTTGATAAAGATAACTTAGAATCAACATGTAAAAACATTATATAAAATTTATATATATATATATATATATATATTGTAATTTATATCAAATATAGTACAAGGTATTCATAAACCTGCTACATGATCAACTCACCATGAAAATTTATGTAACATAAAACTTTCGCCGATGAACTTATTATCGAGGACACTATTTATTTTTAAAGAAACATATAGTTATTTTATAAATTTTGATTAACTCTCGCATAAAAATTTATGATGTAATAAAATAGTTAAAAGTACCAATTATTTTATGGAGATTAAACAAAATAAGTGAATTTTAATTATATTTTTGTAGCATATATTATGAAAAGTAAAAAACCTTTTATTAAAAAGTGCTTTGAAATTATTTACTCAATATAAGGGTGGGGAAATCATATTTTATCTTCAAAATGTGTCTAGATTTAGTTGGATCTGTTTATCCGCGTGAAACAAAACATATAATAGCGATTCCATAAACTTACGTTAATTCCAAGTGAATTGCATATTCACGTGATATTTCAGGTACGTGATCGGGAGCTAAATTTTTAGATAATTGTAAAGCTATATCCCATTGCAATAAGTCCTGACGTAAATATAAAGCTTGAACCGGATCGCTAGACTCCAAATAAAGCTCCTGAAATTAATTTAATCATTATTTATAATTTAAACATTCAATTCAGCAAACCTATTCTACATGTTCTAGCAACGCAGTGTAAATTATTTGTTAATAATTACATAGTATAAAACGACGAGGGAGTGTAGTGATTTATTTTAAAAAGGAATATTTTGTTAAAAATCGTTAATTTATTTAAACGAATAAAGCTTTTTGACGATTTCACCATATTAAAATTAATCTATACTAATATATGAAATTGAAGTGTGTCTGTGATTTGCCAATATTTTCATTAAATAGATTTTCTGTTTATGTGTGATAAAAATAGCGCAGGTTTGTTTCCGTCCCGGATGTTCATGTTGTCCTCAAGTAATTAATCTAACACACTAGACAGGAAACGAATCTGAACAGAAAGCTATTACGGGTGTTGCCCTTAACTACGTAGAGATTTCATTATCTCGCAGCCTTGCAAAAAAACAACAGGGAAATAAGAAGAAAGTGGGAAGCACAATATTGGAAAAATGCTGCAAGATCAGGAAAACACGGTGTACCTGGATGTCTCACTGATAGATAATTAACCTGTCGTATCGAAAAATCAAAAACAAAATTCAAACAAGGAATGGAATATGGAAAATGGTGACATATTCATGGTGCGCCAGGCTAGAAGTTGTACGCATATCAGCGATGGTCTTGTTTTTCAGCTGCAGAATATATACGTTCAGTATGGGCACAGTCAAACCAAGCTAAGAATGGATATAGCCTTAAATGAAATAGTGTGTATTGTAACGGGCTGTATTAGAAAAGCAAAAGTAGCAAATATATTTATTAGGTGGTATTGCTGTTCCTGCACTTTATACAGATAAGAATTGACGTCGAATGTAATTTACTGTATATGTGTGTGCGGGGAAACCCAGGTTATGAGCGTTTATGTTTGGTATGCGTGTGTGCGTAAACTTATGATCGTTGTTGTGATCGTATATATTAGAGCAGTCGTACCGATACCGGTCGCGAGTATTGTCGTACGCTTTCGTTTCGTATTTATACAGTTCACTTTTTCGTCGATATTACACGTGTTAAAATATTTCGTTTTCGCTTTTTATCGTTCGTACGTGTAATTTTAGTATTTACAATTGCGCTTCCGAATATAAGGAGGAAGGTGGGTGAAAATATAGAGAAATCAAACTTCAACATCCTGTTTATGGATAAAGTGCGGAAATTCCGCTGCTGAAGTTTAGAAAAAGCTTTCTAACTTCGCAAGCAGTATATTGTCAATTACTACGGCATAGAAAGCACGAGTTATAACGTGGCAAAGTATAGTCTGGTCGGATGATTTAATTGCAAAGAATTCGATCAGTGTGCGCACAAAAAACAACCCGATTTAGTCAAATGGTGCCTGGTCGAGGATGAATAGTGCAAATGTGGCGAGGTACAGACTACAGAGCACTTACTCGAATGTACATTGGTTAGCGTTAGATGCACGATAAATAATGTTATAGACGCAGACGAGGACGCTCCAAAATTGCTGGTGTACTTGTCCGGGAAAATTTATTAAAAATTTACATAATATAATTTAATTTATGAATTAATAATTAAATTGATAATTTACACCCAACTATTTCTCGATTACAAAGGCTTGTTGAAGTTTTAGATCGTATAACTTTAAATAGTCTTAAAAAATGAAACCTATGTTGAAAAATTAAAAAGCTTAGCTGTTAAAGACAACTAAAATTTTCAACATAAAATAACAATTAAATGATAAAAATATTATTATGTAATAAATTATCACTAAAAAGTAATTAAAAAAACATAATTATAAAATTTACTGAAAAAAACATTTGTCATTTCATTCTTTGATTATAGTGGTTTTTTGTTTACATTTTTAATTAATTTAAACTTATTTAATTGTACGTAGTAACGGTTTTGTATATTTCGCATTTAGTACTGTCCTTTCCAGAAAGTTTAAATAATTAAAAATAACACAATCTGAAAAATAGATTAAACTTACGTTCGAAAATTATGTGAAATAAAGAAAATTGCAATTTGCCTTATGAAATCTACTAAAAACTTTTGCAATATACCGAAAGGTAAACAATTATAACCAAATTACACAAAATATTTGAAAAATTAACAACTATATTAAACTGATAATTTAACTAGCTCGCTGGAATTAACCCGTTTTGCAATACGCAAAATTCAAGTAAATTTTTCTTTAATAATTATCAGAATGCTATATTTTGATTTCATGAGATTTTATGTAACCCCTTGTCATAAACAAATACATGTAAGCATTAGAAATATTAATAAAAAAAACTTTATTAAAGTAGTAAAATGAGCTGCAAGAAAACTTATGGATTGATTTTTCGAAACTGTTTTTTTTTTATTTTTATTTTAGAAATTCATAATTAAAAAAAGTGATTAGGAAATAACGTTATTAGTTATGTTCGAATGAGTATAAAATAAACTTACGATCAAAACTTACTTGAGCTTGATCAAAATTTCCTAAAATGGCGCATATTCTACCAGCGAGTAGTTTTTTATCTTCGACAAATCGTAGATTTTTCAATGTTATAACCATACTAATATCATCCAAATAACCGTATATTTCGATCGCTAAATCGACATTAACGAAAACATATAAATATTTTATATTTTATTGTCGACCGGCTTATAAAAATATGTTTGAAGTACATGCGATTTTTTGCTAAACAAAAAAATAAACATTAAAAAATCGACATTAACGAAAAATATAAATATTTTATATTTTATTGTCGACCGGCTTATAAAAATATGTTTGAAGTACATGCGATTTTTTGCTAAACAAAAAAATAAACATTAAAAATACTCAATAGCAACAAGCCACAGAAATATATTATCTAAACAACGGACGTTAAAGGATGAAACAAGTCAAGTGGACATTTAATAACAAAAAATCAATATTAATAAATTAGATTAACGGACGTCCGGGAAAAATTTGTGAAAATTGGTATTTAACAGGGGCGGTAAATAAATAAGCTGAATTCAATGGAAATGGAAATCTGGCATAGAATAACGAAAACACATTGAAAAGAAATGAAAATAATGGATAAAAAAAAAAAAGTTAAATAAATCATATCGAAAAAGAAAACTGTTAGAACATGCAATAAGATATCAGAACTCTATTAAAAAAATATAATCAGGAGCAAAATTACAAGCAAAAGGCCGAGATGAAGACCAAGAATATCTGTATAATGAAAATTGCAAGTATATATCAAGAACTTTGGGCACTGGCTATTAACAAGACATAATGACCGTAAAAACAATGCAATTACTTTTTGTGAAAAATAATAAATAATAATAATAATTAAAACGCTTTATAACTTATTATGTAAGGATAATAAAGATATTTTTAAATATTAATACACGAATTATACGCACCTTTATCTATATTGAAATAAGTTAAAGCCGTAGTTGCAAATTTAATCCAACAATTTCTGTCATCTAATACCTTACATATATCGTAAGCTTCAGCGTATCTAAATATAATTTTCATATATATATACACACACATATATATATATATACACACAAAAAAACTTGATTTTTAGACACAAATAATAGATAAATATTTAAATGAAATTAAAGTACGCATAATAACTATGACACGATTTAAGCAGAGTTACAGTACGCACATTAATAGTAAAATTGTACAAAGAATACTCTATTTTCTTTCTCTTCCAAAATAAATGTACAACATATTTTACAGTTTTAATTAATAATAAAAAATCATTATTAAAAAATTTCCTCATATTGTTCATGCACTTACAATTACAAAAACCTGAACATTTTTTAAGAGAACAAAGAAATTTTAATAGTTTTTCAAATAATATTTTGATACCTACTAAACCAGTACGAGAGTCATGAAATTTAATGAAAATAAGATAATTTATGTATAAGGTATTTTTTTTAATGTATAAAGTTATTTAAATTATCGAGGAGATTCGCCGGCTATAACGGACGAAACGACTAGATTTACTCTAGTTAATGGCAGGCTATGATGAAAAGCCGCTATGTGAACACTAACTAGCTACAACATCAATGGATGGGGCTATTATGCATCGGCCTAATAAGTAGCCACATATATGGCTTTTTCGTTGCATTCGGACTGCAGTTGATGATCACAAGTTCGGATTTCTCCAGATTTGCATTTATCATCTTTTTCAATGTTCCATTTTTTTTTTAAATTAACATAATGTTGTACTTGTCTTTAACCTATTAAGAGAACGTCAGATTTTCCACGGTAAGTTGTGGCCGTGCGGTAAAACTCCATTGTATTCATCATTACTGGTTGCATCGGCTTCGTTCCACAGCTTAGCTATTTCAGACTTAGAGTGATTCGATAACATCAACGTTGATTTCAGTAAACTATTCCTAGATTTCAGCCAACTGATTGGAGCAGTGTGTCCAAATAGCGGATGCCTGTCGTTTGTTGAAAGGTGCGTTTTGATAACGCTGCTACTTGTATCCTTATTCTGAGCGGTGCGATTCCTGCCAAGGGATAGATTTTATGTACTTTTGTTGATTTTAGGCAACCTGTTATTATCCTCACTGTTTCGTTTAATGCCACATCTATTTGTTTTGTGTAGCATGAGTTTCTCCACACAGGTGCTGCATATTCGGCTGCTGAAAAACAGAGAACCAATGCAGTTATCCTTAATATATGCGGTTGCGCACTCTAGTTAGATCCTATTAATTTTCTGATTATATTGTTCCTGGCTGCGACTTTTTATCTCATAGAAGTGCAATCATTTTTAAATGTGAGTGATCGGTCTAAGTGAACACCAAGGTATTTTGGCGTATCACAATGTTCCAGCCTTGTTCCTTTCCATATGATGTTCAGTTTTTTCCTAGTTGCACTGTAATTACGTAAATGAAAAGCGCGGACTTGTGTTTTAGTCGGATTAGGCTTCAACTTATTTTTATCATAATATTCTCCTTTAGCTTCCAATGCAATTTTCAGTTTTGTTTCGACATCTTCAAAGTTGGTTTCCTGAATTGCAATTGCAGTTCTCTAGTGTCTGGGCTAATTGGCTGATCGTTTGTGTAAATGTTGTATAATATAGGTGCCAGTACGCTTCCTTGAAGTAAGCCGTTCTTCAGGTTCCTTCAACGACTATTTTTTCCTTCTGGTGTTACATAAAATCGGCGGCTGTGTAGTATCATTTCCACTACTTTCGACAGCTGATAGTCGTTCGTCAGTTTATATTCTTTTTGCAACAACAGTCTATGGTTGACTGTGTCATATGCTGCCGTTAAGTCAATAAAAGCTACTCCTGTAATCTTTTTTAATTCAAAACCATTCTCTATGTGTTGGGTTAAATTAAGTATTTGTCCATAGCATGATTTGCCGCGTCTAAAGCCAGCTTGTTCTGTGATTCTGATCTATATAGTTTTCTATTCTTGTAGTATAAGCCGTTCAAAAATTTTGAATAGGTGACAAAGTAATGATACAGGACGAAAGCTTCTGGGATCATTAAGATCCTTACCTGGTTTTAGTAGTGCAATTATTTTGGCTTTGCTCGTTTTTTTTTGCATCTTCAACGATATGATGCATTCATTTATCATATTTAAGAGCCATAGTTTTATTTTTGGTCCAAAGTGTTTAATCTGCTTACCTCGCAGATCATCTAAGTCAGCAGCTTTGTTTATTTTCAAGCGATGAGTTCATTTATCTCAAAACGCTTATCGCGTTTGGTGTCCATTTTCCTATACGTTTACTGCAATTAGATTTATCATTTAATAACAGTTGGTGCGCAACTGCATTTGCTATTACTGCCACTAATTTGTCGCTTTCTTTTGGGTCACTACTGAGGTTTTTTAGCATTTTCCAAGCCCTTTGGTTATTCTGTTTCATGTTCAAATCTTCCAGCATCTTACACTATTTGTCTCTTCTGGCTAATGTGACTGCTTCTAAAAATTCATATTCATAAAATAAAAAATTAACACAGAACAACGTTATATTTTTTATTTCCATAGATTACCTTAGTAAATCTAAGTGCTTGTTTAAGCTGTCTTCAAGCCCGTATTTTTGTTCTTTTCTCATAAGTGATGCCGAGACCTGATGAGTAGACAATAATGAATGATTTAAATTTCCACTGGCTGTTTCGGAATATAATTCTCCTCGATGCAGTAACAATGGCAGATTAGATGGAGGTAATTTCGATTCTCCAACTAAACGTACACCAGGTCCTATTAAAAATTAAAAGAAATAATTCTTTTCGAAACATGACGTTAGTATAAGGGTTAAATACAGCGTTTTCAATTGAAAATTTATGTCGTTTGTAAATCATATTTATTATTAAAAGCATCTGTTAAAAAATTTTATGATAGAAAAAGCGTGTTTCCGCACATAATTTAATTTAATAACCGAATTTTCATAGATTATAATTCACGTATACATTATGTTATTGTTGATCCCAAATCGATACTTATAAGTAAAAAAAATCATATCTGGAAAATATAGTTTTTTTTTTATTGTGAAATAATAATTTTTAATTTTCGAATAATATTATTCTTTTTAATAATTACTTTTATATACCATAATTATCAATCAGAATATATATCAAACTGTAATGTAATAGAAGAAATAAGCGATTCAGAGTTGAGGGAATAATTAATTTCTTATATAGTTACCGAATATGGTTAAATATCCCATAAATTAATATTTTAAAATGTCTAACGAGGTGACGTCGATGAAATCCTGATAGCTTAGGCAAGAGTATATAGCGAACAAGTTTTATCTCAAAGTGAAAGAGAGAAAAACACATGTGATTAATAAACAAATTCGATGTTTATTGAGACTGCGGCATAACAGATACTGACCAAATAAAAGTTTTCCACCTCTTCTTTCCAGCCATAATAAACTGGAAACAATTGAAATTATCCAAAATGTTTCTCATCCCTTCTACCGATTCTATTTTCAGGATTTATTTTTTTCGTTAGACATTGACTTAATTTCCTTTGATAATAATATTGCTAAAACTCTTCCTTCTAGCGTTAACGATGCTGCATTTTGGCAAGCAATTAATGAAAAATTTAGCGACTATGAAATCATATTTATAGATGGGTCGGTAGAAAAATACGTGGAAATTGTACTTCGGCTTTATACTACCCGAAAAAAGGCATATTGAAGGTATACAGATTATCCTTTGCAGGTTCCTCATTTGTTGTAGAATTGTTTGCCATTTACAAAGCTTTGCACCTAGTTAAAGATCTGAGGAAAAATAATATTCTAATCATCTCTGATTCCTTGAGTGTTCTGTTACAATTGTCTAAGTTCCCAGATCTCAATATGTCCAAGTTGGAATTTGATGTGAGACATCGTGTTATTCAGCTTTATAATCGTGGGTCTAGAGTGAAGTTTAAGTGAGTCCCTTCTCATTGTGATATTACTGGAAACGAGGTGGTCGATGAATTAATGCGTTATAATTTATCAAGTGTCCCTTGCGAGAACATTAAGTGGAATTGGACTGAAATGTTACCAAAGATTAAACAATTTTTACTAATGGATTTTCAACAGTATTACTCCGCCGAAAGTCAGAATAAAGGGAAAAAGTACTTCGCTTTGGTTCATACGGTTTCCAGCAAGCCATGATTTCAATTATACCAGAACGTTTCGAGGGATTATATATCAACTTTATTTAGACTATGTACTGGGCATAATCTTTCTCCCTCCCATCTTGCTAAATTAGACGTAATTCTGGACGGTACATGTGATACGTGCTATGTTGACAACTGTGTTGAGCATCAAATTTGGGTTTGTCCGAAATTTCTAAAGCATAGGGATGAGCTGTTCTCTAGTATTTTACAAAAGTGGGACACATTACCTGCGAGTATTGAGTTAATTGTTTCTGAACCATTGTCTCCTGTTACAATTAGTTTATATAAATTTATCAAGCGTAGTTGCATTGAAATTTAAAATACACTAACTAGATAAAGGTTTAAACTGGCCAAATGGCGCAAGCTGGGCCAAAAAAAAAAAATAAAAAATTACTGATAATGTAAATAAATAGATCGTATTAATAGATAAATTTTACTTCGATTTCTCGCATTTTATATTTGTAATCTATAAACGAAGCTTGACATGATTACCCTAATTGGCAATATAATATGTACTTCTAATTATAAGCTTTTATGATGACATTATTTTTAATTGTTATTATATAATATAGCACGCTTTAGAATTGTGTATAACTTATAAATATTAATCTTATATGATAAGTTCATTTTCAGACAAAACTCGGAATTATTCATTTAATTAATTAAATGATAACAAACGTAGCCTAAACATAAATGACATGAATATTTTATTCTTTTTTTTTGTTGTTTCCCAAAAATAATTAGCATCGTAAATACAAAAAGAACAATACGAAGTAAACCCGGTTTAATATTTACAAACATTAATTTAAAATTATACCCAAGATAAAAGAACTTTTAATGAGCAAATACAAGACGTTGTACATTATTTTACTCTGTTCGCTAAACGCAAATAATGATACAGTTTAAAATTGTCAGACACACAGTTTAGTCGATCTGACCTAAAGATATTTTTAAATTAGTGTATGATAATAGTAAATTCTTTTATTTTTTTTGTTTGTTAAATAATGTCAACGTTTGACTATATCTAGAGAAAAAATACGCTAATTATTTTTTGGAAACAAGATAACAAAATGAGCAAAATATTCGTGTCATTTATGTTTAGACTAGGTTTCTTATCATTTAATTAAATGAAATAATTCCGAGTTTTTTCTGAAAAATAATTAAACTCAGATCTTTCTGAATATAAATTTAATTTTAAATGTACCGTCGACAGAATCGTTGAAATAAGCAAAAATGTACGCGGAACGATTATCGTAGACAAGGAAAATATGTTTCTCTTCGTGCCACAATTCCCATACAACTCCGTTAGCGCTCGATGGGAAATTAATAATTTTCCACACTATATCATTAACCTGAGAACAGAATTGAAAAAATTATTTGCTCAATTAATTAATTTTTCATGTTCTTCGAAACGAATAAATGTCCACAAATTAATCCATACAAATAACATTATTTTTTTTATATGCTTATGATAAATTTCATACACTTAATTCCACATCTGCTATTTATTTTAAACATGGAGCGATATTATTTCGTTGATAAGCAGTATCTTTATGAATAATTGCCTATAGAAAAGTTGTCCGAGTTTATAAAAATATGAGTTAGTAATTACAGTATCACGTTGGGTAGGCTGTAAGGACAGAAAAAAAGAAGTAAGTAATAAAATTATCGTTCAAAAATTAGGTTTCATCATCTTTATAGTTAATTTGCAGCTTTTACATAAATTTATTCAACAATATTCATTTTAAGATTTATAATATTTATTCGAAATTATTACATTATTTTACACAAAATTTTTGAAAAAAAAAAAAAAAAAGTAAATTTTAAAACACATTATTATTTCTTTTTTTTAAAAAAATAAATAAATAAGTGTTCCTTAATCTGATCAACATCACAGACTGCGGTTAAAGTACAACATTTATTTTATTCAGTTGTTATATTAATGAAAATATGAAATTAAAATTTCAATGGTATTAACCAACCTATGAAATACACGATGAGATTTAAAAAATGTTGCTTGCAATTTCAACACGACTTTATTTTAAACAGTTAATTCTTCTTCTTTGTTGACATGCCGTGTACTGCCGCCTAGGCCAAAGGAATGATAATATAGGAATTAAATGAATTGAAATAAGTTGGTGATCTTGTGGAAATGAAGAGACGTTCAAATTTAGTATCGTGATCAGACACGATTTCAGAGAACGTGGATGATTGTTGAATTTGTGCTCGGTAGGAATTATAAATTAGACAGCTAACGAGTAGATATTGGATTGTAACATGGGAATTGCAGTTGGAACAGAGTGGGAGAGGTTGATTTGATAGGAGATATCTACCTGTAAGCTTGGAATGTCCTAGGCGGAGTCTTGTGAAAACGATTTCATTCCTTCTGTTGGCCGATAATGATGTGTTCCATGGTTGGGATGGTGTCTCGAATTTCGCGTAGTTTATTCGTGTTTGGAGTGCTGGTCCACTGTTGTTGCCATATCTGTAATAACTTCTTCATCACATGTGGTTGAAGATCCCTTGGTAGTATTGTGGTGTTTGGTACCGGAAAGAACAGCGAGCCTTCTAATTTCTTTAGCTACTGGATGTTGATGAGGACAGTTATATTTTTGAAGAGGATTAAGTGTAGTTAGTGAGTATGTACATATGAGGAAAGAGGAATTAGGATCAGAGTTTATTACATATTCTATAGCAAGTTTTATAGCAAACAGTTCAGCCGAAACAGGTCTGGAAGAGAGTGACGGAGAATAATTTCTTTATCGGATGCTATTCCACAACCTGTTCCCTGAGGTGTTTTGGAACCATCAGTAAAGAATATTTTTAAACTGTCGTATTTTCTGATCATAAATGTTGATATGCAGAAAGGAAAGTGTTGATATGCGATTCTTTTTTTGAAAATTGTTGCAGCTGAAGATCTATGTTGAGACGTATGTTCACCCAATAGGGTGTTGTTGTTGCTATAGTTAATTGATATGTTGGTGGTAAAGTGAGTTCCATCCATTCTAAGATTGTAGTAACTTGCTTATGAAGAGTGGGTGCCGATGTATGAGGTAATGGTTGAAGCGCGTTTAATGAAGGAAGATTTGACGACGATTATGATTCAGTTTTTATGACTTGGTTTCTTTCTTAGTAAGTCGTCAGATGATTTATCAACCTAATAAGAACAGAAATAATTCTTTCAGAATGTGCAGCACATGATTTACAACCAAATATAATACGCATTTTAAGCATATAAAACTGACGAATACGAGGGAAAAATAGGCAATTCGCAGAATACAAGAAGTTAATTCAAAAAACATCAAATTATGAAAAAAAAACCCTCATAAAATTAAAATTGACATTAAAGAAATTTCATCAACTGAAGTTAAACAACTGGTTTAACTAACGAATAACGAATTATGATATTTTGTATAAATCAATCGTGTCTATTGAGTATGTTTAAGTTCCACAAACAGCATTTCGTTAATTCACTAACATCGGGCATAAAGTAAAACGTGTGGAACTATTCACAAATAAGGAATTTTTAAAAATTTTATAATTCACAAACTTCTAGTTAACATACAGATTTTATGTACAATATTCACTGGTAAGAACAACTTCGAATTTTTAAGAGACGTCTATAATAGCCGTAACTGAAGTCGGCAAAGCTTTCAATTATTATATATGTATAAAATAGAAACGTATGAAGATTGATGCACGAGTACCATCATTAGATAAGTAGTTATAATTATTAGTTGTCGTAGAACGATGTTATTGCCGGCACATATCCCGATCGAGAAGTAAGATTTTTTTTTTAAACATACGATCTATCCAAAAGAGAATAATAATTAGCACTGATGACAATAGAACTTGGTGTTAATATTTCACAACGGAGATTACTCACTATCTGAGAGCTATATATATATTTGTGTACAATATAATGAGCTAAATTCGGTTTTTACATTCGAGCTATGTCATCCAAGACGTTTGTGAATCGCGTGCCATTATCCACAACATAAACTGTCAGTGGATTCACATGACTCGTTATTCGTTAAATGTAACTATCGCTGTATTGTCTAATCACATCCTAAACAGTGGGTATTTTAAGATCACTATGTTTCCGAATATACCATGATGAGAATGAGATGCTGTGTAACAATTTGGTCTGGAATCGCTGAATAAAGTTAATATTGGAATTGGCGGTTGTTCTCCAATTCTGCATGCCGTATGTAAATACTGGTTTGAGGATTATTTTGTATATTAATAATTTATTTTCAATCGACAATTTCGAGTATTTTCCAAGTAGGAGCAAATGAAAATAATACTTTTTTAAACTTTCATAATTGATATACACATGTTCAGTGTCAATTGTTTTATTACGTAATGTTTTGAAAACAATTACAGTTTTCATTTTCAAACTGAAAACGGTTGTACATGCTTATATACAATTACACTTAGAAGAACGAAATCTAGACTTAATATTGTCCAGATTTTGCGATAAACCAGTGCCTTGTCTGTGTACAAAACAGATTATCGATATTTTTGCCATCGTTATTACTGTGTGGGAGACTGGTTTTGTTTACTAAACTAGCAATTGTTGTTTTTAGTTCAACTTGTTTATTCCTTTAGGGGCAATAACTGGTAACCAAGTTGAATTTAGCTGATATTCACCCCTTTTATTGAAATTTTGATGCTTAAAAATTTCAATTGCTTCTTGAACAATTCTGAAGCTACATTTATCCATTTTGGACACGATTTAAAAATAATTAAATTGGGATTTAAAATAAGATTAAGGAATTTAATAAACAATCTTTCGTTATTTTTATTTATGAGTTTCGTTATTAATAGGCTATATTTTAAATAATTATTTTTATAATTTATTTCTGCATGTTAATTATAATTAACGCATCCTGAAAAACATACACGCATATATGTAACCCGGCTAATCTGACTTTGTACATTTTCATATATTATTTTATAACATGACAAAGTAAGCGATTAAATATCAATATCGTTTAATCTTTTGCCACCCCAATTGAAAATTGATCTAAAAAATTATAAACGACGTCGTAAGCTCTTAATACGCTACATTATTAGTAAGAGATAACTATGAAAATTATATTTCTAAATGAATATGATTTACATGTGCGTTGGTATGTCTGCATGATACGGTGTATGCTAAATGCGTTAACACGTAATTGATGCATGTGCATGTATGTACGTATATGTGTGCATATGTGGAGATATATATATATATATATATATATATGTAGTTGTGTTGTGTAATATATATATATATATAACACCTTATATATTCTGTATACAGTCGTTCATTTTTATGTTACTTTTTAATTTCGTAAAAAGTATCGATAATTTATTTTCCGTAATTAATTTTTGTTTGATAACAATGTAATAAATTAAGACAATCGAATTTGCTATTATGCATAAATTTATTTTCCGCTGCTCGCGTAGATAATGCGCATTTACGGATTTTATTATCGACTTATATTTCTTGTTTCTGGAAAATGGAAAAAAAAATTGAATTGAATTGAAATATTAACCGAGTTTAAAATTTTAAATTCATACCGGATTATAAAGATATCCTTCGCTTTTAACATCGATGAAAATACAGCGAACACCGTCGTGATTAGGATATATCGACTTAATGGCGACTGTGTGTTGATAATCGATGGCGATTTTCCACTCGTCCAAGCAAAAATACCTTATGCGACCGTTCTAAAAGTAAAGGAAAAAAATGTACAAGTTTAAAATAAAAATTTCCAACATAAATCGAATTACTTATTATTAGTAATTCGATTTGTGTTGGAAATTTTTATTCTAACCTTGTAAAATATTAATTTTCGTCATTACGAAATATACCAAACACCCTTATAAATGCATTCATTTCAGTCGATAAAACTAGTACTGCGAATTATTCTAATCGACATTCATCAATCTTCATATTTTACATTCACAATTGTTTTTCATATTGTTGTCTATAAGACCAACTATTTACCTTCTACTCTAATCAGTAACATCCACATGCAATACGCCAATTCGATACTAGGCGTGAAATTCCTGGTCATAAAGTTTAAAAATATATATCTCTATCTTTTTCTCGTTTAAGTTCTCAAACTTGAGGCATAGTCACGAAATTTCCACGGGACTTTAAACTCCAATTAATCTGTGCGTTTTTCGAAAAAATTTCAATCGTACATGATTTTATATTTAAAAGCATAACGTGATAACTGTCATTATTAGATACAATAATTTCGGAATAACCGCGTACGAAAAAGAAAAAAAAATGATTTATTAATAAAAATAAAACGATATATTAATAAACTCGAGTTTACGTTTCAAGTAACATGCCGTGCCTCTCATCACAACTTTTTTATCAATATATCGTTTTACTTTCATTAATAAATCATTTTTTTCTTTTTTGTACGCGGTTATTCCGAAATGATTATATCTAATTATGAATGTCGACCGCGAAAATAGTTTTAAAAATTATGTGATAACTGTCGTTCAACAAGATGTCAATATGCATTCAATGGTCATAGTTAAATCGCAGAAGGTGTGAATGTTCAATTGCTGAATTACACAACACATAAAAACCGACACACGTTATTGCAGTTATTATAAATTTGAAATATTTCATAATGATATTTTCAAGTATGATGTGGTATTCATATTTATACTAAATTTTGCAAAATAAACGATGACCGGTTACGCATAATTAATCTTATTATAATTATGTATTACCAGGATACTAACGTTTGTAGCGTATATTAAAAACTCTGTGGTTAAATGTTGACCCGTAATAAGATATTTCTCATTACCATCTGGAAATATTTTTGTTTCTTTTTCATTTCCCTTATTCATCTGCGTAATGACAGTGTCTATCTGTTAATAATAACGGATATATGTATATATATATATAAAAATATATATAATATTCATAATGCTTTCATCATATATGTATATATATATTATAATGTTTCGACTAGAGGGTATTGCAATGATTATTTGGTACTTTGGTCTCTGGTTGTGATCGCCTGTTTTTAATGAACTAGACTCTAGAGAGTTGCGGAATAAGTGGTGGACAAAATTTATAACATTTTAAATAAGACTCGTATTTAATTTTTTTTTTAATGTTAATGAGATCTAAAATCGCATGTAAAGCGGCCAACTACTGAAATTAAGATATTAACATTAATTTGCGTTTTCTTTTTAACTATGCTTTTATTAATATTTAACTTCTAATAAAAAATACATTAAAAGAGTAAATCATTACATTCAAACACATAAAAAAAAAACTGAATAACATTTATATAAAATAATTTAAAAAAAAATACATACACATATTATATAAAAAATAATAAAAAAATCGTACGACCTGTGATATACCGCAGGTAGGACCGATGGTGATGCTGGATGACGAAATCGTATCCTATTTTCGAATTCCACTGTCATCCTGTTTTCCGTACTTCATATTTTAATATTATTATTATTATTATTAATTGGATTATTAGCAGTCTTAATTATATTTCCGATAATTTATTTGACGAATCGTAATTTTAACTCGGTATTTTACTAACTAGAAAGTTGCCTCGAATGGATTAAAATACTTTTATATATATATATATATATATATATATATATATATATATATATATAATTTTAATTTTTCCGAATTTAAAGTTTTATGTTATACATATCTTAACGTTAATAATGATGTTTTCAGAATAAGATCAAATTCAAAACGATTTAGAAAAATTTTACATTACAACTTTTTCTAGCAAATCAAATGATTAATAACGTAAAACAATCAGCATAGAATACAATGCTTAATATTATGGAACGCTTTTTAATAATAAATAAAAATATAGATATTATGTTCTTTGATTTAACATAACCTCGTTCGAAAAGTGTTTTGTAAATATTCGCATTATGAACGTTTATGGAATTTAAGAAGTCATAATACTTATTACTGAAAATTAATAGTGTATCAAAACATTGCATCGTTCTCGCAAAATATAAAAAAAATACTAAACAAACCAAGTAATTTAATAATATGAAAATAAAAACACGATGCATTTTTTATCGCTACATACGATGAGTTTAATAATATTACTATAATTTCTCTTATTTAAAAATATTAGTGATTATTTTAAGAATCAAACAAAATAAAGTAAATAAATAAATAATATATGTATAGACACATGTACGTAAGTATATTTACATATTTTAAGATAAGCTAAATCAGCTTCATTTATAGTATAACAACCTAAAAAAAAAAGCGCACGAATGTCAAAATCACGTTTATATTTGTCTTACCCGTGTCAAAAACTTTTAATGGATGTAAAGATTTAAAATTGAAGATCAAATTTTAAGTAAAACTTGAAAAGTAGAATTTTGTACCATCCATAATAAATTCGGTTATATAGGGAAGACAACGAATTACAATTTATTAAACGTAAAAATACAGTATAGAAAATAAAAAAGTCGCATTTCTCGATATGAGTTGCTTTGGTCTCCGGTAACATTGGTTCTAGCAATCAGTTCACGGCAAACTGAAAGAGTAACATAGTCATCAGGTATGAATTTTTGACTGATTGCCGGCGCTATATAACGAAAATAACCCGGTATAGGAGCTTGAAAATATCAATTTCGTTTAAATATAAATAAAAACCATTAATATCGACATAGGACGTTATTGGGTCCTTGTATAAGTAAAGACAGAGTAAAATTACGCGCTCGGAAGTAAACTTTTTTTTTTTTTTTTTTTAATGGAGATGTCTTTACAGCTTACCCAACGTGATACTGTACGTGCTCGCTCATATTTCTATAAACGAGGACACCTTTTCTAGAAATATCGCAGTCTGGAAATCGATGTAAATTCTCAAGATGAAGAAGGGACGACACATTGTACGGAGAACCGTCACGTGCTAAGCGCAGTAATTTAAGGTATAATTCAGCGCGTTATGTTATTAAAGAAGGCCATTTGCATGTCCAATATGGGGAGGGCAGTAAGTAGTTTCTCTAAGCTGCATAATCTACTGATAAGTACAATTCCTTTCCGCTTAATGTTAGATTTGTTAACCTAAAAAAAGCATTAGATTCGATTTATACACGTTCGATTATGGAAGCTCTAAAAGTTAGTGGTATAGCAAATACATATATCGACGTACTCGCAAACATATATACTCAGCAATAGCCAGTGTGCAATTACACAATACAACACCCACGTTCCCAATTCTAAAAGGAGTTAGGCAAGGAGATACAATCTCACCTGGATTGTTTACAACAGCATTGGAATGTGCAATAAAATCGTTAGCCTGGAATAAAATAGGAATAAATATAAATGGCAGATACCTACATCATCTGTGTTTCGCTGATGACATTGTGATCATAGCACAGATAAAGATGAATTGGAAAATATGATGAAAGAACTGGAGAGTGCAGTTAACAATATTGGTTTACAAATAAACCCGAATAAAACCAAATATATGAAATTTATCCAAAATCAGGAAAATGATCACACGCACGGTGAAATACAAATACAAGTAGGAAGTATAGAAGAAACAGACCAATTTACATATTTGGGTAAAGTTTTTACGACCAGAAAACAAGTAAACAAATTAGACATTGAGAAAAGAATGGCGCAGAAACTTGGCCCTTAACGAAAGAAGTCATAGGAACATTAAGAAAAACAGAAAGACGGATGAAACGAGCTTTGTTTTGCATAAAATTACGAGACAGAATTAAATCAGAATATATCCGAAATAAAACAAAATTCGAAGATGTAGGGATAAGGATAGCATTGAACAAATTGGCTTTGGCTGATCATGTCGGTAGACAAGAAGATGGAAGATGGACAAAAGAACTGATTCAATGGAGACCATATACTGGAAAGCGCGCACAAGGGAGACCATTTAGAAGGTGGACGAATGATATTGTGGCAGTCGCAGGCAAACAATGGCTTCGTGAAACGCAGGATAGGCATCGATGGAGAAGATTAGGGGAGGTCTACATCAAATCAATGATATAACACAGGCTTTAAGATAAGATAAGATAGTTTGTTAAAATTTGATAACAATATTTAATATTTTATTTAGACGACAAGCGTGTTATTTACAAAGGTGCGAAATAATTTGGGCTACATCTGTACAAAAGGAAATAATTAATGTTGTGCTAATTAAGAGGAAAAATAAATAAATTTTATACATATATAAATAAATACATCAAACGACGTGTATATAAACGACGACGTATCTATTATATAACCTTAGCAATAATATAATACTACAGTAATTAATCTAAAATTTATTCAAGTAAAGTAAATTTGTTATTATACACAGGAAAAAATTATAAAAAACTTGCAAAAGCAAATATAAAAAAATTAAATTAAAATAAGACATAAGTAAACTGTGAGACACGTACTTATTGATTAGATTTTAATTATTTATAATAATATACGTTAAAGTATACGATGCGTATATTTAGTGTAACGTGCGCGGAGTGGCGCCGTATCATAAGTGCAAATAACATTAATTTATTTGGATGCGCCTGGCGATTATTATAAAATTTTCGTGAAATGATTACATACATAATATTTTTTTTTATTTATGGTACTAAATCTTGTTGGAAACAACATATGTACAGCTTTGTATAATTTAGTTATTTGTTAAAGGTTAATCTGTGATCCATTGTGACATCCAGGTATTACGGGATTGGTTTGTTGTTAATGATAATTTCAGGGTGGTGGTAGTGCTCGCCTTTTCGGAAGTAGTATGGCATTAGTTTTTTTTTTTACGTTTAGTTTAAGCTTCCATCTTTTGCAAGACTAAAAAATAGAAACTAGAACTTTCTGAAACGTCTGTAGATTATGTCTGGTCTGTATGATGTACACGCGTATAGAGCTGCATGCACAAATAGACATTTTGGAATAAACAGTATTAATAATAGAGATACAATTCTCTGAGAAATGAGAATAATAAGTAAAATAAATAGAAAATGAGACAGCACGTTTGTAAATATATGTTTGGAGCAGTAATGACAAAATATTTTAATGTTCGATTACACAGATTTTGTGTATAATATTGTAGCGGCATAACCGCCACAAATTAAATATTAAAGTAATTAATTATATTAATATCGATAAGCAATTAATTATATTAATATCGATAAGCGAACTATCGATACGAACCGTAGTAGTCTCAGGACGAAGTAAACAAAGTTAGTCGTCAACCTGACGTTTCCCGAGTATGCACGCGCATCTCGGTCTCTCTTTTCTTCCGTTCGTATGTATGCACGTTATAATCGTTTATTTTTATAGTTTTGGTTATTATTAAAGAGTTTGATTAAAAATTAATTCTCATTTTTAATCCCTGGTGGTTGATAAAAGTTAGAGCTCTCCTGTAGTCATTGAAGGTAATACGAATTACAACAGTGACACAGGAAGTGCAACAATATAAATATGCATATGTTTGGTGTTTTTAACTGTAGCCTAAAATTCCTTTCTTTAATTTTGTAGATGTTAAAATATAAGATACTTAAGAACCTTGTTATGTATGTCTCATTATGAAACAAAGTTTCTTTCTACTCTATTCTATTCTGTTTCATTTTAATTAAGTAAATAATTGTTTTTTGAATATAGTTTACTTATATGCATTTATATACACATTTCAAAATATAAATTTATATATATATATATATATATATATATATATAAAAAAGGGTGAAAAATAATTTTAACGTAATTAAAGCTACTTACCAAATGTAAGTGAATCCGACCTTCGAAAAGAACAGAAACGTATTCGCCATTTAATTGAACATTATTGATAGTTCCTAAATATTCGCGATCAAGTAAAAATCTCGGAATTTTCAACAGAGAAACGTGTTCTTCGTCTGAAGATTCGTGTATTAATTCGTAGAACCAAATACGATTGTTCATACCGACCGCTAAATGGTACAGACTAATGCACAGGAAACTAGGATCTATTTCAGTTTCTACAAGAACCGAATCAATTCGTTTATCCTAAAAATATATATAATATTAATTACCTAAATACGGCCGATTTTATAACAATTATGTAATAATGAGCATTATTTGACGCGACTAGTCATAGTTGAATATTTCGATTCGATAAAAACGAATAAGAAAATAATTTATTAATCCGGGTTTAACCGGGGCATAATTAAAGAGACAAATCAAATAAATATTCCGACACGAGAGATACGACTTCTACAGTATAGAACGGTTACTATTAATAATGAGAATTTATTGTAATACGATAGATACATTGCTTATACTTAATATAAAATATTATAGTACAAGCCAAAATGTAACGCGAATCAAAAGAAGTCAATACGAAGCTGTGATATCGTCTAACAAACATTAACCCGGTATATCGTAAATATTTCGTAAAATGAATAAAGATAGAGAAATATTAATGAAAGCAATAGAAAATCCTACTTTGTCCGCAGTATTCGTTTTATTTTTTCCGATAAACTGGATTTTTTTTTTTTTTAAATCCATAGTATCAACTGGAACATAAACAAATGAAACAATAATATAAGATAATACAAAGCTACAATACCTTATCGAAAGAACAATAGCTGATGGTGATTTGAGATAAACTTGTCAGCGTACATATGTAATTTAAATGCGCCGAAGCTAACATAGGAAGCTTAGCGAGATATACATGAACAGAACCATAAGTAGTCGATGCTGCTAACAGTTGGCCATCTTCGCTCCAGGCCAACTGGTCTACTCCTTGATCATCGTCAATTGTCATTACATTCAAGGTCTCCGATAAGTTGTCTACTCCGTGTATCTTTATACTGCGTACATAAATACAGACACTTAGAATTGTAGTAAAGTAATTATTTCAATTCACATTTATACGTAAAATGTATTTTCTTCAATACGTTTTGAAAAGACCATCAGATATTTCAGCTGATAAGAACAGATACTACACTTTGATCATAGCTAACAGACCGAGAAGCGATTATTATTAAAGCTTCGTTTTACGCTGAAATAGAACGAATGCGCAGAGCTTTAAAATTACCATATGTACATCAAGTAATACATCAGCGAACAAAGAAATTTTTCACTGATTGTACTGTAAGTACTTATCCTATTATAAATACACACGTACTAGTCTCCAATTAAAATATATGAGATATAAGCGTAAAAAGAATTAAACATACGATACGTCGCTGGCATCCCTGATGCTATATAGTTTATTATTTAAGTTTGTTTGTATTTATATAGTTATTTTTTGGCTTATATTGCTATAAGAAACCTCCGTTATCTTATATTTAATTTTGTTACATTTCCCTTAGTTAATTGTTTTGTGGTGGTTTTTTCTGCATTTTATTTTGCCTTAAGTTTTTTTTTTTTTATAATATCAGATAAACGGAAAAAATTGTGTTTTATTTCGGCACGTGTGAATGATAATTGTTGTTTCTTATTGTAAATGTCAAAATACATTTTTTTTTTTAAAAGTATAAAAACACTTTTATTTGCATGGATTTGTGATCGTTTTTGTTAAGTTACCTTGTACGTTTTTTTTTTTTTTAAATATACAAGATATACGTATCACATCGCTTAAAGTTCTATTTAATAAAATTTCGAGCGCGACACTTCATCATTATATAAATATAATCAATTTAAGTTGATTTTATTCATAACCGTGTTAAAATTACCAGTTATCTCCGCAGGTCGCAAGTTTGTCAGCTGCCATTGAAAGTGCCATATCATTCAGACATTCTTTATGGTTTTTAGATTGAAATAATTCCTGGCCAATTTCTCGAGCGTGAGTAGATATAGATATAAAGTATCCGTCGCTAAAGCCAATCAAAATATATCCGTCTCTAAACCTTCAATAAAATACATTTTCAGATTATTACTAAGTGCTTTTAACATCGTTACGTTTTACATTATTTAAAAATAATTAGTACACGTAATATCACGAATAGTTTATTCATTTTTTTAAAAAACTAAAACTATTCACTTTCTAGGAATAATTCATCGATAGATTTTATTATGATATTAGTCTAAACTGCCATTTAAAACGCCTTTAGAATTAAATGTGTCTAATTATTGAACTCGGCCGATGTTTAGACGATTTTCGTCTATTATGTCAAAATTAAAAAAAGAAAGAAGTAACAATTAACAGTTTATTATTTATATCGATTTAATATTTTTTTACTTTTCGAAGGAATACTTTTTTCGATTAATTAGTTGATCAATCAAATTGCATATTTAGCGATAGAAAGTTTTACGAAACTTCAAATTTGACATTCATATAAGTTCGATCACATGTGATATTAATTCGATACATCTAAAATTATGATCTAATAAATTAAAAGAAAACTAAAAAGATTCGTACGAATTAGAGAAAATAGTATGGACAACTGTCCTTGCAAATGCCAAACAAATGTTTGTGTGATTGAAATTTGATATTTCTTGGGCAGTAACAATTTATGTCAATCATTTTAATGGTCAAGGAACATAATAAACCGGAATATGAAGTAAGGTCGTACAGACCGATTTCGATAATCTGTATCAAAGCTATTTGAGAAATTATTACTCAAACTGCTTCTGCCGATGGTCGAAGAAAGCATACTGCTGTATCCGTTTAGATTCAGACGAAAGCACTCTACAATCGACCAAGTGCATAGGATTGTATCCATAATCAATAGAGCTTTCGAGGAGAAGAAATATTGTCCAGCCGTTTTCCTGGACGTAGCACAAGCCTTCGACAAGGTGTGGCATGAAGGCCTGGCGTATAAATTAAGCCGACTGCTGCCGGGCAACATTTGCCGACTGTTCATATCATATTTAACAGAACGTTAATTTAGAGCGCAGCAAGGAAGTGCGACATCCGCGTCCTATGAAACAGAAGCCGGAGTTCCGCAAGGAAACGTACTAGGTCTGATCTTCTACTGTATACACAAGACTTACCGATGGACACGCAAACGATAGCGGTAACTTTTGCTGACGATACAGCTATTCTAGCTGTTGCCAGTAGTCAGTCCGACGCAACAAATAAATTACAGAACTCGCTAAATAGATGCATAAATGGGCAATAAATTGGAAAATTAAGATCAACGAAGAGAAATCAAAACATGTGATTTTCACGTGCCGGCAAACAGAGGCACATTACCAAGTGTACTTTGGGGGCGAATCTATTCCGCAGGCTGGCTCAGTCAAGTACCTTGGTATGCGCTTAGACAAGCGTCTGACGTGGGAAGTGCATGCCAGGATGAAAAGCAAGCAGATAAAGAAAAAACGCAACAACATTATTGGCTTATCGGAAGAAACTAACAGCTGGACGTAGGACACAAATGCTTACTGTATTGGCAGATTATAAAACCAATATGGACATATGGCCTGCAGAGTTATGGGGCTATGCCAGTAGGTCTAACAGAGCAAAGATCCAGGCCAGACAAAATGTAATACTAAGAGCAATAGTCAATGCGTAACGCTATTCTAAAAATTACGATGTGCATCGAGATCTACGGATGCCATTCGTGAACGAAGATTCGAAGATACGCAGCTGCTCATAAAAAGAGGCTGGAGCGACATATAGTTGCTCGATACCATCAGGCATCTTAAGCGGCGCCACCCAGCGGATCTAATTGTATAATTATATAAAACCAATTATACCTTAAATGATTATGGCAAAATTATGGTCGATGGACCATTGACTTTAAACACATAGGCTTTACTAATAAAAATAGTATTTTTATTTATATATATATAATTTAACTTCTATACGTAATTGAAATATTTACTTTATGAAAATAAACTCCTTGTAAGATATGTAGTAGTGAAAACTACTCACAAGTAGAATGCAACACATTAATAAGTACAATATCATGAAACAGCGTGTACTAGTAACGCTGATTGAGAGAAAACATTGAAATAAAACTTAAAAACGACGCAGAATAAAATTAATACATTTGCTGTTATGGTAGAGAGAGCAAAATATTCGTGTGATATTTTAACATTTAAACTAGACTGAAGCGTGTGGATACTAAACAACGTGGCTATTATGCTCGCAATTTTACACAATTTTTAAAAATAAACCGTGATTTTATATTACAAAAAAAAACCACCACAAACATTAAAAATTAAAGCAATATAGAATAAGGTTCATAAAAATTTCCGAATAGTAGCTTTATATTGAATTATGTAGAAGTATTAAAACTTATTAATAACAGTAAATTTATTTAAAGTAAAAAAAATAAAAGAAAAAGCGAAAACAGCAATATAATATAAACTTAGTGAATGTTTATATCTAAAAGTTCACACTTAATGTAAAAATTTTAAAACGTGAACTCAAATTGTGACGTATAATTTTTTTAAAATGTAAAACTCGTAGAAATGCTTTATATTCTCAATCGAAGAATCAGTATGCACTGATACAAGTATTACCATCGATGATGATTATTATTGTTTAAATAATGCAAATTTCAATAAATATCTTTCCCAAGATATCTATACCACCAGCGTACAAGTTTTACTTCGTCTAGCCGTATTTCAATCGAGTTATTTTTTATTTCTTCTTAAGTTTTTGATAAAGAAGATACTATTCGCTTCGTTACGGATTTGATTTATTTGTTATTCATATTATCGAATTTTCAGTTTCATATTTTATAATATTTTTTTATTGATAATATTCAAATTTTTAAACGAATGAAATTTTCTGTTCATAACTGTACTCAACAAGAAAGAAGCATAAGTAATCGAACAAATTGATGGAATTTTCTAATCTTTTTTTTCCACGCTAACGCCGCCAATAAAATGTTGCGCGTCCAGGATAAACAGATTCACTATACGATTACGCATATCCTGCATAATTTTTTAAAATTAGTACAAGTCTTGAACGTCATGTTTTCCAGCGGCATTATACAAATGACGCAACGACTCTTTAGTACCATCCATATCAATTGAAAAAGTAAAAACATTATTTCATGAACGATTAAACAATAAAATATGAGAATCTAAGGTGCTCGAATGTGAGAAAGAAACCAACTTAATCTTATGAACGCGTGAAGACATGCTGCCAAAGATAAATATCGCTCTTACCATTGATATTTAACGATATTACCGTAACGCGGCTGAAAAGCCAACTCAACTGGATTTTCCGGATCTTGTAAATTAAATAGGAATAAAGTTTTCTTACCAATTATAACGCTGACCTTTTAACATATACAATATATTTATTATATATTACAGAAATTCAATAACTGATACTCAATAGTAGTGTCTCGTTTCTAGTTGTTTTTTCCGAGGCCCTACGTGGAAATAATAAGTAACTCATGAATTAAGGTATTATCGTAAGTAATGAATAATCAAAATAGAAAATGAAAACAATATAACCTTATAAAGCAGAAAGAATATATTCATTAAAAAAACATTCATTGTTTAATACAGCAACCGTACGTAACAAAAAATGTTATATTTAAATCAAATAGGAGTAAAAACGAATCAAAAATATGAATTTAATGAAAAATGCTCATTATGTGTAAAATACAACTGTAAACTGACATGTACTGAACGAATTAAGCAAAACTGGGAAAAATTAGTGGATAAACTTCTAAAATAAAATTGTATATATATATTATGCGTGTATGTATCTATATATAGAGTTAAAATAAGAACGTGCCAAATAAGTAATTAAATTTAAACATTCAATACGTTTTCTTTTCATATTATACAAAACTTGAACTTTACTAATACGTCACAATTATGATAGCATATTTTTTAAAAAATCATTAATATATACCCATATACTTTGAGGAGTGGCACATATGAACAAGTTGTTCAGTGCAGTTCGTTAAAATAAACGGTATTGTTTTCTCACAGTTTTAACACATAGTATACAGTACACTACCAACATGTTATTATATTCATCGGTTATGCGCTGGTGACTTAGTGTACCATTCTCATTATAATTTGTGTAGCTCGTTGTTTAGAATTTATATTTCGATGTCCGCTTCTTTAATAATTTATAATTATTATTCACTTTTAATTTTTAGTGCAGTTTATTATTTAAATTTTCTACTTATCCTTTTTCTTTTTTAGCGTAAAGAAAAGATAAACTATTGAAAACATTTTGCTACTTTGTGTACAGTGTTTTGAATACTTTTGTAAATAGAGTTCGAACTATTTGTTATTTTATAGAACTATTTGTTATTTTATAATGTTAAAATAGTGTGTCAGAGAACAAAATGAAAGAGAAGTACATTAAGGTGGAAGTCCCACAATATGACTCATGAATTGAACAACACATCTCTATTATATATCTTTAACTCAGTTTCAATAGCGATTCTGCTTAATTTGGTTATCAAGGAAAAAATTAAATTATCGAATTCAAAAAACTATAATTAGATATGAATGTAAAAATATATTACGCGCGGATGTAAAATGACAAATTACTGTATAAAAAAATCAATCGTTATTGGGCAGAAAAAAAATGTCAATATGGATTAAAATTACAGAAATTTATGATATAACTTACGGTACTTTCTGGCGAAGGTAATTTTTCGTCTACTTTCATTTCTGAGAATAAAATATAAAACGGATCGCCTCGTATCGGAATTATTTTCAAAGTGTCGCCTTCAATATTACTGATTGAAATGGTACGATCTTCCGAGCCAAGAGCTAATAAATTATCTGCATTCCAACTGCCGCAGGTAATAGCCTTACCATGTTTACCGAGTACAGGTATTCTCCTGCGAATGCATGAAAAACATATTTTATCGGCAATATATACGTACGAAACAAGAACTCACAATTAAATAAAACATGATAAATGGAATTCATCGATTATAGATTTTGGATAAGTTACTAAACAATTATTAAAGAAAACATAATATATTAAATGTGTGTTTTTTTAATATAGTAAAAGTTCTCGTGAATGTCAAATAGACATAAAAACTGGCGAAACAAATCCTTCCACCCAGAAAGAAATCTTTTTTTTTTCTTAATTTTCTGGATCAATATTTTTGCGAAAAATAAATAATTTTAAATATGAAAAGACTAATGACAGTGGAAATGCGTTTCTTAATACTTTTGCTGAAGATATATTGAATGACAAAAGTAACAAATATGGAAGTCCTAAAAAGATCAGCAGTTAACAGAGAACTGTGGAGTCTTATAAAGACAAAGAAAACTGTGCATTTCGGCCACATAAATTGTGGAAAAGAATACCACATTTTAAAAACTTTATTAGACGGTAGAATAATAGCCCTCATACAATGTGGGACTATCAAAAAGATAGTAAAAATGAATAAAAATTAGTTTCATAGAAAGAGGTCGAAAATCTCCATTTCCTATACGATGCTAAACAACCTGGAACCTTCCTTTCGACAAGATGGAAAAGAAGCGACACAGATATCTAGACAAGGATAAGCAACCTATTTACGCCACTAAAGAAGTACCTAGCTAATTTACAAAAAATAACAACATAAACCTGTATTAATAAATGTAGGCTTTACAAATCCATCAATCAAGTCCAAAGAAGAACCAACATAGAATTTTAAGAAGGCAAACTGGAAACAATTCACTAAAACTCTCGATGATAGTATAAGATGGATCAAACTGGATAAAAAACTGACAGATTTCAGGGGTTTGTAATTAGCTGTTAGTCAAATTTTTGGTCAGAAAATGTATGCCCTTTTAAACGAAATAATTAGCAATAGAACGCTGTAACCTTTCAAGGAGAATAAAGTAAGAAAACATCTTTAAAAACCTAAAAATGGACTTCCTCAATGATCAGTTCTAGCTCCACTACTTTTTACCCCGTCAAGAAATTTATCTACGCAGACGACATGGCTCTTGATATACAAGATAAGAGTAAAACTGAGGTAGAACAAAATCTGGAATATGATCTGAGTATCATGACGGAATATCTCACAAGACGGAGACTTAAACTAAATATAAACAAACTTGTAACCTCATGATTTCATCGCAATACCTGACTCGCAAGGATGAAGTTAAACATTATGCTCAATGGAGAGTTTTTAAAATATGTGGAAAATCCAAGATATCTTGGAATACTCTTGGATTGTCAACTTACATTCCCCTGACACCTGGAGGGCACTGCAGCACAGATGAGAACACGAAATAACATCCTGTATAAGCTGACTGGAACTACATGGGGAGCAAGCACAATGCTCTTCGTCCTTGGATAATTCAGTAGTGGAGTATGCAGCCTCTGCCTGGATAAATAGCGCAGTTGAGATGGATAATGAACATAAAGGACTGAACGGGAATAAAGGAAATTGGAAATTGATGGAAGCAGCACGAAGTAGAACATTAAGCGCCAAGGACGTATAGAAGAAGAAGAAGATACGTTACATAACTGTAATCAGCAATAACTAATACGAAAATTAAACATCGTGTCTAAGATAATTAAATCTTCTTATGAATGTCAAATAAGTGCATATATATTATAAAACAAATATTCCCTATACTAAAAAGATTTTTTTTTTAAATTAAACTTTTTTACGGGATTTACAAACTGAAAACTGCACATTATAATTCAAAATAAAACAACTTGACCAAATTAAATTGATTTATACGTTCGTAATAGGGATCTTTTAATGTCTTGAAATTCATTCCGCACTTTAAAAAAATGCTATTTCCGCGATACATACGAAGATGTTTTTAACGTATATTTTTCTTATTTTAAAACTGAAGAACAGAACATGTTTACTAATAATTGAATATACCATCAAAAATAACATAAATTACATACATTTCGTCCGTAGCAGGATCAAAAATTACAATTTATTGATATATTTGATGCAAATTTAATGTAAATAAGTTTATTGATGTCAATAATTTAATCAACATACCGACTAGTTGTATGATTATAAATGCATAGGTTTCCTTTCATTGTTGTTACGGCTAACGTATAACCATTTTGTGACCATACAATATAACTGAGTGAATCTCGAAGACCACAATCTAACTGATGTTTTCGATGATTGTTCGAATCCCATAAAAATAATGTAGGTGAGTTTGAAGCAACAATTCCAAGTAAATCACCATCTCGGTCCCAAGCAAAACTGGAGCACATTCTAACAAAAAATAAATAAATAAGTATAAATTATTACATAAATTTTAATATACAGGCTCGCTATAATTACAACTATATATATATATATTACCCAGGTAATGAAAGTCGTTCCAAAAGTTTGCCATTCCTGTTGAATATAGCGACAGAACTATCGGTTCCAGAAGTAGCTAAATATCCACCACTTCCACGCTGCCAACATAAATTCACACGACCTAAACCGTGAGGTTGCTCTAATTTGAATAATTTCTAAAATAATGATAAAATGAATTACCGACAGGATAAATTATATTATATTTCTATGAACGTGTTACTAGTTCTTTTAGATTTGACTTAATTATACCATCGCGATCACACGTTTCATTGCAATCATTAAAACTACAATATAAATTAAAAGCATAATCCGACGATTTAATAAAAAAGAAGAAAAATTCTGATTAAAATTTAAAAATGTTGTGCACAAATCTTAATAAATAAATTATATATGGGACAAAAAAAAGTTTAAGCAAGATATATATCCAATTAAATTATTTTCTCATTGTACACCTCAGAATTAATATGTATCACACGATAAAGCATGTAAAAAATTACGGAACATTTTTTAATATAAATTACACACTTTCAAAATTTACCCATAAGTATGTTTATAAACATGAAATATTTCGAAATTTCCCCGTTATAGCAGAAATGTCAAATGGGCTATTATAGTTATTGTTTAGGTGTAAACTATTTCCTCCAAAATTTTATTTTACCACTGTTTTACTTTTTCTTTTATATTAACCGTTATTTTTCTATATTTTCCGTCTCAATTTTTACGTAATTTGTTATTTTTTCTTTATTCTAGTCATAATCATACTTCATGATATTTTCAAAAATGGTTTCCCCGGATTTTAACTTTATAACTTCTTAAAAATAGCCATTTTTGACTTTTCTTAAAAATAAAAGCGAAAATTCGGGGTGCACTAGTATTTTAGGTATCTACTCATGTTTTACATTTTTTTTTTTTGAAGCGGCGTAACGAAAACAATTGAGAATATCAATTATAGACAATATTTGTTTATTCTTGAGTTACATTGCAATTTGAATTATTTTTATTCAATATAGAAAATGAACGATTCGGTATACAATTAACATATTTTTGTACTTAAAATACTAATTGACATATGTAAGTGGTTAAGATTTAACACACCCTTCGATATGTTTTCAATTTTCGGTTACATAAAAATGCGATAACTTTAAAGCGTGATGTAAAAAATTACATATATTGAATATTATTAAAAATTAAAATAATATATTTGTTTATGTATTTATTAGTCATAAATAGAACTTCATAATATAATACTTACATTCATAAGAACTTTATTCCACGTAATTTATATAAAAAGATGTTAAATGGAAGTAAACTGACATTCAATTTTGTAAACAAACAAAATGTATATAAAATAATGTCAATTGCATCGAAAGTCGAAACTAACTTTTTATTGTATGACGTCACAACATTTAATATTTAAAAGTTATTTTTGTTTAAAAATTGACGCATAATATAGTTTTTTAACTTATATACATAATAAATAATAGTTAAATATTTTTAATTTGAATTTGCTCTCCTATTAACATCGTAAATAATTATTATGATTGCATACGAAACAATGCTCATGATTGTTAGTGATATTTCATCGAAAACTAAATAATATAAAAGATATTCAGCTTGACTAGAAATAAATAGTTTTTATATAAATGAAACGTTACTTACTGACATAGTAAAAGTGATTAATTCATCTATATTTAGTTCTAATTATTAAGATATTTCATAAATATACACAGAAACGTTTATGTTACCCACTCACCACTAGTCGATAATTAGGTATAAAAAACACTTATTATAATTTTTTGTCGAATTTATGTTTTCTTCTCTAATCGTAAACTAAGCCGCCTAATTCTTTAACCTTATTAGCTTACAAATCCTAGAAATGATTCTAACAAGAATGATTTTACGGCGAATTTCATAATAAACAAAAACACTTTGAATGTATAAAGTAATTTACATCAAATTTAGAGGTTTGAAATGAAGTAATCATAGACTTCATAAAAATGAAAGAATTAAATATTACGAACATATCATTACCGATTCTTCTGCATTTATTGTTTGTTTTGATACTTATACGAAAAATCACAAGAACTTTAAAGTAAAAAATAAAAACAACAAAATGAATAAATATTGTAATTAAAAATCTATAATTTGCTAATGTAAATAAACACAAAAATCTATAAAAAAAATATAATTATCTAAACATAAATTTGAGCTAAAAGTAGGAATCACATGTTTTGTAATTAACTTCAGAGAAAAGTATATAAAGTGGTGCTATCTTTTGAGAATAATATGTAATATAATTTTTAACATTTATATTACTAAAAGAAATAATATCTTTCGTCGGGAATAGTGGCGTATTCCTGTAAACCGGCGACTCGGTGACTTGGGCATGTGAATGGCTTGAGTTCGAGACCACTGTGGGTGAACAGTGCACGTAGACTGAGCGTCCTGCTAAGCTCTTCGTCAACATGGGTATTTTGAAGAAGTTCAATAATATCCAGGTTGCTAACGAGGGGCGAACCGGGCGAGGAGGGAAACCTAGCAGCCAAAAGTCCCCGCGGAGGGCAGTAGTGGGATAGCGCTTATGAGTGTGCTCTCATCAACAGCTCGGACAATAATAGTCAGACCATGCCCTTAACTTTTTTTACTTTTTTTACCATTTTATTCTCAATTTTTTATTAATAATCGCAATAATTCAAAAATTTTTTATTAAAGATATTTTATACGGTTTTTTTTCTTATTTATTATTATTTATAAAAATTTGATAATTATGCATAATTCAAAAATTTTTGTTAACAATATTTTTAACATTTTTTAAAAATTTTTTTACCGTTTAATGCCCTTAACTTTTTTTACTTTTTTTACCATTTTATTCTCAATTTTTTATTAATAATCGCAATAATTCAAAAATTTTTTATTAAAAATATTTTATACTGTTTTTTTTCTTATTTATTATTATTTATAAAAATTTGATAATTATGCATAATTCAAAAATTTTTGTTAACAATATTTTTAACATTTTTTAAAAATTTTTTTACCGTTTATTCTCAATTTTTTATTTATAAAAATTAATAATCGCCCAATAATTTAAAAAATATTTTATAGTTTTTTTTTTATTATTTTATTATTTATAAAAATTTCATAGTTAAAAAAATTCAAAAATTTTTTATTTTATAAAAATTTAATAACTATGCATAATTAAAAAAATTGCCGTTAAAAATATTTTTTATATAATTTTTTTTTTTATTATTAAGAAAAAATTCAGTAATTGCACACAATTAAAAATTGTTGTTAAAACTATTTTATACGTTTTTTTTTTAATTATTTGTAAACATTTAATAATTATGCAGAATTCAAGAACTTCTGAAAAATATTTTTTTAGAAATTTTAATGCAATATTTAAAAACAATTTTAATTTAAAAAAAATTAAACATCGCATCCTGTAATATTCTCGATATAAATTATTTCGCTAACTTTTAAGTGACCGTATTTTACAAACTGATGAATAAAATTTATATTTTATTAT
Source organism: Coronaproctus castanopsis (assembly GCA_032883995.1). Lineage (NCBI taxonomy): Eukaryota > Metazoa > Arthropoda > Insecta > Hemiptera > Monophlebidae > Coronaproctus > Coronaproctus castanopsis. Next base: position 121,562,937 of record CM065053.1, read on the forward strand.
TTAAATGATGATTTATTTAATTATGACGAAAAAGTATTTAATAACACATTTCTTTTTATATTTTAATGAAGTTATTTTTTATGTTAATATTACACCATTCGTAAACAATAATATTTAATGATTCTTAATATGTTAATATGCATTGTAATTATTAAAATTTTAATTATTATATTTTGTAGGTTATCATGTATACTTTATTTTTAAAAACACGATAAACCTTTACTTATTTATATTATTTCTAAATATATTTTCAATAGACCAAAAGTTCAGTTATCCTATTTACATTTTATTCTTTAGAATTAAATTAATGTGGGTATTTTACTATGAAGTAAATTTTACTTCACTATTTTTTTTTTCAAATTACACAATATAAATATATTTATTTAATACTCTGTAACAATCTATTTTTTAAATTTCTGCTTAATTGCTATATACAAGGAATATATGATGAAGAATACAATGGGTTTGCGCGTTTATATTTTTCATCTTCATTCAATACTAAATCGCGTGTATCTTCTCTTTTTGGCGTCCGATAAAGTTATATAGAGCTCGATGCTTGTATCACATATACATATTTTTACTTGATCATTTCATATTTTTTATATTTATTATTGTCTCGTCTATAGTGATTATGAAAATGTTAATAATCAAGCGTCGTAGAAATTTCAGTATTTATTTTCTGATGAAACGATTTTCACACAATTACATTCAGTTTTACTTATTATGTTGTTTCCTAATAAAGCTTACCGCTGTTAAAACTGAAGTCAATTTTTTCAATTCATTGAATCGAGCGCGAAAAAATTCACGATAACATTAGAATTAAATTCATTTCGTTGTCATTATTATTTTGAATAACCGCGACACGATCATATACTGCAAAACAATTGTTACATACAATGAATACGGGATAACGCAAATATAACAATATATTAGAAATCTTTCATGGAAAACATTTATCATATAGATTCACATTCTGACGTTTGTCATGGAGTATACAAAATGTTTTCAAGGTATAAAAAAAATAATAATTTCCCAATGCTATTAATAATAACCCATACTGAAAGTTCAGAGTTTTTTATTTACCAACGTCTAGTTGGACTTTATATTAAACATAACTGTATTTTTTGAATATTGAGAAATCATCTGATGCCAGCCGAGGAGAACGGAATAATCTATAAAATAATTCGCATTCAATTCTATACTTAGCTTATCTAATCGAGGATAATTTTTTGTAGCTTTCAATAATTGCAAACGTAATAAAACTGATAGTGCAGGTATTCTAGGACGCATTGTATCGTTGGTGTTTTTATTCACGTTTTCCTTATCATTATCAAATCGTGCTCTATATTATATTAACAATCATCTGTTTAGTTTCCGTTGCACGAAATATATTGAATGATAGCGTGTCTAAAATATTGCAATATTTCCTACAAATAGTAAATTATTCATCTTAATTCAGTGAAAAATAAAATTTACTTATTATTTCAGATCATTAAAGCCAGACATTTAACGAACATATGAATCAATGAATCATATTTGTATGAGAGATAACGAGATACTGTTTGATGTTTTGTTTTTAATAACGGAATAAATATGATAAATTATTATACAAATCATTTACTTAAATAAAACATAGTATCCTTAATTTTCATGTATCTAATTTGTCTGAGATTTTTCTTAACTTACGTGTAAAACTAATTATTATTAATATTTAACAGTTAGTTATCAAGTCTTAATACGTTTCCATTAAAATGCCGCGCATGCTTCATTCAGTTCATTCCATAAACATTATAAAATGTTTATTTTTCAACGATTTCATGATTTATTTATCCCATGAAAGCATTGTTGATATGATTATCACTTTACTCGAAACATTGTCGATTGAATCAGACAAATGTATTAGTTATATTTTAGGCGAAGGGACCATTTTAAAATGAGACAAATCGAAAGTTCGTTCCTGTTTTGTATGTAGACACTGTTTCATTAATCGTCGTCAATATTTGTTCTTATATTACGGGTTGAAATATCTCGATTACTATACTATTGAAAATCTAGACCTAGATACTGAAATTAAAGAGATTCGAGGAACTTTTAATTAATATGAATAATTTTAAAACATTATTAAACTTTATATTGAATAAATTTTGACATACGACGTTAAAATAATTCCTTTAAATAAAAACAAGTAAACCGATACGAGACTATGGCGGCTCTCTCGGAGAATAGTAAAGATAACTTGTACGACTAAAATGTCGAATATGTCGACGAGCTGGTACGGAATGATAATTTAAAACTGTATCACATCGAGAAATGTGTTTTATTTCGATCACATAGTAAGTGGTAAAAAATATGAAATTCTCTATATGATCGTAAAATAGATAAAAATGAAGATAACAGATCATCTGCACAATAATAAAAATTGAACTAACACGTCTTCCTCGCGAAACTATTAAGAGGTAACGTAAAATCTGATGTATCTGTATCATTGTCGCGTATAAATCAATTTTCATCGAACATATATTTAATTGTAGCGTCTGCCTTCTGCAAAACAATATTTTGTAAATTACCTCGATTATTTTATAATAAATATAGGTATAATCATCGAGAATACACCTAGTAATTTATTTATGTGCTCATTATTCGTAATTAATACAGCGTAATTAGATAGGAAACAAAATATCGTTAAAATTGATTTGAGGACATTAATTCACGTTGTACAAATTGTAAATACATCAAATAACTATACAGTTTTACTTCTCCAGCACTTTCTCGTGACGACAGATATATTTGATATCGAAATTTTAAAAATAGTTACATAATAATTGAAATCTTAAATAAACGAATTAGTAATTTTAATTATATAATGTTTTGACGATAATTAATTAAATATGTAATGGTAACAGGGGTTACTAATAGAGCTCCAGTCTTGTTTATTTTTATTTTTTTAAATATTATGTTCTTCTTGTATCTAACAACGAAGTTCAAGTCTGTTTAGCGTGTTTTTATTTATTCCAGCTGTTTTAAAATGACATATTATTTTATTCAATTTTTCGTTTTATTATATTCAATTTGTTTTTATTTATTCATAATTTCTGTTCATGTACTCAGTTTGTTTTTATGTATTCGTCATTCCTGCACGCAGATTTTAGTGGTGGTTTTTCCTACATTTTTTTAAAAACTAAATTGGTGCTTTCAGTTGCAATGGCTATGATTGTAGCTCATTATATTTTATTGTATGTAACTTTGTTTTAAAAAAACGAAATACATGTTTGATAACGTTTGCTTTGTAGCGCAAGATTTTTTCAATTGATTCATTTAGCCCGCTTCCCTTCCTTCTGTATATTTCCGACACTTAGTAAATATGTGTTCCGCTATAACCGGCGTATTATAAATGTCACACATCGGTCTAGTGTAAATTGATATGACTAGTTTATCATGATACGTTTAAAATCTTTCGGTATGAACATTTTTGAGTCGGTGCTGTGCCTGATGATCGATGATTTAGCTACACTATCAACTTTTTCATCTTCTGCAATGGCATCCACGTGAATTGTTTTATCGGCTAAAGAGCACCTATTTAGTTTATTTTTAATAATTAACAGTGGCGGATGTACTATAAACGCAAGAAAGGTTTAACGTTATACATGTCAGTGACTTCTAATTGGATGACTAATGTTAAGTATAATTCAAAGCCGGCGTTTATAGTTTTTTACGATACATGTTTTCCAAATATTCAAGGGCCGACTATATTCCTCATGACTAAATGTGAATGTGCAAAATAATACTTGCCTAATATTTGTATCGGGAAGTTACGAAACTAAATTCCGATTGTATTTGAGATTTTGCTTCAGCTCTTTTTACCGCACACCTAAAATAGATGTACATTTTTAAAGAAACTATCTAATAATAATAATTCTAAATTTATATTTTTTAAAGATGGTTAGAAGAATAATTAAAATATTATCTACTGTACACTGTATCATCAGATTATCTTGTTTAACGTGAAATGAATGCGACTAAAATATATTTAAAAATCATTGCGAACAAACAGAAAATAAAATAAAAGAAATTACACAATTTATTTACTTTTTTTTTTTTACCTGTTAAAAAACAATTATTTGATTTAAAAATCTTATATTTATTTGTAACGATTAATTTTAAACGGTCATTAATTTAATAATAGGAGCATTTTTTAATTTTAAAATACTAAAATATTTATAAACCGGGCAAGAAGCTCGTGTTACTGTTATTTTACGTCTATTAATATGCAATATTATCGACAAAATATCTAATAAGGAGGGAAATATTAATTATAACGGGAGACTTCAACGTCAAAATAGGTAGACTGAAATACCAAGGGTACATGGGATAGTAGGCTAGTATGGATTGGGTCAACATTGCCAATTAGTTAACAGTAACGAATGCATATTAAAACATCATGCGCGTGAAGGCATAGATTATATCATGATGCATAAATGTTGGAGATCACCATATAAAAAAAAAAAAACAGTAGTTCGTCATTTATAGCAAATAATAGTAATATCGTCAAAATGGACAAAGAACTACAAAGTAAAGGATTTTATAGGATGAAAGGGGTTCGATATGGATGTATTTTGTCACCAATTCTATTTAACCTATACTCTAAACATATCATGCGAAAGATGTTGGATGAATGGAAGTGCGGGGTATATCAATAGGAGGTAAAAATATTCGAATCTGCGATATGCAGATGATACAACATTGATCGCCGCAAACCATGATGAAATGAGAGAACTACTACAGAAACTAAGGGTTATTGTTCATGTGGCTTTGGTATAAATAATGATAAAACAAAGATAATGGCGATAGATAGAGCAAATATAATGTACATGGAAGGAGGTGAAGTTTTTGAACATGAAATACTGTACAAATTTGTGTACCTAGGATGCTTGATAGATAATAAGGGTGGTTCGGAAGCAGAAGTGAAATGCCGTATACAAATCGCTCGCGGCACCATGTTTAAACTAAATTCAAGAACTAACAGGATTAAATGTACAGGTGTACAGTCACCGAGCCATAGATCGGGAATATTGGAGAGGTTATGTTGGATCATCCTTATCGGCAGCATGATCACGACACCCCACTGGGGTAATCAATCAAGAAAACGAAGGGACATCGTTAACTGATATAATTTTGTTAAAACCGGACTTTTTAAGTGATCACTTATATGAAGTGTATTGATTACATTCAACGAATTTTAAATATCGAACTGAACTACATTTGAAATATAGAAACTATATTCATATTTTTAAATTTAGTGACTACTTTTTTATTTTTATTTTTTTAAATTAGCTGAAGTTTCAAATAAGCAACTTACTTCCGTAACTTCAGATACTGAATAATTAGTTTAAACAACTATTGAACTGTATACTGGGAAAGGTTCAAATTTCATTTTAGTGATTAGGACCATTATTCAGCTATGTATATTTGATTGTAATAAATTATCATTAAATTGATTTATTACAATTTGTAAAACATTACAAAAATCTGAAAAAATAAGAAAAAAGTTACGTTTAAACAGATGAGAACGCACACTTACCATAACCGCGTTAAAAGCTGAAGCGAACAAACTGACACACACATACACATATATATACGCATATGTGTGTGTGTGTATGTTTGACTATTTATACTATTATAGATGAATATGAATTAGGTCCGTACATCCGCAAATAAAATACAGTTAAAAAGGATTTAGATTTATATTGGTTATTACTTATAAATTTTTTTAATTTTATTTAATCTACAATGTACACAGTATCAGTTAGCGATCTAACACATATGAAGTCGCATGCATTTTATATATATATGACATGATTATACTTTCTTTTATTTTTCATATAATAAATTCTTATGCATGATTAATATAAAGTAAATCTATTCTTATAATCTTCTTCGACTGCCAATTCTGACGGCATTTTAGAATGTTTGTTTATGTTTTACTATTACATATTTTAGAAAAGTTTTCGGTTTTCAAAATACTTCACTATATACCGTTGATAATAATGCTTTTAAAATTTATAATATACGATTAGATGCGCACAAAGTATATTGTAAATTTGTAAAAAATGAATTATGTCATTTATTTTAAAACTGGAATATAACATTATAATCAATTTTTCTTCATTCAAATATCATAGCTTATAAAGTGTTAAATTTTATTTAAAATTAGCGTTCGAGATTTGCGCTACAAATAGCGATAAAAAATTATTTTAAATAAAAGCCGTACCTTCAAATTTTAATCAGTAAAATTTTATATTATATTTTCTCATTTCGGTAAAATATCCAGAACGATTTTACAGGAATATTCATATTGTTACAAAGGATACTTTATGAATAATACCAGTAATACAAACTAATTATTTAAACTTGGTAAAACCTATATTGTTGCAAAAATTACGTTCTTACGATTAAATATATTTTAAGACTTAACTTTTGATCGCTTGCTATTGTTTTTGCTCAATTTCGTTGATTGTGCACGATTATGTTCGTATTGATTTTTTATTTCCCAATCCTTCATCAGATAAATCGGTTTCTTAAATGGACGATCTTTTCCGCCGAAACGTAATTGCCCTGACTCTTTTCTACCCCCGAAACCTCCGCCTGTAAAGATATATAATTGAATATTTCAAAACTTTTAAATAATCTAATTTTCTGTTAAGGAATGTATGTTGGATGTTTAAATACAAGCACTTCTAATAAAAATACGAGAAACAAAAAATATTGTGGAATAAGATTGCCTGATGTATCTTGCTTTACCATATAAAACGTATTCATGCCGACGTAATAAATTAGATACGACGATTTATCTTAATAATTCTCGTAAAATGAATTAAATACACTTCTACACGACACGAAATTGTTTACCTCCATTCCGTTAGATTGACACGATCAAAATCTTTCATTAAACGATTATTTGGTGAAACTATATTATTGTTATCCTAATTACGCGTCCACGCTGAATTCTCTAGTTTGGTCCCGGTCATTACAAGCCGATTCTTTAAGCCGTTGCGTTTATTTTCAGTTCTCATTTGACACCTAAATGAGTAACACCACTGTTCTTTTCTTTAGTATATTTTCTTCTAAATGTGCATAATTTCAAATATAGTTTTATTTAATATAGATAATGTGAGAAAAACATAATAAACAACAAACATATAATAACTGAGATATTAATCAATTACAGTCTGCAAAAACGAGAACCCAAATTTCGAAACAACTTGATGATAATTGAAAAGAAACTAGTTTATGTTATTATATTGAACACGGCTATTATTAAAACTTGTCAAAAGCGTTTAAAAACAAACAATTTTAAACGGAAAAAGTGGATGATAAACTTCATGAAAGAGGAAATCACAAAATAAAGCTAGTTATAAATGTCCGCTTAGATTATAAAAATGCTAAAAAGAATACATTAACAACAGAATTGTTCATACTGACATAAGCGGTCCCTTTGACATAAACAAAGCCTTAAGTGACCTTGTCGAACTAATTCTGTCATAGATTGAACGGCATGTACCTAAAAAGTCCATTGTTCACCTACATCTAATTTACCCTCATACATATTTGTACTTATCAGATTCAAAAACTACATCAGACGATTGTTGTGTACTAAGTATTATGGCTGACCAGGTACCTTTTTTTAAAAACAACTATTGACTCTTTTGATCAAAACTCTTCGTCACTGCCTTAAAAACCACGAAAACGAAAAGTACAACAATTTATTCTCCATGCCAGAATCGACAGCATGCACGAAGCTACTGATCTGCTCTATATTACAGATTTTATTCTAAAACTATCAACTGACACTTTTTTTATTAAATGCTCATACAAAAACAATGAACTCGTCACCTTGATTGCCAACTGCGATTCCAGGCAACTTCGTTCCATGTATTCCAAATATAAACACAAACGGCTTAACATAAATTGTGTAGTAATTAATTATAATTGATTTATTTCTTAGTATTAACCCCTTTACTTAGTAAGTACACACGACACTTATCACCCACTTTTGTATTTTTTAACAAGAACTCACAACAATATATTTTAGCAGTTTATACTTAAGTTCCTATATTGACATGTATCGTTAGCAATTAGAAAACTTGTTTATTTTGTAGTCGCAGGTTTTATTTGTTGTTTTTTCCGCAATATTTAATGTTTTGTTTTATTCTATTCTTTATATTCGTACTGTGTTATTATGGTAAGGTGTTCCCGGTACAAAATGTTTGTAACCCATGTTATATTTTTATTTTATGTTTATGACTTATGCAAATATATTGTTGTTGTTGAAAGTACTAAGAGCACTGGCTAAAAAAAACTTGATTTATTTAAGATGCACAAACAGACAAAAGAGGTTATTAGAAGAGGTTTCAACCATCCCACAATATGCTTGTTAGAACGTGATATCTCAATATTAAACAACACGAAAAGAAAAAGTACATAAAACACGTATAAAAAAAGTATGTTGAACACCGACCTAACAACCCTATAACTAAAATGAAATTTCGCAAATTGTGGAATTAGAAATAAGGTGCAGTTTAATCCCAAGTATGGAAGTTACAGGCTCTGACAATATATTTGTAATGTAGTCAAACACTTTGATGAGAGGATATTAAGAATATCTATCTGTATGAAAATTCCTCTTATATCTAAGAAACAACATCAACTTTCTTTAATCTTTCTTCGGGAACTGGAATTAGTGAAAGAATTATTAATAACATTCGCTAAGCAGAGGATACTGCTATTATTACAAACAGCAGAATATACATTTAACACTTGCTCAATAAACTCAGTATAGCTAGCAAGTCGTAAAACTTGAATGCGGTAACTAGCAAAGAAAATAATTTCAACCAAGTTTTTGCTATGATTAATAACGAGAAGATTGAACAAGTTGAGACATTCAAATACTTGGATTGTTACATTACCTGAAACCTAAGATTACAGGATTAAGTTTCTTATTTTAGTTTGCTTAAGTCTTAATGACGGGTCTATGTGTGAAAGTTCGACTACCAACTAATTTGGGTGGTTTTGTAACCGCATCAGATGTTTAGCCTCTGGATAATTTCATCAACTGAATCGGTTTTCAAATCCCGATGTATGACTTAATTGGACACACATTATATTGTTTTATAAGAGTTATCAGGGAAATATACACTAATAAAGTAATGAAAAGTTACATATTGGAATAAACTTAAAAGATCTTTTTTTAATTGAACAATTACATAAAACTAATTTGTACAACGAATTTAATTGTAATTACATATGAAATATGCTTCTGTCAATTTATCTTACCTAATCGACGTGGTTTCCATCCTGGCAAGAGTCTTTCACATTCGTGATCTACATATATTTTTCTTCCATCGAGAAATAATCCATCTCCATGTTTGACAGCTCTAAACGCTTCCCGTTCTTTTTCATATTCTATAAATCCGTAACCTAATGAAAATCCAGTGACTATGTCTTTCACAAGCCTGCACCGAATTATTTTTCCGAATTGTGAAAATGCCTAAAATTTAAATTACCAGTTTACTTTTAATATATGACAGCCTAGTGCAGAAATATACCACTGTACTTTATTTTTCAAAATGTTGAAAATATACAAAATTTAAGTTAACAGCAAATAAACAAGTATTATTGATTTTTGCTTCTACAAAGACAGCCCGACGCAATATAATCTATCAACAAATTTAAAATTAACCATAAATTCTTTTTTGTATGTATATCTACACACACACACACACATAAATAAATAATTAGAAACATTCTATTCAAAATTAAATCAACGTTATCAAAATGTAAAAAATAATGAATTTTTAAATTTAAAGTATGAATTCAAAGTTACGTAAAATTATTTGCAAAATTATATTCTTAATTTTTTTATGCTGTATTAATGAAAGGTTTATTATATACACTAATTCAAAATGACGTTAAATTCTGAGATAAATTTAAAATTACACTTTAGCCTTTCCTTTCACATACTAGCAAGAAAATAATAAATTTTGAAGTTGAACCTCATTAAAAGAAAAACATAATTATATTACCTACATAGTATACAGAATCAAACATAATACATATCTATTTACTTAAATTTTATGTGATCCTTAGTAATAATCTAAGTAACTGCACTCATTTTTGTCATGTTGCAAATGAAGTTATACTAACGAAAGATGAAAAGTCATTTTAATTAAGCCAATTTATTTAAAACTGGTATTTAAAGTTTTACTAATAATATATGTATACATTTTCTAACGAATATTATTAATTCTGAAACAACATAAAGGTTAATATATCGTCAACACAATATTTATTAATTAATTAGAATTTATCATACCAAATTTAATCACTAAATAATGAAAATTGAAGTGAACTTAATACAATTTCGAACTATTTGAGATTACGTATTTTTATCATTACAACTACTCACATTTTTTAAATCATTTTCTGTCGTATCTTTATTTAAACGAGCTATGAATACAGTATTTTCCGGAATTCCTTTCACTTTACTATTTGGATAATATGTTGAGTTCAGAGCATGGATAATCCCTTTATCATGAGGATGTGTAGTTACTCCATCAATACTACCAGATTTTAAAACATCGTACAGAATTATTCGTGGGTACCAAAATTTAATCTGTTATGAAACAAAACTAGATTCAACGTTATTTGTATAACATGTTATCTAAAAAATGGAAATATGTTTTAATTATTATATATTTCTTAATCAGTAGTAGTTTGACTTACTTTAGGTAACGTTGCATTATCATTTTCCATATTTCTCTGCGACAATTAAATAGACATAAAATTAAACTACTTTTAAAAAAAAAGTAAAAATAAAACCGGCATCCATAGATCACTATATTTTTGAAATATTAAAGAGTTAATAGTGCAATATTTTTTGTTTTTGAAATAAAAAGTAATTTGTAACATACTAATTTTGTAGTAATGAAATAAAAAATATGAATATATGTAATAATTGAATAATAATAAACGGCGTCTAAAATATTTAAAATTGTAATTTTTAATTTGAAGTCTATTACATTGCAGCAAGAACAATGTAGTATAGGTAATGAGGTGACTTCTTTTAGAGTTTCGTGAAAGAAAAAACGCACTAATGTTTCAATGTTAAAAGAAATAATTGGCATAACTCACAAATTATTAACAAAATACGTGCCAAGAAATGTTTTGCTTTTTGCTTACATAATGAGCAAATACGGTGTAACTAAAAGGACCATAGTTATGAGGAAAATAAATGTTGTATGACTAAAAGACAGAACACAAATTAGATGCACAGATGCAGTGATTGTTGAAGCACAGATATCATTTTAAAGATGCGTCCATGATTTCAAAGATCACCCGGTTGATGATAAAAAATTAGGGAGTTGTTGTCTTAAGCACGACATATCTACGTGAAATACTACCAAATAAAGAAATAACACACATATATGTATATATATATATATATATATATATATATATATATATAGAGAGAGAGAGAGAGAGAGAGAGAACGTGAGAAAACGAGTGATAGATATTCGTTCAAGGTGCATTTTGTACTTTTAGTTCTAACAGAATTCGCACGCATCCATAAGTATTGGATACTAAATAGTTCACGGATATGTACGAAGCTGTGAGTAATCAATGACCCTCAAGTAGTAGATTCCCGAGAAGGGACAAAAAAATGCAGATGGACAGAATCAACTGTTTCCTACAAAGATACAATTGGACAAAGGAATTATCTGATAAAAGTTTGCATTAGTTCTGATTCTATTGATCGGTGGATTTAGGTCGCTGCAAAAATTTCCGGTCAGTTATTCAGAAAAAGGTCATCATCCGGTAATCAAATTTTTTTTTAAAGAACTATGGTTTCATCTCGAAATAATACCACTTCTTTCTTCCTTTCTTGGTTCTTTAAATTCCCTTCATTCTCATTTCATTATAAATTGGTATAGAGAAATCTTTCTGTTTTAAATATCAATTTGGTTTGCTTTTTATTCCTCAAAATTTTAGTGGACAGTCTTCTGAAGTCTTTATGTGCCCAAAAATAACGTTTATGATGAGAAAGTTGGGTCACTGTAATGAATAAGAATGCACACGCATATATTCACATATTCACTTACATTATAAGCAGTAGTTGGTAATTAATTTTTGTTTGCGACGTGTTTTCCCAAGTGTGCACACATATAATATCATTTGCCATCTTTTGATTATTCAATAGTAGGTTTACCATAAACGTCAATTTTATATAAATTGTTACAATTTTTAATTTAATTAATAGAATACCAAGTGCCAAAATTAATTTACTACTAATCTTTTACAAATATTTTAACGTAGATTTCAATCGAATCCAATTTAAATTTGTTCTTGTTAAATATGATCAATTTTATTTATTATTAATATTTCTTTTTTAACATATATTCAAAAAGATCCAAATACGTAACATAATATGATATCGCTTTCTTACCAGAATTATGACAATACTTTTTTCTTTTTTGCTAGCTTTGTTACTTTCACGAGGATGTTGGAATTTATATATGTACGTTGTTAGTCTTACGTACATATTCCAGATCATATTTAGCAAAATTATATTTAAAAAAAAAATTTGGTTTAATAAAAAAGGTTCGTTTTTCTATATATTAACGAGATTTATTCTAATAAATACAAGCTAAAAGATCACAAGTAGCGTTGAATGTACAGTATGTATATATTTCTGTGAATAATTAAAATGATCAAAGTTTAAGACTACTGAGAAATCTGATTTATTCCTAAGCGAATTCTCTTCATAAATTGCAGCCATCAAACATTTTAATTTGTCCCGAGGATTGTTTTCTGATCTAACAGTTTTTTAAACTTTATTTCTGAAAAATACGTTGTTTATGCTTTCTTTCTCAAATTACATTTAAATGGAATGTTTTGTTCGAAACTTCTAGTTCTTCCAATACATCACCGAAAATATTCAAGCGAAGTATATTCGAATTTCTAACTGTAGATAATGATGCCAATAACGAAAATAATTATTGTTCAGAAATGGACAATAATGTCACATTAGAAAATAATCCTTCGGAAAGACAAAGCCAAGGAACTACTTCCTACTATTAAAAATTAAATCACTCAACCACCGCCGATTATGGTTAAAAACGTTTTAAATTTTACTTAATTCAGAAAATATCTATTAAGTATATCCGATATCATATTAATTTTAAAATCTACATTAACAGTAATTATTGAATCAGTAAATCCGCTTAGTTACAGAACGATCATTAAAGCTTTAAAAACTGGAAATTATTATTACTATATATATTCTTTAAAAAAGGACAAACCATTGAGAGTAGTGTTAAGAAATCTACATTGGTCAACTGATACCTTGGACATTAAAAACCCGATAGAAGAAAATGACTCTCAAGTTATACGCATCACAAATATATTACAGAATAAAACTAAACAATCGCTTCTACTCTTTAATATGGACATCAAAACATTAGTAAATAGTCATAAAATCTTTGAATTAAATAGACTCACCTGTCACACTGTACAAACGCTTTTCAGATAATTTCAGCCAATATTAACATCAATGTAAGTTACTTAACTGTTGCCGCTATGTATTGTCACTCTGGATTCATAATTTCTTCTAATGAATTCGATATTTTCTTAAAACTAGGCAATAGTATTATTTGTGGAAGCGATTTTAACTCCAAAAGGGCATTATGGGGCTCAAAAGTTAACAATAACTCTGGTAAAAGATTTAGATTCAATTAATCGTAATTCATTAACAATATTATCTCCTATGATTCCAACCTACTGGTCACAATATTAGATTTTTATGTCACACGTGGTCTTAGAAACTGCATTAATATTTGTGAAACGAAAATATATTTATCCTCTGATCATGTCCCAGTCAGGGCTACTGTGGTTGCAAATCCCGTAAAAAATTACAAAATTATTTATATAATAAAACTACTAACTGGCAAAAGTACTCGCATATTATAAATCAAGGTAACAACTTGAATGTAATATTAAAAAGTTACGATGATATAGATTCTGATCTTACAAATCTCACTGATCTCATTCAATCCGCGTGCAAAACTTATACAATACACAAACAAGATAACGCAAATTCTAATAAATATATTCCATTAAGAATAAGAAAGCTGATAAAACAGATTAAAGATGCTAGAAGAAGATGGCAGACATATTGTTTTTTTTTTTTTTATCAAATCGCTCTACACATGAAGCTAAAAGAATTAACAATATTTAAAAATAAATCACTTGAACAATATTTGAACTCATTAAATACAAAAGATAAATTACTATGGTTTGCTACAAAAAAGTTACTTAAGCTAATCACAAGAATAGTACAATATCAAACTGGATGGCCAAAACGGATGAACCAAAGATCATGTAGAAAAAATCTTTGCTCCTTTCGATGATTTAAATATTATGCACACAAATTATACAAACGATTTTCTGGATAGTCTGTTACAAATGCAGACCCCTACAAAATTTTCATGCAAAGAAGTATCAAACTGTCTGTAATCAGCTCCATGCAAAAAATCTCCAGGAGCAGATAAATTAACTGGCGAAATACTGACAAGATTACCACAGAAAACCCCGCTGTACATATTTAATCCTATTTTGTATAAATAGATTTTATTTTCTTTTTTTTAATTGTACTATAAATTTTACAAAGATCAGTTTCTGATTATACTTGTTCATCATATTTGTTTGTTATATTCTCTCTTTTTCTGATGTTTGGAATATTTTAGTACCAGCATATATTTTATACCTTAACCCTTTTTTATATATTAAAAAGATTTATTGTATTGTTTGTGGTATATCTATTGTATTGTTTGTGGTATATCTATTGTATTGTTTGTGGTATATCTATTGTATTGTTTGTGGTATATCTATTGTATTGTTTGTGGTATATCTATTGTATTGTTTGTGGTATATCTATTGTATTGTTTGTGGTATATCTATTGTATTGTTTGTGGTATATCTATTGTATTGTTTGTGGTATATCTATTGTATTGTTTGTGGTATATCTATTGTATTGTTTGTGGTATATCTATTGTATTGTTTGTGGTATATCTATTGTATTGTTTGTGGTACATCTACTGTATTGTTTGTGATATATCTATTGTATTGTTTGTGGTATATCTATTGTATTGTTTGTGGTATATTTATTGTATTGTTTGTGGTATATTTATTGTATTGTTTGTGGTATATTTATCCTATTTCTTGTGGTCATCTTTAATCTCTCAACTGTATTTATAAATTTGTTTAGCCATTCCAATAGGTGATTTAATTTCATTGATGCTTCAGTGAATGAGATACCTAAGTATCTAAATTTTTAAATTAATTGTTTGATTTTGATTTTTTTTTTATTCATCATCAGTTGTATTTGTAGATGTCATTATTTTTTTCGTTTTCCCAACATTTATTTTCATGTTCACTTTTGATTTCTTCACTCAGCTTACCTTAACCTAATTTGCATTCTGTCAGTAATAAAACCTCTGTCCTCTACTTTCTGAGTTCAGAATTATTTATCACAACTTTTTTAGTACATATCTAAAAACCTATGCGTGAAAGTAGGTATCTCTACACATATTCTGAGGCTATTGTAACTAAACTTGTGGATCTTCATTGCATATGTAATATTCATATTAATACTGCACCTTATCAGAAACCTTGTGGACAAATACCTAATTAGTAATTATTCTTTATCAGTTAAAGACAATGCCTTTTCGTTAAGGGCATCTTTTCAGTTTATAGCTATTGTTATTATCTTATATTCAATGAGTCAGTTTATCTATTTATTTAATTAAATTATTATGTTGTATTACATACTTTAACTTTTTAAATTAATTTCTTTCTCACCTATTGCAAATATTTAATTAGTAAGTTTTTAATATTTGTGATTGTAGCGATTATTATTATTTTTTTTTAAATTTTATTTAAGTGATTTATGAATTCTATTACAATGTGCAAAAGTAATGAATATACCACGGGTTTACCGGTGTACATAATTCGAATACTTTAAAAATCTGATTCTATAATATTTGTATACTTTCATTTGTAGTAATTTTTTATTACTCTTGTCTAATGAATGATACTAAATAAAATACAACATAATCGATCGTTTTATAATTATTATAATAATATGACGAACCGAAAAAAAAAAAAGTCTGAAAACTTCTACTTTTAACAGAAGACGTTTAGAAATTTTTAATTTTCTCGGAAATCGATAAAATTTTTCATACGATATTTTTATTTCCGGTATTGATACATTTAATTACGAGATGAGATTTTTTTTGAAAATAAATCGTATCGAAAATTTTTTATCTTTTCGTAAACGGAAAGGGCAATTAATCCCGGCACATTTATTTTACTGCAACATTGTATAATTCAATAATTTATCATCAAATACCTATATATAAATATATATATATATATATATATATATATATATATATATATATATATATATATATATACACTTCGCTTATATGAAATATTTACACGTTCTCTCGTTACGAATGTAATTATAAAGAAATTCATGCAAAAATAAAACAAAAAAATATAAGGCGACGAAGGATTCCGACGCGAAGAGTAAAATATTTCGTAATTACCGTGGAAAAAATAAATTTTAGTTGTTTTTCATTGCAACGACATTTTTTTTTTTACAGTTCCAAAGCTAACAACGTATGTATATGCTTCTATCTGCCTCTTTATTACACACATTAATACTTTTTATTGTATATTTCTTATTAGAATTTTTCTCTCTCGTTATTCTGTCTTCGTTGTTATTTTTGAAAGGGGTGTACCGAAGAAAAGGTTTTAGCCGTGTTAGACGGCGATGGGGATGTTCGCGTGACAGGTAAGCCAAGCCGGAGTATATTTCAGGTTGGTCGCTTCTCTTTAGCTTTTGTTTATTCCCGTATATATGCGTAAATGTTCTGCACGACTTCAAAGCTGCTATCGTCCTGTCTATTATTATTATTATTTTTTGGATTTCTATTATTATAAAATGTCGACTATTGTTAACAATACACGGCTCGCTTTTTTCTTTTAATTTCGACGTAGGTTTTCCGATGTGTTTGTTTTTCTTATTTATATATTTTTTAAAAATAAGATTTATTTTTGTTTATACGCAATCTTCTCCATTTTTTCTCATTTATTTATTCCATTATAATTATTATTATTTAACTTATATTAAAATTCTTTCCCCTTTTAAATTTCATCAACGCGTTGATACGAGATCATTTTCGCGGTACATTAAACTCGACGGACGTATCCGTCGTTTTTGTACAGTTGCTAATAGTTTAAAATCGATCGTGTTATGTAGTTTCAAATTCAACGACGAATTTCACCTAATAAAGCGATGAGCCTTCCGGCGACTCGACGTTCGAGCGGTCAAAGTCAAGAGACGCCAAAACATTCTCGCAACGCTAGTTTCTGTACGCAATCTACGACATCGTGTTACGAAGAAGACCGCGAAAAAACCACTAAAAAATTTTTCTCCAACTGGAGACAAGCTTGCGACAAAACCAAAGATAGAACTAAAGAACTGCTAAAGAGAACGTTATCTTGGAAAGATCCGACAATAGAAATGGATACGACGGATGTAGCGGAAGCGATTGATGAACATCCGAAAAAACAAAGTCGTGGTTGGAGCGTTCACGTATGGAGTAAGTGAAGAATTCGATTAGACGTTTTTTAATTAATTAGGCGTACATATTAGTCGATGATTTGAATACATTTGTATTTAAAATTTAAGATTATTCAAGTTACGAAGTCCACGTCAGAATTTGTCACTAGTGCGACGTTTCAGAGATATTTACAATCTCCATTTTCAAACGCCACTTTAAACTCCTAGTTTAGTTCGAAAATGGAGATTTCAAGCTAAACGTCAACAGTGACAAATTCTGACGTGGTTAAAAATTCGACGCGTGAATCGAAAGTTTCAGTTCATTTATAAGAATTCTATAAATATAAAAGCGAAATTTGATGTTTCCTTCGAATGCCAAACAATTAGTAAATACTGGAAAATTTTGGACGTGATCCAATTTTCATACTTATATTTACAAATTATGTTTGTATTTTTATTTAAATAAACTACACTTCTGCAGCTTTCGAATGGTATAAAACTTTTCTTGACTTGTTTGGTTATTTAAATAATTGAAATGATTTAATGTTGCTTAGCAAATGTTTAATAATAAAATGAACGTAATGGTCGGCAGTTTTGTAAGAAAAATGTAAATTAAAAATATTTATTTCCAACATCTGTCGTAATCAGAGGACCCCCTTGTCATCATCGAATTTTCAAATTTTTATATTTAGAGAACGATAAGTCAGATGTGTTAGATGCGTTTCGATCTGCGTAGGTTCGCTTTGTGTATAATTTAACTCTCATCCTGCGGAAACCATAAAGTCTTAAGCTCCCGAATTACGACAGTCGTTGGTAGTTAAGATGTATTCCTATTCGCGAAAGTTGAACATACTATAAGGTAACCTGCAGAAAAGATTTTGTAGTTTTTTGAAAATTTGTCGGTAAATGTTGTTGGCAGTGTAAAGAAGTTGCAAGAAGCGATAGTAAACTATCCGTATTGGTCTGCTAGAAAACGTCGTTTGTTGGATCCTGTATCAATCTTCGGGATGATGAAGATTGTTTAAGGGACGTCAACAACTTATTTTAGATTGAACTTTACATAACGTATCAAAATTTTTTATTATAAATAACCTTTAGAAATATATATATATTTCATCTAAAAAACAAAATAAAACTAGTCGATTTCAACATACGCTACAGAAAAAAAACTAAATAATTTTATCGAAAGTTTCAAAACACTAACGTATTTGAACAATTTTGAAAAAAAAAATTATCAGTTAATCAGAATTTCGTTAAAGTTGATAAATGTTTTGCTCGTTTACAGCAACCTGGGTAAAACGTTCGTCGATGGAGGAAAATGAAGGCGAAACAGCGACGTGTATTAATCTGACATCGGTGCAAAAACAAAAGTTGCAACATTTTTTTCAACATTTTTTAGACTCGGACAGAGACGATGTGATATGCGCTCAAGATGTTTACAACTTATCCGAGGTAATTTATTTCGCATCGTTGTAACGAACTGTACATATAATGTTCGCGATATTATAGTCCAAACCCGGATATAACAGTGTCGTGAAAAATAGGCGAATCAAATAAATAAATAAATATATATATATATATATATATATATATATATATATATATGTATATAGCCGCTTATAATATTAAAATGGCAAATTTAGACATTTTATTTTAACACTATACACAGGACAGAGTTAGGACTGTACTGTATATAATTTTCACGGATATTTTCCTGTATGTAACGATCTAACGTTGTTGTGAAAAATACTTGAATCGAATACATAGATATGTATCGCCAATTGTAATATTAAAATGTCAATTTTAGACATTTTATTCTAGTAATGTACACCGGACAGAGTTAGGGCTGTACAGAGTTAAAACTTTATCAACGGCAGAATTTAAAAACGACTGATATCGTTGTGAATAATGAACGTTAAGTATCGAAAATATAAAAACGAAATAATAAAACGTAAAGATTTGATCGTGTGTTACATTTTGTTTTTTGTTAAGATAAATTCGAATGCACGTGTGGTAGGGGAACCACCCAACCTCTACTAGTCGCCTTTTATCGATCTCGGCTGTTTACACCTCAGCCTATAAATTATTTTAATTCGTTTTTAATAACGCGCATATTTTTTCAAGACGATTATTTTTATCGGGTCTTAAAGCGTTCGGTCGTCTTATTTTAACGGATAACATTATCGAGTTTACTCACTCATTATTGTTTCGGATTATTTCAACCGCTTATCGATATTTGGAATCATTTCGTCAATAAAATAAACTTTGAAAATTCATTAAAAAAAAACAAAACAATTCTTTTGACAACAAATTAAATGTAACAACGACTTATTAACTTCCCAAAAATTCTACATTTTTCTTTAAAATGCGAGACTTAATGATTGTTGGCCCCAAAAATACATTTTAAAGATTGAAGAACTAATAAACATTTTCAATAAAGCGCGTATCCATACGACAATGACAGAAGCGATAAACTTAAATACACCAAAGTCATCAAAAATATTATCCAACTTAAATACACAAAAGTCGTCAAAAACACTATCTATTCATACCTCTCAAAAATTGTACTTTCTTCATTGAAATGCGAGACAGATCCATATACGCGGATCAAATGATAGCTTTAGGTTTTAAATCTAATTATAAAAAACACAAACACATACACATATATATAAGTAATTTGGATTATGGCATAAGATTTTAGAATTCAAATTAATATGAATTCATCTCGTTTTATCGGAATACTTGACACTAATTATTTATACTTTCTCTACTTTGCTGTTAATTTCTTCCTAAGACGACTGATAAATAAAAGAATCCACTATTTATATATAAATAAGTGTTATTTTGGTAATTGTCGGTACGAGTTCGTGTATTGTAGTTTATTACTCGTGTTCGTGTTTATTTTATTTTATTCGGTCGTTGCGGAGGCAGGCTTAGGCTTATACAGTTCCTTGTGTGTAACAGAAATTATCGACTACACATATAGTCGATAAATGTCTAAAGCTGGTGCTGCGGGCAGGGGAGAATCGTCCCCTGCCCACCAGGTAAGCACCGTCGGTCGTGGCGGTGGTAATACACACCGTAATATTAACGTTAAAAACGGCGGTAGTAATAATAACAATGTTATCCATAGTAATAATGGGAATAGGTTCAACGATACTAGTTATAATGATACTGATAGTGATAGTAATAATAATAACAATGATAATAGTTGTAATAATAAAATTGACGGTAATAATAGCGTCGGTATTAGTAGTAGTAGTGGTAGTGGTATTAATGGTAATAAGCATAGTAATCGGTGTAACATTAGAGATAAGAAATCAAAGCTTAATATTTCTAACGAGGCTATTGTAACAGATGTCGGTTCCGACGAAATTATTTCGATAAATAATATTCGCGTAGAACCGAATTCTGAAATTGTTAAAGATACTTTATGTAATATTAACATAAATCCTCGAGTACAAGTTACGATATCCCCTACATCAATTAATATTTTTCCGAACGATTTTCAGGGACCAATTATAGTTTTGATAGAAGGAATAAATAATAATATTGGCAATCTTCATCCTATGTCGTTGGCCAAATTAATTCATAATAAAATTACGGGTCTCAAATGTATGACAAGGAGTGGTCGTAACCAAGTCAGACTAATATTTAATTCCGTGGTTCATGCTAATATGTTTCTCCTTGCAGAGGGTATCCACAAAGAGCTTAACATACGTTGTTTTATCCCTCAAACGTTACTCTTTCGTTTTGGCATTGTAAGGGACGTTCCGATCGACCTTACAATCGAGGAACTTACCGCATCCTGTACTGCAAGTGTTAAAATAGATCACATACGTAGACTCAATAAACGAAATCAGGATGGTTCCTTTTCTCCTATTCCACTTATTGAAATAAAGTTCTGCGGAAATTTATTACCCGATTGTGTTCATTTTTTCGATTATTATTCGTGTAAAGTAGAACCTAGCATTAGGAGACCAAAAATGTGTAACAATTGCCTTAGATTCGGCCATATTAGTAAACTTTGCCGTAGCAAAACTATTTGCGGCTTTTGCTCTGGTAGTCATAAATCATCGGATTGCCAAATTAATCGTGAAACCTCGTCATCAGCTCTGTTTTGTTCTAGATGTAGGGGTAACCACTCTGCTTTCGATCGCGGCTGTCCAGTTTAAGCTATAGAAAGTTATGGAAGTAGAAAATGTTTCGTTCTCTGAAGCTAAGTTGATTTGTAAGGGGGCTGTGGTCACTCCTGCATTTTCATTTGCTGAAGTGACAAATAACAAAAATTTCCCAGAGTTGCGTACAAGGACTAGTTCCTTTAAACGTAGAAGAAATAGCAGTGGCTCAGGTTCTTCCAGTCGCCACTACAATAATGGTAACAGTAGTAGTAATAATATAATAATAATAATAATATCAGTAATTATAATGGTAATAGTAATAGTAATAATAATAGGAATAGGAAAAATAACAAGAATATTGTTGATAGAAGTCAAATTTGGGGTAATCATTATTACTCTAATTTAGCCTTAAACGTTAAGTCAAGATCAGTGTATCCACCAGAAGGGGATGACGCTGTTATCTCATTATCCGAGCCTATAAATAATAATGTATCCTTGTCTTCAAATTCTAAATTTCCTCAATCTATTGATAACCAAAATAAATCATCTTTCGTTCTAACCCATCCTCCTTCCGATCTTTTGGTGCCCGCACTTTTGTCCACACTACAAAAATTCCAGAATCCTCATTTGGAGAATAAGCTCGAATCAATAATTCAAATGCTTCGTTCTCCTTAGACATGAGTGTAAATATGTGTATAAGTATGTACGTGTATATGTATGCGTGGGTATCTCTGTGTGTATGTGTATGTTTGTGTGATTTTGAATATGTATACGTACGCTTACGTGTATATAATCTTTCATTCGCTGGTCAGCCATATTTTGCTCCGTTATCTCATAATCAGTATAATAATTTGCATATGCGAAAAGACCTATCCCTTATAACTACGGATGGTCGAGCATACAATTATGCGAATAGACCTATTCCTGTCAACCAGGTACGGTCGAGCATAAAATGAAACTTAATATTTTACAGTGAAACTGTCGCAGTGTGAAAAATAACTGCGACAGCCTTGATAGATTAATTGATGAATACGAAACTGACGTGGTGTTATTATCGGAGACATGGCTTGAACCCATTGAACAATTCGAGTATAAAAATTTTACTACTTATAGAAACGATAGACAGGATGGATATGGTGGCGTGGCAATTTTAGTGCGGGACCACATCACGTTCTTTCCTATTCCTTGCAGTTTATCGCAGGATAGCTCGAATTTCATACAATTGATAGGCACTAAGATTAATATAAATTCGTCTTTTTATATTCATATTTATAGTATATATGTTAAACCTTCCTCTCGTCCAAATATTTCTATTTTTTCAGATATTTTTAATTCATTAAAAACTCCATTCATTATCGGTGGCGACTGGAATGCGAATAATGTAGCCTGGGGTAGTTCCACAAATAATTATTTAGGGAACGTGTTATATGAAGCCTTTTTTGAATGTTGACTGCTGCATCTTGAACGATGGCAGTCCAACTCATTTTGGTAGGCCCGGAACTGTTGCCAACCCGTTAGATTTGACATTTTGCTCGCCTACATTTGGTCTAATAGCTAGCTGGAAAATTATCCCAGACACTTCAGGGAGTGACCACTGCCCCATATTAATAGAAATAGGTATAAATGAGGTACAGGATAGTTACAGATTTTTTGATCAGTCCTTAGGAAAAAGGTGGAACTATATTCGTACGAATTGGCAATGGTTTTCTGCTCAGCTTCAGAAACATGATTTAAATATATGCAATGAGACTGACCCTAGGATCCAGTTCCAGTTGTTATATGAAGCTATCAGCGAAGCCCTATCAAAATCGTCACCAACTATACAGGAGCGTGAATATAAGAAAACAAGGAAAAGTAACTCAAGCCTTTGGTGGTCAGTTTCCTGCCAACGCGCAGCTTGTGATAGAAGGAGAGCTTTTCTACAATATAAGGAAAATAGTTTTGTTGAAAATTATCTGCACTGGAGGAAAATTAATGCTTTAGCTAAGCGGGAATTTAAACTTGCAAAAAGGAAGAAGTGGCAACAGTTTTGCATGCAATTCAATCGACAAACATCTATCTCTAAGGTATGGGAATTATCTAAATCGTTCAGGAGTTCTTCTTATAATAAAGTTAGACAGTTGTCAGAGGACAATTTTTATTCATTTGTTGAGTCACTGGCTCCACCTCATGTACCTGAACTAGAAGAAGTTATAATACCTGAAAGTAGCCCCTCGGATCACTTTTTAGATGCTCGGAGGTTGCTTACATTTTATCAACGAAGGATTCAACATCGCCAGGATACGATGGTGTTTCTTTCGAAGTATTAAAAAAGCTGCCGGAAAATTTTTTACTATCTTCGTTCACATTTTAAATAAAGTTTGGCAAACTAAATCGATTCCAAGTTCTTGGATGCTTTTTGTTATCGTCCCTGTGCCTAAGAAAAATGGATCACTTAGACCAATTGCATTAGCCTCTTGTTTTAGAAAAATTTGTGAATCCGTTATAGCTTCGCGTCTCAACTGGTGGTTAGAGCATAATGAAATCCTTCCAACTAATACGTATGGTTTTCGAAATAACACCAGTACATTGGACTGCGTGGGTGATTTAGTTGGTAATATATATAACAGTCTCATTAATAAAGAATACAATATTACTGTTTTCCTCGATATAATGAACGCCTTTAACAACGTACATTTGCCCACTTTACAGCAGAAACTGTTGTCCCTAGGCATTCCAGGGCATTGCTGCCATTTCATTAGTAGACTATTTTCGCAACGCCACATTTTAATAAGTTCATCGTCCACCAGATACCATCGAGTGGTATATAGGGGAATTCCTCAGGGTTCTTCCCTCAGTCCGTTGCTTTTTAATTTATATATTTCAGAACTGGCACACGTGCCTTTGTATTCCAAAACTCTCCTTTATGCCGATGCCATTGCGGTATTTAGTTCCAATACATCATTTTCCGACGCCGTATGTAATATTAATATGGATATTGATTTAATCGAACGAGTTCTTTATAAGTTGGGGTTGACCCTAAGTCCCCAGAAAAGTGCGGCAGTGGTTTTTACATACAGACATCTCACAGTCAATAATTTCTCTATCACAACAGAAAATGGAGTTATTCCCTTTTGCAAGTCAATACGGTATTTGGGTATTACATTGGATACGCGTTTAACATGGAGGCCACATATTGATCATCTTATAAAAACTATTAACCGCGCCGTTAACATTCTACGTAATTTATACAATACTCGTTGGGGGTGATCCTTTCATACTGTTGACTCTTTATAAGTTGCTAATTCGTTCTAAAATGGAGTATGGTTGTGTTTTTTATGGATCTGCAGCTGAATCATTGTTAAATAAGCTTGATCGTGTGCAAAATGAGTGTGTGAGGCTCTGTATTGGTGCAGTTAGAAGTACTCCGATACCGGCATTGTTGTCAGAGTGTAAGATTCCTCCATTACAGCTGAGACGGAGTTATTTAGCATTAACGCTCTTGATCGGTAGAATGTACATAGATCGCTTTCCGCTATACAATTTATTCTACCACATTTATTCCAACTGGCGGTTTTCAAACAGCAAAATGCCTCTGCTGGCTTCTGTTTTACCTAGGTTGGACGAATTTCAGGTGCAAACTATGCGAATTCATATACCTATCCAATTTATGTTACCTTATTCATACAATTTTGCCAATAAAATAACATTTTTCTTTTCAGAGAACTACGGTCATTGGCCTCCCCCACTGATCCGGGCTACATTTAATAATATTATCGCTGAACATTTTCCTACGCATATCCTTGTTTATACAGATGGATCGAAGTCAGCTCAGGGAACTGGTGCAGCAGTTTATATCCCATCTCTTAATATTAGCAGTGCATATAAATTATCTGATCTCTGTTCCTCATTTACAGCTGAGTGTGTGGCAGTATTTCTTTCTTTGTCGTCCTTAATTGATGCGAATCTTCCAGGTAATTATCTCGTTGTTACCGATTCACAGAGTATTTTAAAAGCTATTGAATGCAAAGGGAAGGTGTCAGATTCATTGATTTCAGCCATCATGTTGAAACTTAATCAGCCGGAAAACCTCAGTATATTTGTGTCATTCTTGTGGGTACCGGGACATCGAGGAGTCCCCGACAATGAAATGGTAGATGCAATAGCTAAAAGGGGTTCTTCTAGTGGTGTTTTATTCTCTTCAGTTTCTTCTCGTGACGTCATTAATTTTACACAGTCTGATCATAAAAAGCTCTGGGAACAGACATATATGGAGTGCATACAGCGGTCGCCTCTTACTGCGTATTATCAGCTGCAGCCGTCTCTCCCTAGGTTCCCATGGTTCTACATTTTCAAAAACATCAAGCGGAGAGGAATTGTGCTTATCAGCAGATTGTGGTTTGGGCATTACTTGTTGCCGGACCGCCTGTTCGTTATGCAGCTTAGAGATAATCCGTATTGTCCTCTACATGCTGGTCGTGTAGTCTGCAACCCTGATCACGTGTTCTTCGAATGTCCTTCATTAACAGCATTACGTTCTGAACTGTATCTCCAATTACTGTACGCATCTCGTGGTGGTCCTCCTTATAACGTAATGTCACTTCTGCATGTTGAGAATCTAGATTTGTTCCCGGACATAGCGACTTTTCTCGAGAATTGTTCGAGTTCATAAGAATATGAGTTAGTGATTATTACGGCTCCACGTTGGGTAAGCTGTAAAGACATCCCCATAAAAAAAAAAAAAAAAAAGTGTTAAATTCTTTTAAAGATTGTTTTAATAAATTAATTCATTTTTAAAGTATAGGAGTCAGAAGTTGTTTGTATAGAGGAAACTAAAATATAAAACCTAATAACAGAAAAATCCTGAAATCATAGATTATATATATATATATGTGTGTGTGTGTGTGTAGACACGAGTTCTATGTTGCTATGAGATACAAATGGGGCATATTAATATTTGAGGTAGTCGATATTTTTTGTTTTTGTTTTGTATTTATTATCAAGATTTTTATTTTAATGACCATTCTTACGGTGAAATTTTAAAATCGATAGCATAGCAGACTTAAAAAACAAACCAAAAAACTAAAAGCAAACACACGCTATAGTTTTCATTTAAGAATTTTATGTAAATACATACAATGATTTCTCGTATAGTTTTTGTGGAATCAGGTAGAACATGCTATTCCGGCTAGCTACGGTGAATATCGACATAATTTTTATTTTTTAATAAATATTTTAGCTCATTCGTTTATTATCAAATAAAAAAAAAAATAAAAAAAATCATGTTTTGATTATAACTTTTAATATTTTTGTACGTTCTATTCATTTAAGTAATTTTTACTACATGCATTGAAACCCGCCCTTATACTGGTGGTACGTCTAATTTAATTTTCTTTCGTTTTTACGTCACTATCCCCAATCTTAACACTACCTGGTTATTACGCATTCGCTTTAGAATATAATCGCACGATATAATACACGTAAAATGATTAATATTTAATTTACCCTAATTATCGCGTTAGCTTAAATACTAAATTATAGATTTCGATTATTTAAATTGAATAGAAATGTTAAGAATTAGATTATAAACAAAATTTATGAAATTTCTCGTTCAATTATGGCGTGTCGAATTTTTGCAACGAACAGATCGATATATCGATATTTAATTTACGATTTATAAGCCGGAAACGATACTTACATTCACCTCGTATTGTTACCTAATAATAGATAGCGATTGAATAAATTATTATTATTAGGCGTTTTCGATCGAATCGCACGATACCGTTGTCGTTACACGGTTTCTGACCTACCATCGGCTAATCGTAAATTCTTAATAGAATTCCGTAACACGTGCATTAGTAACTATGACATCTGCCCTCATTTTTAACTTGCTTCGTACGGTATTTCTACCCGATAAAAACTGTAATATAAAATTCGAAAATGTAAATTATTATTTTTCAATATTAACGAAAATTTTTTAACGTTAACTATTAAAACGATAATTTCTGTTTTTTTATAAACAAGAATAATAAATTGCGCATTTTTATATATATATAATGGAATCTATGTTTATGAGTCGAATAATAAAAATTAATAAACGTGCAAAAGTAATTTATCTCAAAAACGTAAAAATACGAAAACCTAATGAGAATATATATGCAAAAAAAAAATTGATTATTATGCTAATATAAAGTGGAAAAAAATTTAATGAGGAAATTTTTTAAAAGAAATTTCTTAACGAGGAAAAAAGTTATAAAGGATCGAAACCGATAAACGAGTACCTTTAAGAATAAAATTACACGACAGTTTGAAAAATTTCAGAAGGTGTGAAATTATTTCAAACACGGTTGATTTATTTATTGCGGTTTTATTTTATAAAAAAAAATTTTTTTCAGGATTATCGAATTACAAATATTATTGTTCGTTGACTGAAAAATTATACCAAACACTTATCCATTTTTTTTTTTAGTTTTAGGGTTTTCATATAATAAAACTTAAATTTAAAAAAAAGAAATTATTTAAGTGCACCCGTCATAAACGTACGAATGAAAATAGATATATTTAAAAGTAGTTCTTCTTATTATGTACACGTTAGTTGTCGCAGTCCGTATTATGTGCGATTTTTGACAGTCGCTGCACCGATAAACGCGTTATATCTTAGATATAATAGCGTATTACTGGAAATTCAGGTGTGTTCTTTTTATATTTTTCTTCTTTACAGATCGTCTCTGTCTTGAAGATTTGTCATCCACAATTAGAATTGTTTTCTATCAACAGCTGATCAGAAAGTTCTTTTAAGGAGCACTGAGATTATCCAATCATGAAATTTGATGTCACGATTGGTTCTCAAAGATTTTATCCTGGAGTAATATTTTTAGGATAGTACATTTTTTTTTTTTTTATCGTCTACATTAATCTATATTTCTTTTTTATTCTCAGATCAATTATTTGCACTGATATATTGGTCCGAAGATATGTCTCCATTATAGATTCTGCACATAACAGTTCATTTCCAGTATGTTTACAGTGTTTTTTTCTTCTCAATATTCACGACATACCGACCGGTTGCAATCGAAAATACCAGAGTTTTCATTGGCCTTTTCTCGATTGTTAAAATTTATGTAATGGTTTTTGTTCCATATTAGAACACTTTAATCCGCCGTATCATATTATTCGTGATCTACTTAATCAAATACGGTATTGGCACTTTTTTCTCGTAATACTGAAAACACGAATGTAAATTCCTGGAGCAATTCTCTAGCCTTGTGAATGGCGATGCTACGATAATGACTAAAAAAATGGTAAACAAATTCGCATTCTGAAAATACTTCTCTTTCTTTCTTCATTATTTGTAAAGCGATTAATTGGTCAAAATTCGGAAATTTTATGAAAAATAATCGAAACATGCTAAGTTTTAATTTAACTTTCGGCTATATAGTTCATTCAATATAATAATAATTAAAAGGGAACGGGGTACACGGGGACGAACAAGGATTTCTGGGTTACAAAATATTAAGACATGAACTGGAGTCACAAAAGTGGGAGAATTATTCCAAAGTATCAAGAAATCAAGATTTATTTCGTCAAATAGTTGAATTCACGAAAAGTGATCTTAAACCATGTTTTTTTTTTATACCTGAATCGATAAAAAAAACACTGCTTAAGCTCGATATAAAATTATAATAATAATATAATTAATAAAATTTCGATATCGAAATGACACAATGTTAAAACATTCATCACTTTTGCGTTTTTCAGAAACTGAGACATTTTGCCGACTGGTCAGAAACAAGCGTAGACTTTTCGATGCTACAACAAATTCAAGAAGGTTTTATCAGCGAATTTATTTTCAACGGAGAAGGTAATTTGAATTAATACTATACACGACGGAGAAAGATTTATAACACGTTGACGAAAATTACAATTTTATAAATAATCAAGAAGACATTTTAAGAAAACAATCTCATAAAATAGCGTGCAAAAATATGCAAAACAGACGTCAAATATCTACTCTACGTTTTTGGTTGTTAATTTCTTAAAATAAATATAAAAAATTAATTTTTGGAAAGATTTTTATATATGGAGATACGTTTTCTCAGTGTTAATTTCTTCAGATAAATGAATAAAAGGAACCCTTATATTTGAAAAGATTTTTATAGATGATGATACGTTTTCTTTATTTTGTACATAGTTTAGAATGATTACTTGTTAAACTGTATTATAGACAGTCTATGCATGCTAAAAAAAAGTTGATGTTGAGATAAACTATACGCCATGTTTTATCACTAGATATAATTTATACTTTATTAGTGGTGTTACACCTCCCGACATAAAGACAGATTAATACCAAGAGGACAAAACAAATCCAGAATAGACATCTTATGCATGGTTAAATTGCAACGATTTTAAAACTAAAATCACGGAGAAGTTTTCTTGCTGTAATGATCGAGATCCCGAAGTACATTTCTGCGTAATGCGTGCGGGTTGAAAGGTGGCGGGAATAAGTGCCGACAGTAATGATGTAAATACAGGAAAAACCAGAAACAAGTATGGATCAAGTATACCCAATAGGGAGAACACTGAACCGAATTTGTTCAGTTTGTGCAAGAACAAAGACAAACTTAGTGTGAAATACGGTCTATCGATGGATACCAGCTGCGAGTACGGCGAAACACAGGCGATGGAACTCACACCAGTATCATGGGCTTTATAATTGGCAGAATATTACCTAAAAAAATTTGAACGAACAACTTGCTTATAAAATGAATTATAGAAATGGTAAAACTCAATAAGTTTACATCAAAACTTTGGATCAGTAATTTTGTATCTGATCTAAATAACCATAATAAAAACATTCAGTTTACACTAGAAATAAGAGGGAAAACAATCAGTTTTCAGAAAAAATTCATATATATATAGAAAACCTATACAGACACATTAATGATTCACTTCACCAATAATGTATAAATTAGCCAATTTAAGGAGTCTCATCAATTGAACAAAAACAATTTTATAAAGTAAATAAAAAGAAAACATAATAAAACAGATAGTAATCAATAATAAATATGACCCTACTTTTTTTTTTTTTTAAATATTATGTAAATCTCCATATGCCGTTTGTAACTACCAGGGTTATTACACCGTAAGGAGACGTGTGTCTAATTTATATGTATGCTAGGAGTCCGCTTTCTCTTGCAAAAGCCAGAATACTACCTATTGATTGATGGTTGTTTGAGAGTATTTTGTGTATCGAGCCCTGTATTTTGTGTTTTAGCCTGTGTGGTGTGAGTGTTTGGCAGTTGTAGATTAAGTGTGTGACGGTTGGTTCTGTTAAATGTCCGCATAGGGGGCAGTTTGTTGGTGGAGGGCTTTTGGTATAAAGATAATTCTGTGATATGGCTGTATGACCCACCCGTAAACGGTTCAGGGTACCATATTCTTTTCTGCTTGTGCCATCTGGAGGCCACCATGGTTCTATGGCTGATTTTATGCTCCTAAGGAAGGTTGTTTGTGAGGTTCAGTCGGTTGTCCATTCCTGTTTGCTGTTATTCATGAGTACATGTACTAATGTCGATGGAGGTGGTGAGTGTTCTGATACTGGTGAAAGTACCATAGACCGAGCTTCATACCGTGCATCCCAATGTGACTTGGGATCCACAGAAAGCGGATTTTCCTTCCTTCCTTATCTAGTGTGTGTAGATTGTGTTCGATTTCTAATATTATGGTATTTTTATTGTCTTGACGGCATATTAGTTGTAGAGAGGAGAGGGAGTCTGTTATAACCAATGATTTTCGACATGGAAGTACAGCTGATCTGATGTACTGAATACAGTACATAATTCCATACAACTCTGCATCCAGAGAAGTGCAGCCATATCGCTCAGTCGGATTGAGTGTAGTATATTATCAATTTGGTAAGAGCAAGCTGCTGGTGAATTCTCTCCGCCTGCTGTAGATTTTGCTCCGTCTGTGTATGCGTGTGTGTTAGTCATTGTATTTGTGAAGAGTGCTTAATACCATTTTTTTTTTATATTTGTAGGGTGTGTAGATTTATTTTGCTGCGTGAGAGATAAGTCTATTTTCGTTTCGGAAGGGTCCCAAGGAGGTATCATTATATTGTAATTCAATGTTGATTTTGGAATGAAGCTTATGTGATATGTTGATAGCATGTTAAGTAGGTTTGGTATAGGGTCATTTGCAAAATGGGGTTAGGGGATGTACGTTCTTTGGTGTATGTGAATGTTTTATTGTAACTAAGCAGACGGCTTAAATAGAGGTAAGTATGGTATTTTGTATAGTGTATAAGTGGAAACGATCCTGCTAATGCACACAAGCTCTTTGATGGTGATGAGGGATGTACTGCAAGGATGGATCGAAGTCCAGCATTAGTTGATAAAATATAGAAAAAATCTTAGAATAAAAATAGAAAAAAATTATTTAGATTCAACAAATTATGCAGGAAGTCATATCTATACAATAATAAAAATATTTAACAAATATAGAAAAAATAACACATTATTGAAATCAATTAGTAACAACAAAACAGAAGATAGAAAGATATTTAAAAATTTAGGTGTATATAAATTAAATTATATAATCCACGTGAAGAAGAATTCATAGGAGAAACAGGCAGACAATTCGCAAAATTATTTAAGCAACATTTAATATAAACAATGATGAAAAATCATTATTCGGAAAAGAATTAAAACACAATGTCAATAATATTGACCAAAATTATAAAATTTTGATACTTAAATAAAAAAAAAAAAAATGGAATAAAAGAAAAAGATAAAAATAATTCCTTAAATGCAATAAGTTTTGATGAAGAATTTTATCTTTAAGTATATTATCAATTTAATTAATTTTTATATTAAACAGAAATTTTTTATTTTTTCGACTATTTAGTGTAATTGTTTATGTATAAATTTAATATTTATTCGCTGTGCTGTTCACCACATTCACTATCAGATTATCGTATAAATAACTGTTTTTTCACTTTGCAATTGTTTGTAATATTATACATTTAAATTCAGTTTTTTTTTTACATTTTTTTTGTTTTGTTTTTCCTTTTATATTTTTTATGAATTGTATATATTTTTATATTTAATTTTTTATGTCCATTTGATGGCTTAAAAGTTGAAAAGCTTTGTTGTCTTTTTATATAAAAATTTAACGATTTTAACTACGTTTTTGTTGTTTATTTATTTGTCAATCAAAACATTAAATGACGGATGAATATTTTATACTGTATTCTTTCGGCAACCCTTCCACTGAAATGTCTGTAATTAAAACAACGTACGATACTTTATTAAAAATAACAACGCAACAATCGCATACCAAGTTACAGTTTGAAAAAAATTCCTCAACAAAAACAAAAATGTGAACGATTAATATTTTGTGTTATTTTCAAATAAGTAGCATACATGAACGGAGTAGCTTTTTAAAATTTATACACCGTATCCATATTCACAGATTCAAGTTTTTATATCTACCTATAAAAACAATTAGGTTTGTTTCGTTTATTTCTAAAATTAGAATTTAAATAATATTCGAGATAAGATTTTAACGTAACAGTTAAAAATGGAAATGGAAATTAATACGTAAACTAATCGAAACATCGAAAAAACGGATAAATATAAAAAATTTACATCGTCGAATGTATTTTTCGAAGACTTTTACAAAAAGGGATTTTACCTGCGTCTTAAAATGAGCCGCAAACTATTTTTAGAAATAAAAACAAAAGACCGTTAGATTTATCGTTTCAAACACACGATCTTTAGTCATAATTTTAATAATCGCACTGATAACATCGTTATATTACAGATAGAATGTATATCGATCTCGAATTCTGGTTACAGCAATGGAGCAAAATATTAGAATCTGCTCGCCATTACAAAGATCTGCCGTTTTGGCTACGGCAATTGCCTAGAATCTTATTTTCGGTTATTAATAAAAACGGTAATAAATTTAATTATTACATCCTCGAGGTAATAATAAAAATATATTAGAGTTGAATTTAACGGAGAATTAAAACCTAAATCCGTTCTAGCATATTGTTCCTTAAAGAACCTAATCAATTTACTACGTTGTCTGGATACTACATATAGTTAACTAAAGCATCTAATCGCGCACTTTGAAATTACACACTTCGTACAAGAATTGTTACTATGATAACTGAAAATTTACGAGCTCGCATCTTCTTCTTCTTCACGCATCATATTCTACACGGAGGTTGTTGATTCATAGGCTACACCTTCAAACGGCTGACCGGAATTTTTCTGACGAGCAGTAGAAACAGCGGCGTAAGTACCTCATCCACGAATTTTGTGGCCGGCCAACAGATCTCTTTCCTTGATTCATTTTAACATTTTGTATTTAGGTCCGAGCATTAAATGTCCTAAGTATTTCCGTTTTATTTCCTTCACACGTTGATCAATACTTCTAGTTGCTTGTCCAGTCTATTGAGCAGCTCCTTATTAGTGATTCTTTCCATGAGATACGTAAGATGTGACGGTATCTATAAAGTTCAAACGCCTGTATATGGTCCATACTTCGCATCCATTATACAAAACTGAAAATATGTAGCAGCGAATTCTTAATTTCAGTTCGACATTTAGCTCTCGTATAATAAAATGATTCTTCATGTTCATAAACTTCCTCCTCGCTGTTCTATTCTTTACTTTGATCCCTTTTCTCAAGGTAAAATTATCCCTCCAGGATTGTGCTAAGACATTTAATTGATGGTACTTGCTGGATTTCCTCTCCATTAATTTTCAATACACATTTCGTCGGTTTCTTCGCAAAAACCACGGCCTATGTCTTAGCGATGTTAAATGGAATCCCATATTTACGGCTATGGTCTACAATTTTATTCATTAGTTTTTGTTAATCTTCTTAGCTGCTTGCTAAAACAAGACTGTCGTCAGCATACCTTATATTGTTGATTACAGTATGGTTTATTGTTATTCCAATGTTTTTTTTTTTCTAACGCTTCTAGCACACTATAAATAATATATTTCTACAGTAACTAATATAAATATTTGAAAAATATTTTGACTCTATATTCTCCATTACTCCAGACATAACGTAATAAAGATTCCATACAATAATTAGCTGAGAACGAACAAGTGTATTTTGTACAACATTCTGAAGTATTAATAAGCACTATCTAAAATTTAAGGCCACTGTAAATTCAAGATCACAATCGCCAATGTGTACGTATGCACGTCCTTCTTACGTAAGCGTATTGTGATCGATACGAATACCTTTAATTGTAAATTAGCAGAAATAATCATATTAAATCATTTTGTAAAATGTTGGTTTTTTTCAATTATTTTTTATTCATAGCAATCTAATTTATTCAAATTTAGTTTCAAATTACATAGACGACGGCAATGAGACAAATGATACACTGTATTTTATAGGCTTAGGTATTGTAACAAAAGACGAATTGAAGAAATTTCTCATATCGGTTGTTGGAATAGAATCTCTTTCGGAAGATGATCTCAATATAGCTTACAATTCGTTAACAGCGGTAAATTATGATCAACTATTATTATTACTGTTATTTATTTTTCAAATTGTATTAAATTAAAATGTAATTTGAGATTACATTCGGGGTATTTTTTAATCGTAAAATATGTTACTGATTTTGCACAACATCCAGTAATATTTATTAGTATTTTATAATCTATTGAATTCGGGATTCTTCGGAAAAAAAAAAAAAAAAAAAAAAATGTTTAGGATAATGATTGTACAAGAAATACAATATTCATGATCGCGAATAACACGATAATTTATCAGGACATATTAAATTATTTACTAAAAGTTAATAAACGCCTAAAAATCCGATAAATATAATATGACCCAGAGAAGACGGACGGTTTTGCATTTTAAATAACTAAAAACTACTGTACCAAAATTTTTTATAATGAAATTTTATTTAAAAATAGGAAAACGTGAGATTAGCTTACAATCGTTTGTTGAACACAATATCGTTCAGATGACCGCCATTTGCAACAATACATTCATTCAGTCTTTTTACAACATTTTCAAGCATAGGTCGCTGAATTTTGAAATTTCTTCAGAAATCCTAGTTTTCACGTCTTCCAGATCTCGTGGATGTGTTTCGTAAACGTGCCTCTTAAGGTACCTCTGCAAAAAAAAAATGTGGAGCGGTCAAATCTGGCGAGCGGCTAAGCGAAATTCGTGCAACGCGACAATATCCGGTTACCAAGCGTTTCTTTCAATAGTGGAGCATTTCTGCCGAACAGCGATACGCCACACTATCTTTTTGAAATCATATGACGACGACAAAGTGAGGGAAGCAAAAACGAGTTTATCATCTCGGTATAGCGCGTTCCGTTCATAGTACCAGTAAAAAAATAAGGTCCCGCTATTCCCCAATCCAGTCCAGACGGTTATGCTCGTTGTGTGACGGTTTCTGTTCCACTGAATTCGGATTAGATTTTGACCAATAGAGGTAGTTCTGTTCATTTACGAATCCGGATATTTAAAAATGAGTTTCATCGCTCTCAAAAGATTGTTGAAATTGATCTCTTCGTTTCAATTTTTTTTTAGCATCGTTTCAGCAAAAAGTTTTCGTTGTACATGGTCGGTACTTTTTAATTCTCGAGTTATTACTAGTTTATAAGCATGAAATTTCAAGTATTCCAGCAATATACAACGAACAGATTTCTCCACAGGTTTAAAGAAGCAGCATGACAACGAGCAGAGCGTCCGGGACTCCGAATGATTGCTGCTCCAACTCAATCGATATTTGTGCGGGAACGAACAGGTTTTTTTGTCCAGGACTTTTTTTAGCCGTTTGCCAGAAACTGTCTCCCGAAAGTTTTCAACCCATCTTAAAATTGAATTTCCGATGGTACAGGTTTACACCGCATAACTTTTCTCTTTGCACTGTCGTGATCGATTCACGCCGAAAATAACGTTCCACTCGAAACATGCGCTCCTTCTCATTACAGGATGCCATGATAACTGAAACCGGACAAACATGAATCTCTCGTGTGTACACTAAGCGTGAGCAGTGTTGCCAACTGCGCTATTCAAAAAACAAAACCGTCCTCCCTGATTCGCACTATATTTCGAAACTAGCGTTTTTATTGAATATCACGGCAGAATACTTCACGGAAAGAAAACTTAATCAAAACAAGACCGAAACTTCATATTTTAATATCAATATTTGATTTACAATAATGAAGCTTTATTCTTCTTTTTCTTCGTATCAAGAAAAGATCTTTATGCGTTACACGATGTTTGCTCAGTATTCTGCAAACGCGACGTTGTTCCCATCCAGTTGTACTAGATCATTGACGTCGCACCTATATGGGCAACTACTTCAGATAAAAAGATGCTGAATAGATTACTCCTCGCCACATATACAGGAAGAGCTGTTAGAAATTCGCCACTTCTTCATGTTATCGCCCGTTCGACCAAGAATTGTTCTTAGCCTGTTTAGTATATACTATGTTCAATATCTACTGTTGATCCTTAATTCAACGTTAGCGATTTTTCTTCGCCCACGTATTTAACGACAAGGTATTAATGAAAATCAATAGTAACTCGGACTATATTTGGTTCGTCCGCTTGTGTTCCGGAAATACTTAGAAAACATAACGACAAAATTAAGAACACAAAATAACATCTTGTATGAGCTGACTAGATGGCTTGCAGGCACATGGATACAAGTGTTAGGTGGCGGATGGCAGGAAGTCAAACCAAGGTATAAATAAGTAACCTAAGTATAGAATTGCGATAAATAATTCAGAGATATACGCTTAAAAAATAACCAAGTATTTTAAAAATATACTTGTTTTACGAAATTTTTCGATGCTGTTATTTGATTTCAAAGTTTTCGCAGTTAAAATGTATATTATTTTGAATGTATGCGTAAAACCATTTCGTCTACATAAAATATTAAACTTTTCACGGGCTGACAATGACATTAATGAACAACACCTTATCTGCTATGAGTATTCTTTTCTAGTACGTTAAAGTGTATCATTCAAGAGGAATTGCGAATATATATATTTCTATTTATTTTTTCATTACAAAATTTGCAATTATATAGTTGTTTAATCAATTTAATGAATATTTTTGTCTTCTAAACGTACGTGAAACTAAAGAAAAATTGTTATATATACATGACGCCATGTTGTTATCGTTATTTATCTCAAAAATTGTTAACTGCATATTTTTTACGAATTTTTTTTTTAAAGCTGCACTATTCCATGAGCATTGGTGGTTAGACATGAATAACAGTGAAAATTATTCTACATAGAATAACAAATGACAAAAAAGGTTTCGAAAATATTTTTTTTTTTCAGAACGGAGATTATACATTGGATTATAGTATTTACCGTTTGTGTTTCGCGAACTGGCTATTTGGTCACAATCCGAACGGTCCAGGCCAATGGATATTCGGTAAATGCGGTCCATTACCGGATTGTTTTCCAATCGATTATTCCGCTCTTAACACCGCGCCAGAAGATAACGAACCTTATCGTATCGGTAAGAAATCGGACCGGTTCTCCATCATCGTTTGACTAATCGATGTTCACGTATTTATATAATAAGCTGGAATATATTACAATTAAATTACCATACTCTCTATTATTAAATTCAAATTATATTTTCATTACATACATACATAAATAAATACATACATGTTTATATACCTTCATTTATAGTCATTAATCTAAACAGGTGGGACGATTTCAATAATTTTGATTTTACAACACACATACACACACACACACGTGATAGGTATAATCGACTACTTCACAAAACCGATTAATTAGTAACACTGTTTTAAAAACAGACTATTCGCTTTTTTATTTAGTCAGATTTACTTTAATTCTTTATTAGTACAACGCAAACACGGCATAGCAAATGAAAATATTCTTAAATGATAATAAATTATATAACGAATAGCAGATATAAAATAAGCTAAATATATTTAAAATAAAGTTAAAAAATATATTCAGTTGAAAAGTAACTAGCAGATAATCTAGGAATGTATGAATTTTGTGAAGTAAATCACGTAATCATACACATTTCATCAATAAATAAAATATATTTTAATACAACACGAGTATATACGATCGGTGTTTTACAAAATCAATAATTTATTTTAATAAAAATTTAGCTAAGAATTACCATATTCAAAATCCGATTAATTTTCAATCGGTTCTAGTGAAATCTATTAATATCAATATCGATATATTCATACTTTCCAGTCGGTTTAATATTATTCTAAAGCACAACACACTTCTTAGCGTATGATGTGCAAATTAAATAAAACACTAAATTTATTTATATGGACAAAATAGCATTTTTACGATATTTATAAATATATGTAATCATCGTATATATATATATAAAGAATATTCAATCAATTTCTTAAATTAATAAACAAATAAAAAAAATATTTTCAGAAAACGACCGCTTTATTTGGTTATTTAAAAAAACCGTATTAGTTTTGTTAGTTATAAGTCGGTTATGCCCATCATATATGTATATGTATATATATACACACAACATTATATATATACAACATTTTATATATACATATATATACACACACATTATATATATATATATTAGTTTGCGAAGTGATGCATATACATATTTTAATTGAAATTGAACTAGCACGTGTATATATTATATTAATATATAAATAAAATAAACATATAAAATACATATAGTTTATAATTAAAGTTCGTGTTTAAATATCGTGACTTAGCCTTGAATTGACAAAATTTAATATGTACATCCGCACATGTATAGATGTCCTTCATGAACTATACCGTAATTTTTATATTATCTCTCCTTGTTCTTCGTATTGTACCTGTTTGTGAGCAAATGCGAGTAAAACTTACCTGTAAAGATTATCTAATATTATGCGAATTTAAAAAAAATATATTTTTTAAAACATTACTCTATTCATTATGATAATAGTTCGAATTGCTTGTCTTTATTTATTCAATAGAAATTTACGAGCGATGAAATATCCGTCTAAGAAAGGTAATTAGAACCGAGTGTGCTACTTCATACATAAATCATAATCAACGTTAAATGTGAGCTTTATTTATTAATTAAACGATAATCTTCACATAATCACCGATTTTATCGAAATACAAAATTTGTATTAGTCGACTGGTTAATTTACTTCAATACAACCCATTATCATTTACTATCTTCAAACGGTTGTAAGTCTAAAAGGAAATGTAAATTAAAAATTATAAAATGCTACCTTAGATCGTTCATATGATAAATAAATTCGGATTAAGCTATCAACTAACAATGTACTTCTTGATATTGGAATAAAATAATATTAAAAATACAAATGGCTTAAATTACATTTTTTTTTTTACCATCAATTAAGACTAAACGGTTGACTAGATAATTTAATGAAAAAATTTCGATCATTATTTTAAAAATTGAAATATTTTCTTGCTAGTTTCAACTGTTTCTTCGTTTCCGCTAATCTAATCTGCACCTTTAGATCGATAATAGCTTCTTTTTCTTCCATGATACTTCTCAATAAATTCTTTTTCTGTATCTAAAAATATAATTAAAATGAATTAATTCGTGCAAGTTTTTATATTTATCTTAAATTTGCAAATAATATATTTTTGCTAAATCAAATTATTCGTAGTTAACACTAATTTTACCGTATGAAATTGATACTAATTACAGATAGACTCTGATAAGGGATGAAATTGTTAGCTAAATATTTTCATAAGTGGAAAATTAAAACTAATTTACAGTAAAATAGTTTTGTTTTACGAACCGTGTTGATAGATACGTAATGGAAATCGTGTTTAAAATATTTAGGTACGATTTTAGATAAACAATTAATTTTCTCAACGTATCGATTACGTTATTACAAAATGGGTTCGTGAAACGTTCACTATATTTCCCATTTTTGTAAGTCAAAATTATCGAATCAATCGTGTTATCGTATAAAACAGTTGCCCTGTCCGAGTTGATTTATGCTATATCAGTTTTGTGTTTCGCTAGAAATTCAACTATTAATAAGGTACAACGAAGTCAAAATTATCATTTAAGATCAGCTTCAAACAAGTTTCGTTATATAAAAATTTTAACTTGGCACGATTTACTACATTTTTCTTATATACATAAGATAATTAAAAATAATGCCCAGAAATTTTAATGTATCTGCGCTAAACAATTAATTGGTAATCATGATCTTATGAATTTTTAAGACACAGAAGAATAGACGATTGAATCAGTTTACTCACTACATAAAGTACAGGTTTTTTATCGTTAAATATATTTTTATTTTCTTTTTCACATATTAATATAGAATTATTAGTAAGCTTTCTTTAGTTATTTACAAGCGAATAGTTTAAGTATTTAGTACATTTTTTTTTTGCTTTTTAGGCTGATTGGTTTTTTCTATTATTTTTCCCACGTTTTTATTCTTTAATATGCTAAGTTTGTACATTTTCAAGCACACTATTGTATATTAATTAATTAAATAAATGCTTCTTTTTTTTTCAATTTTACTTTACATTAGTTCAATATGCATACTATCGACGTGTACGGACGTAATTAGTAATGTACTTGGACGTTTATATCGTTCGTTTCAATTGTATAAACACAGTAAAGTGACCTCGATGAGCGAGAAAGATAACTATTGTTTTTTTTGCACTTTCTATTACTTGAACTTTGAAAAAAATAACGCTTTTGTTTATTCATCGCGATAATATGCAACAGAAAATGATATTATTAAAAATATTTTACGGTATAGAGTATAAGAATTTAAAAGAATAGTCAAAATTGAATTGAAGTTTATTAATATTTAATGTCAACTATTTTAAGAGTATATATTTGCATATTTAAACAATATTCCAAATATATTATTACTCGTGCGTGTGCATTAAAAACGTAAATCAGGCGTTACTATTTGTATTACAAATTATTATACGAGGTGTGACTCATAAATAACAAGACCAGTGCATGCATGCGGCAAACGTCAATAATCGACAGATGTTTAGCGTGAAGCATTCTCTTTTTAATGCTGTAGTCATCACTTTTAATCAAAACAAAAATTATGAAGGTGAACATACACCGAGCGTTAGGATTAAATTGGGAATCGAGTACTAGAGCAAGTAGACAAATTTAAGTATCTCAGTTGTTGGATGATCAGAAGTAGAAATAAAATATAAAACCTAAACAACTTTGTGCGAATTTATGAGGTTAAACTTGAACTACGGTGGAGAATAATTAAGGTGCTACGTGTTTTTTACTTATTAGCCTGAAGCAAAACGGCGATAAATTCACCGAAAGGAGCCAACTTCACCAAAAGCCAAAAAAGCTTGAATGACCAAATCAAAATTGGAAGCAATTATGATTGGATTGGGTATATTCACTAGGTTTCTGAAGGTCAAGTTATCAATCAATATTATTACCTTCACACTCGGACTGAACCGTGTGGAATAATAAGGAAAAAATAAATGGAATATAGGAAATATGCGACTTCATTCCGCATTGTCTCTCAAGAAGATTCTCGCGTAATACAATATTCCAATGTTTAGACTATTCATCTTATTCGTATGATCCGGCGCCGTGTGACTTTCCTAAGGTGAAATGCGCATTAAGAGATAAGATTGTCTTTTGAAGCAGCTGGTAAAAAAAGATTTTCAGCACTTTTTGAACAATGGAAGATGCGCATTTTAAAAGCCGTAGTAATAGGGAAGTGCGTATAGAAGGCGATAATAAATAAATATGGATAAAAGCAAAATAAAATGTTTTGTAACACCAATCTAGTTATTTAATAGACACATCTCGAATTTAAATCATTTTTAATACGGTAGATATCAGGCAAGTCGTGTAACGGCAGTTTGTATGTTTTTATTCCAGCATCATATGCATATATTTTCACCGTTTTAATACTAAAATCTTTGACATTAAATAAATAAACGTATTTTAAAAAAAATGTATCTTTAACACGATTATTATTATGTAAAAAATATTCGTATTATTGCATCAACTTAAGTGTAAAATATTAAAGAAAAATTTCATATTTTATAAATACTAGTAAAAATTTCACTAAAAAAAAAATAAATTAAAATAATCATAAAAGAATTGATTAAAAATTAATTGAAATAT
Source organism: Coronaproctus castanopsis (assembly GCA_032883995.1). NCBI lineage: Eukaryota > Metazoa > Arthropoda > Insecta > Hemiptera > Monophlebidae > Coronaproctus > Coronaproctus castanopsis. The sequence continues at coordinate 121,605,879 of CM065053.1, forward strand.
GTTTATAAGTGATCACAACATTCGTCGGAAATATACAAATAACCCGTTCTCGAGAAATAAATTATATTTAATGTTACGTTAATAAAAGGGAAAAACAAATTTAAAAAATATATTAATTTTGTTTTTATTATATTACGAAAATTCAAATAACTGCATTAATGCATGAATGAGGATCGTTACTAAACAATTAAATAGCAATACGATTTCATTAATAATATTGCCAACTTTACCATTTATTTAAAATAATCTTGATTTTTAAAGTAATTTATACACAGATTTTGGAAGGAACAATAGTACCTAATCAGAAGTTGTTCGTGTATATACATTCCACGGAGAACATCGCACGATTATTAATATCTATTGAAGCTCTTAAACGAGCATAAAAATTATGTAAATTTCGAATACCTGCAACATATTGTACTCTTGTATTTCTCGTTTAAGTTCTTCACTGACATCTGCGCCTTCTAATGATAAAGGGTTCCTAAAACAACGAATTCATTACTTCGGACGATAAATTTTTACAAACTAAAATGAGTATAGAAAGTTTTTAAAAATTAGAAACTAATATGCGATAACAATAAATGACTAAATCAGCCAAATAAATATTTTAAGGACTAGATTAAAATTTAGATACATAGGGATACATAAAACAAAATAATTCGAATCGGTTCATATTTCGCAGGAGACAGTTTAGCCATTTTAGAATTTACTCTGAACTAATCGATGGTAATTTTTAAATAGACGATGTTATTTTAGTTTATTTTTAGTATTTTCTGTTTGTGTAGGAACATTAATTATTATCTTATTACGCTTGTAGAAGATACATGAATGTTGATTCGAGGGTTTTCGATAATGAACCGGATCACATTTTAGTTGATCTTTCTCAGAAAAATCGCGTATACATATTTATATATCAAATTGTTTGATTTCGAAATTATATTTAAAAATTTCAACAATCAATAAACGATGAATAAATTTTACAATTTAATTAGTACAGACCTAGGCGTAGTAAGTATTTTTCGTTATTTATGTAGATATAAATATGTTTGTAATTATTAATCGCAAATTCATTTACGTATTTATTTTCATAATTACCGTCTGAAAAGTTTTGATATTTATAAAATAATATTTACATAAGGTTCTTCCGTAATAATGAGATTAGTAGAATTTGATTCAAGTACATTTGGTGTAGATACTTAAGCACGATAATTTAGAAAATAAAAATTTTAATTCAACAAGAAAAGTTATTTTTTATTTAATTTTTATACGGCAATAGTTACTAAAACGAAAAAGTCTGTAAGTACTATATTTCTAATAATCTTTCTTACCATTTATGTCGACGATTATTTTAAAATACCGATGTTCACTATAACAAACCGATCATTCCAGATTTGTTATTTTTAAAATAACGCTAATAATTTAAACGGATAGATATTTTTGACACGATTAAATATAAAAGTATAACAGCATTCAAGAAATAAAACATAAAGAATATAAAAGAAATCTTACGAAGGAGTAACATTCGCTTCCAGTAGCTCGGACGTTAATTTTTCGACTTTCATTTTATCAGCTTTAACAGCTTCGTGTAGCGATTTAGCTAGAATGATCAATTCCATTCGTTCATATTGTAGCATCATTTCTTCATCATCACTACCTATTATAATTAACGAACAACATTAATTGATCTCGAATATATTAAAAAGAAATTGAAGAAAATTTATATCGATTCGTTTTTGTGGCAAATTAAAATCAATAGGACACAGGTTCTATACGCTTCAACTGTCCTATTTTACGATATACTACATTACGACTTTCAATGCATTATATTCAAGGCGTAAAACATTAGCGCACGCTTTCACGATTTTATTTAGTAATATAAAAGTTAAGAGATTTATATTAATTTGAAAAAAATTAAATTTTTTACTTTTGCGACAAATTAAACCAATAATTTTATTATTTTTAGTACGCGTTTACAACAATCGCTACCGACATTCTGATGCTAAAATACTGTTTTTATTCTATTTTTATATACGCATCTGTTTTTATTTACTCTTTTTAGGGGGTTATGAATTTCTTAAATAAGGTATTCATTATATATGATTTTTACTGCTTTCAAGAAAGGTTTATTAACATTTTTACATTTTTATTTCCTTTAGTCAAACCGTAGTTGTCAAATGCAATATCGTATCTGTTTCCTCGATTATATTTTTTTACTTTAAATCTGAAACGTATACTTTCACGATCCGAACACTAGTTTTATCTGTCGACGATTTTTTATACGACGTGCAATTTGATTAACGAGAAATAGACATTTTAGTGTTCACTATGTATATTGTCGCGTAGTAAAAGATTAACACGTTTATCGTCTTTCATATTTCGTTTGACACTAATACATCCCGTTAATATTATTCGCAGTACCTAAATTTATTTATATATATATATATATATATATATATATATATATATATATATATATATATCTTTTAGGTATGCCAAGTAAAATGAGAGATACATCTTATTAGATGAGTTATATAGCGCTGGTTTTATAGTATTAATTGTAATTAATTTCAATCTATGGATTTTTTATTATTCCTCTCACTTCTAACGCTATATTGTTCAATTAGGGGGATAACTTGGATCTATTTTTCGATTGTCAAATAAAAATACGTTTTATTATTGAAGCATTGTTTTCGTAGTGTTAATTATTTTTATTTTCAATTTTTAATTCAGTTTATCTATTAACTTTTTTATTATTCCATTTTGTTTTTACTTAATGCAGCATGTACTTTATTTTATTGCGATACGCCCAAGAAAGCTATGGTGTCCAGATTATATTATTTATTGTTTGTTGTCCCTTTAACGTAATGGTCGTCACATGAACATGAAAATAGGTTTATACTATAAAAGCTAGCATCTAGATACTAGGGTATGCAGTCTTATGTGAACCGTAATTTGGCGTACGCAATATAAATAATCTAACATCGTAAATCAATTTTGGTTTTTACGCGGATTGACATGTAATGACAGTAATTTTTAATAACATTTGTATGCGTCACACGTACACACACGCATATATATATATACACACACATAATTTGTATATTTATAAGTATATATAAATTACTTTCACTGTGATTTAAGATATCTGGACTACTGCAACATTCGAAAGGAGTAGTTGATTTTCCACCTAACTCTTCTACACTGGGAGTAGTATCGCTGGTAACAAAATTTTCTTCAAACTTTTCAGCGATTACGTTACTTCTATTATCTCCATCGGACACATTTGTACAAGATTCCGTTTCTTCATTATTCTGCTTTATTGTTTGTTCTCGAACGTCATTTTGAATACAACGCGTTTCTTTCTCCAATGATTTTATCTTTCGCTACGAATAAAAATAAAAAGCAAAAATTCAAACACGGTTTAACAATTGCAACAATTACATAAACTCGTATTTAATGTTCAATATAAATTATAAGCACAACAATATTCATTGAGATTTATCGTTCGTATTAACGAGCTCAGTTTTTTTTTTTCTAAATTATCGTTATTTGAAACAATAATATTCGAGTAAAATTTAAATTAATATTCTTCATAACAGGAAGGGAATTACACACCCGATAACCATCACCTTAGATTAAGTTCAGATGTCTTCTACGTCTTACAATCCAACAACCTAGATGCAAAGGTATTTGAGTGATTTTTCAGCCGTACAACATGGCTCTGGACGTATTGCTCAATGATCTAACATACGTAGGGAATGTGTTTAAATCACGGTGAATGATCTGATTTGCTACGTACCTTAGTATAGATAAGACGTTTATTATCAATAGACAGGATGCTGCCCATTAACCACGATAGTTTTTTAATGCGTGTATCTAGTTCTTTCCTCCTCAATTATTCGGCTATTCAAGTGTGATCCTAGATATTTTACGCTTCTTCTTATTGGTACTTCTGCGTTGTTGATACTAACAGGAGGAGATGATTACAGGTCACGGAAATTAAGATTGCGAATTTTTTTATATAAAGAGCGTACATTTTAATTATTGACGTTTCCACAGATATGGAAGTCGTAATTTACGTTTATAATCATTAAAAAAAAATGATATTTAATTATCGAAAAAAAAAAAACACTTATTAGTTTAATATAGACTCTATCTAGGACGATTTCACAATCTTGATTAATTAGATTTACCCTCTAATAATGTGTGACGTAATCTATACGAAATATAAGTAAAAAAATTGTTCCTTGTAGCGTTGTTTCTACACTAGTTGGTGTCTTAAAAATTGTTCTTTCGGTTTTCCCGGTTGTTTAGTTTAAATGCGAGCCGAAACGGATCGATAAATTTCCTCTCAGAGGAAAATTACGTGTTAGTAGAAAAATTTATTAGTATTTCTCGTTTACCGAAAATGATATCAAAACGACGTGTGTCAACGCAGCAATATTTTGAATACAATAAAGGAATGTTTTTTTCTTTTATCTTTGTTTATTTATAGATTATTTTTTTCTTATTGGTCTTCTTTCCCTTTTATTTGCCTCTCATACCGTGGTCAGGATTATTTCTTTACACAGTTCTCAAACGCATCGAACTATACAAAAAAAAAACTAAATAAGATGGAATCAGTTTTTTTCTTTACTTTATGGATTTAGCAAGATCTTTTAAAGCAAGTTGTTATATTCTGTAAACGTATTTTTTTTTTTTTAATTTTCACACTACAACGCGTCTAATTTTTCAACTCGGAATTCAGAGTGATGCATACACTCCGGATATATGCGCGACTGATATGATTCTCGACGTAATTTCAAATGGATTCACAAAGTTTTAGATATATGTGTCTCGCGTACACGAAGTATATTTCATAATTATAAAAATAATACAAATTGTAAATACCTTAATTTGAGTAATGTTTCGTTGAACGCCCCAAAGTTCATCTTCTTTTTCCCGATTTACACAACCGGCGTTCATCTCGAAGTGTATCAATTCTAACAACGATTCTTGTTTTTTCAGTTCCACTTTCAAATCTTCCACATTTTCAGGTATATCGGGACTTACGCACTTCAACGGTGGAACATACCTATTTTAAATATTATATTAGCGTTTAAAGAAAAAAAAAATACGGATAACGCGATAATGATTCGTAGTCATATTTTAAATAAATTTATACACACGAATTTTATTTGCCGTGTACTAAAAAGATTTTTTTTTTTTTTTCTGTTAAAAGTATTCATATAAAACAGCCTCGCATATTTGTAGTACCCGATAATGATGTAGATTATATATTAGAGTAACTGTAAGCTTTAATTTTACTTACAATAGTATTTTCTTAATTTGACCGCTAATTGTTCGTTTTTCATCGCATATGAAATACTTTGTTTATAAAGAAACCGGGTTATTAAATTCTAGTACTTTGATATATTTCGGATACAATAAATTTATTAATTACAACTTCAAATCTGGATTAAAAGAAATAATAAAATTAATTAGAGAAGTAGACGACACAGTAAAGAAATACTCGTGTAAGAGCAAAAATATATTGAAAGTTCTAAACGAGCTTAGATATGAGTTTGCAAATTCAGTAAAAAGCATTACGCATAAATGCGATACGTTATTAGTAAAACGATTAAATGAAACAGAAGCAGTGGATATGTATATACCCAAAACAACTAAAGAAATAATAAAGAAAATAATAGATGAACTGAAAACCGAAAAAGCACATGGGCATGACGAAATTAGAATAAAAGATGTTAAAGATGTTAAAAATATTAAAAATATAATCGTAGAAGCAATCACAAATTTAATAAACCAAACATTAAAACAAGGCACAGTACCTTCTGAATTAAAAAATATCGTTGATAAGATTAATTTATAAAAAGGGAAATCATAGTGATTATTCTAACTACAGACCAATCGCTATGAATACGGTGATAGCGAAAATAATGGAGAAATACGTGGCAATTAAACGAACTAAATACATCGAAGAAAACAGAATAATCGATAAATAATGGTTTTCAGAAAGGCAAGTCAACATTAATAGCATTGGGTGATTTTGCAGAGCAAGAACAAATTTTGAAATAGGAAACATGGTGTTAATCTACATAGACTTCACAAAAGCATTCGGTACTGTGGATCATGATAAATTAATATAAACTGGAAGACAGAGGAATTAAAGGAAGTGTAATGGTTCGAAAGTAACTAAAGGAAAGGAAAACTGATGTGAGTATAGACAATGTACGAGGTGAATATAGAAAGGAAGTAACCTAGCGCCAATTTTGTTCATTATATACACACAAATGGTTTACAAAAAATACTAAACTGCAGTAGATTGATTATTTGCATTTGCCAACGATTTGGTTATAATGACAGTTGATAGAAACATGCGAATAGCGGAAAAATTTATGCAAAATGATATGATAGTAGTGAGTGAATGGGCACATGATCATAATTTAACAATAAGTACAACTAAAACAAAGCGTATGTTGCTTAAACCGTTTGGAAACTGCGAGTTATCTAACCCTTTTTTTTTTTCTTTTTCGTTGTACCGGTATAAAACATCACAACCAACGGTGCTAAAAATTAAGACGAGGAAAGGAATTAAAAGGAGGATAGGAAACAATAAAGGCAGAATTAAGAATTAGACCAACGACTCCAATGAGTCGACTAGCCTAGGAGGATTGAGGATAAGATTAAATCACGTTGAATCAGATTTGTTATATTTAGGTAATAGGAAGGGCGTCGCGGCACCATTTTCTTCTTTTCAATCGTCTCTGGGGATTGCCCGGCAATGTGATCGTATACACTCTGCTTATGTTTTTGGATTTGCGCTATTTTGTAATTTATCGAAAAATCTCTTGTACTGTTCAGCGTAAGTTTCTTGAATCGATGGTATGAGAAGGTCATTATGAAGAGTTAAATTTGAAACATATCTCGGCGCGGACGTGATTTAGTATTTTCGACTGTTGTTGCTGTATCCGTAATAGATTGCTTTTACATGTGGTACCATATAGCTCAATTCCATATTTCCAGATCGGCGCAATGACTGTTAAGTATATGCATCTCTTGACATTCAAGTTAAGACCTGATGTTTTTCCCAGCAACGGGTGCAACATTCTGGCACGAGTAATTACAGATTTCCTTGTCTGCGCCACGTGGTAACGCCATGTCAGCCTCCTATCCATGAACAAATCCAAGTAACGTACTGAGTCTGTCTGCGGCAGTTCAATTTTTAACTTTGGACACACGTTACTTGCCGATTGGTAAATGTGATTTGTTGGCATTTTACTGGGTTAAACGATATGCGCCAACGCTGTGCCCATTTAGTTAGTCGGTTTATGTGGTTTTGAACCGCAGCGTTTGCATAATCTGGATTTGGATTAGACGCGAGGATGGCACTATCGTCGGCAAAAGTGGCCACAATAGTTAAGTTTGAAGTGGGTAAGTCGCTGGTGTAGATGGAGTACAATAGCGGTCCAAGTAAGCTACCCCCGCGGTACCAAAGATAAAATTTTTCGCTCTTCCGAAAAGGAATCATTAATTCTAACGACAAATGTCCTTTCGACTAAGTATGATTTAAAGAATGCGTATAAATCCGGATGCACGCATTTTCGAAATTTTGTAGAGCAATCCTGGATGCCAAACTTTGAAAATCGTAATGTATTCAAATGAATGCGCTCATTTTATGCACCTTAAAAATAAATGTTCTAATAAAAATTGCAGAAATATAGAATTTGTAAATGAACACAAATACCTCGGAGTAAAAATAGATAGTCGTCTAAGGTGGAATATACATACGGAATATGTTGCAAATAAAATATAAACAATAATACCGTCGCTATATACGCATAGAAACTACGTAAGTGAAGAAACTTTAATGATAGTATATTACGCTTTAATTGAATCGAGACTAAGATATGGAGTACAAGCATGCGAAATAGCAAAAAAATCGTATGTGAAGAAAATAGACATGCTTCAAAGGAAATGTCTCAAAATAATATCTAAAACCAGTGAAGAATCATTAAATGAACTTATGAAGGGCCAAAATGTACTAAATATAACAGATATATATTTATTTGTGGGAATATTTGACCAAACAAAAATGCATGAGAGTTGAAAAAAATGTATTGTTAGATTATAACATAAGGAAAACCTTGAAATATAAAATGCCAGTACTGAAAACAAAATATGGAGAACAACCCGATAGGTAGATAATGGCAAAACTGTTAAACGCTATACCGAATGAAATATTAAATGAAAAAAGACTAGGCTGCTTAAAAGAAAAGATAAGAAAGTGGTTATAACAAGACGAAAATATTAATAAAATGGCGCATTAAATTAAATCAATGAAGAAAGGAAAAGAACAAAATTTAACGCGAAAGAGTTAAATAGAAAAACGAAGGATGGCCTGCTACTACAAACTTAGATAAACTAAAATGAGAAAAACAAATGTACGAGAGAGTAATTGTGAGTGTACATGTGAATGACTGATGAATAAAAAAGTTCGCATGCGCGTGTGCGAATGAAGGAACAATATAAGATTAATTAGCTCATAAGACAAATTGTACATTACTAAAATAAGATATTATGAAATAAATAATTAGATTATAAGACAAATTGTACATTTTGCACAGATTGGACGCGAGAGAACGTGAATATAAATTCGTTAGCAAGCAACTGCTTGACGAAATGTAATAAATTTTTACAACGAGGGATGTGTGAGTGTGCGAATGTACATGCACTGATTTTTTTTTTACAAATATACGTTAAAAAAAAGATGTTTGCGATTGTCAAAAATTATATTAACAACACTATAATAGCTTAAAGTAAACGATAAGGCAACTACAAGAATTAAACAGTAGATGGCCAAAACTCGACAAAATATTTTCGAAGTTCACCTCTTTACGGTATTTAAGTTAATTGCATACATAGTAGTAGGTACGCAATATGTATATAAACTCGTCGATTCGAAGAAAAAATTCTTCGCATCCGATAATCTATTCGAATATCGTTAGAAAACTATTCTAGAGAAATTGCTGGTTTTGACATTTTTACCCGCACACTGTTCGATATTTTTCATATTAAACCGTAAGCAGCCAAATGCTTAAAGTTAAATGACATTGGAAATATTGAAAAAAGGAAGAAGTATTGTAAGAAACATTCTAGACCCAAGAAAAGAAGAGATGTTCAGAAATAAGCCTAATAAAGAAGAAAAGCTACCTGATGACGTTATAAGGAAATGAAGATTGTCATTTTATGCGCATATTCAGAGAATGCGTAATAACAGACTAACAAAACGAATCTTTCAACATTTTGATAAGTTGAAAACCAGCCCGAAGTGGTTGTCGAACACGAAAAAAGATCCGAATGAAATACAAAAACATAATGCAACGATCGATAACAGAATAGAATTTAGAAATAAAATTACAAAAATTCTATGAATTTAAAGGAACCCAAAGTAATTAGAATCGGACAAAAATAGGCGGACTATAGGAAGAAAAAGCGTAATGAAACATTAACGAAATACTGGGAAGAAAAAAGTTATTGTTATCACGTGGCACATTTACATCTTTATTTTGGTTATATCTTAGTTATTTTCTTTTCCTTATATGAAAAAATAATCATTTATATTTGATAATTCGTACAGTGTTACCTGCGTATTTCTTTCTTTTTAGTTAAATACATTCGATATAACGCGCGCCGTTATTTCCTTACTAAATTTGTTTTCGAATTCACACACGCACGCATATGCACGTGTAAACGAAAATTTAATATGAAACGTCGTAGGAAGGTAATCATTAAAAATACTTACGGTTCCAAAGTGAAACCCGGAAAAATATTTTCGGAATAAGCTGTAAAGGCGTTAAACAATCTCGGACTCATCTGGAGAGATGGACAAAATATAGCGCCTAATAAAGATGTATTCATTTTATTTTGTTTCTCCTGTAATTATAATAAATTTGAAAATTCAACGCCCACTAAGAACATAACGCATTTATTTAATACAAACATACACGTATAAACATCAACACAATGAATTTATATTGGTTTTGTGTATCACATATAAAGCCAGATTATTGTTAAAAATCATTAATTACTATAACGTAGTATATACTATATAATATAAAGGAAAATACAGGATATTTCCTAGTACAAATTCGTGTGTAAAATCCTAATTTACCAGCAGTGTACTATTATTATTATTATGGGCAAATATAATCGGTGTCTATATAGATAACCGTTTAACGGATCACTCGGTAGATCGCATGATAAAGCCTATCGTCGATATAATTTATACGGTTGATGAAAATAATGTAAAAAAAAAAAAAGCTCTTGGTTTTGCGTATAATATTGTATAGTAACGTATTTTAACAATCATAATAGTTTCTGTTGTCATATCCCAGTCGTAAGCACAATCGCGTAGTCGTAATTATATAAGAGGTCCTAGAATTAATAATAACTCGTATAAATATAATAAAATCGACGATTTTAAAAAATAGAAAAAAGTGAGATTATTAATAATGAATGTAAACGGATGTAGCCGTGAATATTATAAAATGTTCAATTAAAGTGGCCACCAACTTTAAAAAAGTTAAAAATGAAACAGCGTACACAATCTACACACAGTAATTTAACGGATAACAATATACAAAAAAAAACACCGGAAAGTCGACAATTAGAATCAATTATCATCAAATTGTGATCGAATCACCTCGCAGTCTCGGTACACTGATTGTGTTATTTTCTTACTTGGTTAGTTAAAATTTTCTGTGTACTTTATATATATATATATATACACACGAGTATATTTAAATCGTTAGTTGTTTACGTATATTTCTCATCAGTTATTTATATTTAATTAAAAAATTAATAGCGAATACTTATAAAGATAAATTTACGCCCACATAATAAAATAATTTAAGAAATGCAAATTTTATATTTAGAACTTCACATATTTAATACGCTAGAATTTTCACCATCCGTCACGTATTAATAGATTCGTAAACAACGAAAATAATTTAGAATTGTCGGTAGATAAAAAATAGACATAAACGTTAGTGTACCCCTACAAACACAATTGTTACGTTGTTTAATTTAAACGTTACGGAGTGTAATGAAAATATAAAAAAATTTAACAACTATTACAAACAGTTGCGAACAGCAGTTAATAATTGCATATGTTTATATACCGCTATATTATTCCATTATTATAACAACTAAGAGTGTTCCATTAAATAAATAAATAAATATATATATATATGCATGTATGTATGTGTGTCGTTGTGGCAGAAATAAAAAAATCTAAATAAAAATTATGGAGTATGAAAGAGCCGATAAAAATAACTCGGAAATATAAAAAAGAAAGAAAAAAATTAATTGAAAATCTCTCTAACGATTGTACAGATATCGAAAATGCAGAAAACCCGACTAATTCAATACGTATAAAAAAGCGGAACATTTAACACGAAATTGTATAATTTTTGTTGTTGACAAAACAATAAAAGTAACATATAATCGACTACGAATCATAAGATTGACGGATGAAAAATTAAAAAAAAATTTATAACAAACGTGTAAAGACAAAAGTAGGGTGAAGCATATATAACGATATAAAATTTGTAAAAGTCTGGATTCTGATAATGCGCAATAAATAAACAATAAAGCATTTAGAAAATCAACCGTTATTTTCAATGTTAGTTGCTTGTGTATCAGCGTAACACGCAGATTAGTCTAAGACAGATTTATTTTCCTTTACAAGGCACGAAATGCAACAAACTTCCAAAGTACAGCTAAATCGCAGAAATCTGAAACTTATTCAAACAAGTTGAAAATAAGGACGTTTGGATTGACTAGAAATTAACTCTAGAAAAAATAATGTAGCGGTTGTCTTGAGATATACATCAGATATAGAAATATCAAATCGAACTGTTTTAGAAAGGTATCTGATTAATTTATTAATTTTCGAAGTGCCATGGATATAATTTTACACTCACTGATTCGAACATTTGCAATGCATCTATGAAATTCGAGAGGTTATTTTACGTTTTAAATACTATACTGCGTACATATGCAATGTGTTTAAAGTACGTAAATAACCAAGCCAGCATATTAATCTTCGAAGTGTCAAGGATATATTTTTACACGCACTGATTCGAACAATTGCAATGTATCTATAAAATTCGAGAGGTTATTTTACGTTTTAAATACCGTACTACGTACATATGCTGTAATGTGTTTAAAGTGCGTAAATAACCAAGCCAGCATATGCTTATTACAGCCTGGTAATTTGTCGATCAATTTTTTCAGTCCGTCGGTATTTTTCGTCAAAGTGACATTTTCAAATTGATTGCATAATTCTCTGGTTAAAATTGGATCTGGAAGAGATCTGTATTGAACAAAGCAGAGATAAGGCGTTAAAACATATTTGATTTATATCTTTACTATTGCCGCTGTTCATGTGTTCGTACCTTCAGTAGTTATTTCACAATTTTCACACAACATATATATATATATATATATATATATATATATATATATATATATATATATATATATAAAAACATTTTGAATAGATGTACGGATACTATTTCAACGGTATTAAATATTAATTTTAGAAATGCCCGAATTTTAAACAATTATCCTAAAAAGAAGATACAATTGTGAAAAATCGATAAAAATAACGTTATGTAAATAAAGATAACCAACAGCCCGCTTATTTTTGGCTCTTTTTAATCGTATAGCTTCAGAAATTATTATTAATATTATCGCAATCTCCAGAAGGCAACGTAATTAGAGACGTTTTTAGTATTTTAATAGTTTATCTTTAACAAATTTTATAAACGAGCGGAATGTGAAAATTAATTTTTTTAATTAAAAAATAAACAACAAGGAGTAGTTAAAATAACTAAATTTTTATACATAAAAATACTATAAAAATGAATAGTAATCAAATATAACCTTGCTATAGTTTATAAAATATGGAAAAAAATCTAACAACAAAAATACACGAAAAAGTTAAAAATAATTATTTAGGTTAAATAAGTTATGTAGGAAGTCATAGCTATAAAATACTATAAACATTTTACAAATATTACATAGATTTAGCGATAAGAAATAATAATTGAAATCAATTAGTAACAACCAAACAGAAGATAGAAGTATATTAAAAAAATTTAGTATATAAATTAAATTACAATCAACGTGAAAAAGAGTTCGTAGGAGATACAGGCAGACAATTCATAACAATATTTAAGGAACATTTTAAACAATGATGAAAAATCATTATTTGGAAAACATTATAAAGAATGAAAACACAAAAATTAATCAAAATTATAAAATTTTGCTTATAGAAAAACATTACAAATAAAAAAAGAAAGTTACTAGAAAAAAATAAAAATAATAAGAGATGAAAATAATTTATAAGCACAATGATAAATAAATAATGACGAACAATTAATTTTAAGAAGTACATTATAAATTTAATTAATTTTTACATTAAACAGAAATTTTTTAATTTTCTGACTATTAAATATGTTTGTTTACGTATAAATTTTATGTTGCTGATTTGTTGATTGTGATGTTAACACATTTACTATCAGATTATTTTGTAAATAATCGTTTTTCCACTTTGCTATTTTTTGCGATATCGTACATTTAAGTTAAATATGTCCTTATAATTTATTTAATTTTAGTTTTTTCTTTTTATATTTTTAGAAATTGTATATATTTTTATATATATTTTTTATGCCCACTTGATAATGACTTAATGGTCTTTTTATATATATAAAATTTAGCGGTTTCAACTATTTTTTTGTTATTTATAGTTGTCTTTTACCATCTCTTAAATATATAATATACTGTGGGTCGATTAATTAATTATTATTATAATAGTTACACTTTACTTTATGGGCCGAACAAATAGAAGAATAATTTTAGTCCTCTAAATTAATTTATTGCGTAAACTAACGGTTGTATATAATTTCTTTCCGCAAGTAATATTGTTAATAACTATTTTTTCTTATAGAAGATACTTCATTAAAAAGTTGTAAATATATTTAAAAAAGTCAGATATCGTAAACAAATCACTCCATTCCGTAGTAACGATAATGAAATATTCCATCGTTGTTTATGAAAAACGTCGTTAGATTAAAAATATGTAAAACATAATTGTATACGATTCGAATTTACTCCTTGGACACATATACACCTATAATAATAATAATTATTATTATTGTTATTATTATTAAAAAGGGTTATTAAGGAACATAAATAAAGTTGAACATACCTTAAAAATTGTTTCAACAAGCTGGTGGCGATGGTTAAATCTAAATCATTAAATGTAACAGGTTGTCGTTTATTGTACAAAGAACAAACATGATTAACTTTAGATTTAACCCCGGTCACTTTGTATACACCTTCAGCTAACAACCCTGTAAATGGTTATTTTCAGTTTTATTATGTATTTTTAAATCATGCAACGTTCACAAAAAGAACCTGAATTAGTAACGATAATTAAAAAACTCAAAATCATGTTCGCGGGGACATATTATTAGAGAAATAGTAAGCATGAAATACTACAGTTGATATAGCTGGGAAGAGAAGCGGAGACGAATTAGACCAAGGATAGGATGGACAGATAATATAAAATGCCGAACGGGAATTTATGAAATAATAAAATTGAAGGATATGGCCAGAAATCAAGAACTTTTTAACAGTTTGGTAACTAACATCCACTAAAGCGGATAAGACAAAAAGAGGAAGAATATATTTTTGCATCGCCTTGCATTTATACGTAGAACAAATATGAGAAATGATTATGTATTTTAAATATATTCACCGCAAATTTTAAACGTGTAACTTAAGAAATATTAGATAAGATATTAATGTTATATATTTATTAAAACTTTCGTGGTTGTTTTCCATTCGTCTAGAATTATTTTTGGTGAAAACCACGTCCTGATTATTAAAAAAATTTAACGTTTCTAATGGACTTACACCACTGATCATCAGAAACGATTCTGATGATGAGTGGTGTAAGTCCATTAGAAACGTTAAATTTTTTTAATAATCAGGACGTGGTTTTCACCGAAAATAATTCTAGACGAAGGGAAGATACTAATGTATTATCAAAATCGTGGCGACATGAGCGTTTAAAACACATTAGACAATTTAGCATCATATGCCAATTTTTCGAGTATTGTGTAACCAACAGTTCATACTTTACAATGTAATTTATCAATCTATGTTTCTTAAAAGTACGACACATTTGTATGCAAAGCTGAAACGCAAAGTGAATATGGGAGCCTGATAGGACTTTAGTAAATCTTGAACCGGAAAATATTTCGAGAAAAACAAAAAATTTAGAATGGAATGAACACGTTACCTAAGAAAAAAAAAACATATCTGAACTATTCATTTACATTTAGAATGAGAAAAATGTATGTAATTTAGTTGAAAAAAGCTTAAACCTTTACAATACAAAAAGTAGCGACATTATTGAAAGTATATAAAAATATTTCCAAATTTAATAATAAAACTTAATGTATAAATTAAAAATAAAAAACAAATTAATGTTGAACACTTTACATAAGTATAACGAGTTTCAAACAACTGTAAAAGAAATATTAAAAAAGAAATTGACTTTCATAATTTTACGAAAAAATCTATAAAGCAAATAGCGATAGTCCAATTTTGAATTATAAAACAAAATTAACATTTACATTGTAATAAAATTAGTTTTTGTATGTGTACTTTAGTCAATGATGCTAATTAAGGTAAATAATTCGAATATCAATTTATTTCGACGATGACAAATTTTCGTAATATTTTTATTTTAAATCTAATTTCAAAAATCGTCACTAAAAATTTATTAGAATGGATATATAATCAAAATTTACATTGCGGTCAAGAATAATGTCACGTACCGTATTTTTCGATATAATCGATACAGTTTCTAACGACCAACGGTATTTTCATTTCATCGTGACACGGATTTCTTTCGACAGCTATGGCTAATGGTACACCAAATATAGGAAGTTCATCTGCAATGTAAATAAGAAACAACTTAATACCTTGCATAACATAATATTTATTTATGAGTTAGTTAGTTAATAGAGTGATTATCCCACATTATTTTAATAATCTCATCAATTCTTCCGGTTAACGTTAGAAATTCTCCTTTATAAACGACAAATAACTACTAGTTGAAAATATTTAAATTTTCGGTAAAATTGCGTCACGATGATCTTGTTTAATATGTCAAATATGTTTACAGTGTGTATCGTTAAAGGCAAATAATCGAGATAAGAAATAATATCGATATTTATAATTTCCAAACAGAATATACTGTTCTTAAACTGGGATAATACTAAAGATACATAATAAATACTTTTGTGTATTCACTATAATCAATACTAATACAAAAAATATTTAACACAAATATTCAATACAATGTGTATATATCAGTTTATATACATATTTTCATTAATGTTATATGATAAATTTTTGAAAGTAATTTTAATTCACACTCCCTGTTATAAAATGAATAGTATGCTTCAAAACTTTCAGAAGAAATAGATGACCAGCCGACTGTAATAAGACAAATTAATTCAGGTGAAATACAATATATGTTAGAGGAACAATCTATTCTTGAAATTTTCCAAAAAAGAAAAAGACTGTAAATTTTTGGCTATCATTTTATAAAATGGCTGTATCAATTTCTGTTGTTATAAAATATATTTTAATTGCAAAACACCAACAGAGTTAACTTGATTGAGTGATATCAAACGATAGTAAATGTAACATTAATAGTCAGTGCAATATAATATGTTATAAGACAATACATTTTAATATATATGTATATAATTTATTGGAAACGCAGATTGTGTAGTTAATTGCACAAGCGAATCCCGCGGAAATCTCTATGATCATCAAATAATCCACTTATATACATTGCAATATGAAAAGCCAATCAATCTCAATACAGTACAATGTATTCACCTTTTTAAGGCATATTGAATTGATTTGATACAATAAAATATAATATTCAATACTTATATCGGATTCGATAATATCGACCTACTACTACAATGAACCTATTTAAACCATTGAAAATTAAGTTCAGATTAAAGATTCTTGATCCATACCATATTAAGCTCTACGTTAAAATAGACAAACACTCAAAGTTATCGATTGCAAGTATGGGAACAACACTTATCTCCGGGAATAAATTGCCATGACCAATATCGGAAACCTTGAATAAAATAAGAACTACGACAGGAAGAACACAAAGAATATGAAAATTACAGGAAGACAGATGTGAATGCGGTATGGCACAAGATTCAGAGAATGTACTAGTCTATTCATTGTTACCTTTGCGATGTAGGATGGAACATATGACCACTATAAATGAAATCCTAAACGATGCAATTCAGATTGTTAAATATCGAAAAAAGGAATATAAGCTGACCGACACGATAATAAATGTAATTGTGTTTTTCTGTTTACACGATTTATAATTTGTAATCCGTGCTCTTAATACCAGCATTAACAAATTGAAAGCTTATGCAATATAACGACATTAACTGGAAGAATTGATATAAACATCGAATCGTCTCCATTATAAATTATTATTTGCATATTTTATGTGTTGACTATTGTCGTCATATTAAACATTTATTCTATTATATCGTAATGTTTTTTATATGCATGATAAAACTACATTTTGTTTGAACTTATCGCCAAAACTATTTATATAACCGTATAAAATATGACTAAATTAAAAAACATTTACCGCTTATATCGAATTCTGAATGTTTAAGTTTTTTCTTTTCTTTACTCCTAAATTTAATTTTCTCTTTTTCCTTGTCTTTTTTTTTATCCTTGTCTTTATCACAATCTTTTTTCTTTTCTTTATCAGTTTCCTTATCTTTCATTTCTTTGTCGCGTGATTTTTCACGTTTCTCCTTACGTGAAGAGAACTTGAAAGGATTTGATCTTCGTGACTTTAAAGGCGACCTAAACATTTTGTAAGTAAATACTTATGATAATGATGATGATAATAATAATAATAATAATTTGAACAATAGTGTACATATAAAAACTAGATTAGGACAGACAATAATCTTTATTATCTGCAAGTATAATCATTATATACAATTTTCGACTAACGCAACGCAATATTAATATAAATTAACTACAAATATAAATTTTATGTTAAAAATGTACAGTATTGCAAAATAAACATACACGTTCGTGTTAAAATATTTCTTGTTACAGCCTACTACCTGCATTTATCTTGTGTTATTATGATTGTACAATTAAGGCGATAACTATGATAATTTTCTTTTACATGAAATTATATGAATAATATTAGTCACATAAATAGAACATGGGATTACATGTTTTTAATGAATAATGTTAATGGCATAAATAGAGAATATGAATGCACATTATAAGCAGATTAAATCTTATTTTTATTTTTAAAATAATAACACAAAAACGATAAATCAGCCTAAAATTAAAAATTTGCATAAGTGTGAATATGTACGAATTGTTCAGTATATATAGAGATTGGGAATTTGAAATAAGATGAAATATTTGTATACATTAAGCGTTGATACATTACCAACATAGAAATTAAATATCTGTAGACATTGATATATTACTCTATAGAAAGTTAAATTTTTATACTCATATAAATTATGCTACTTACAAAACATTACAATGTGCATTCTATCTTTTCCTTATCTTTAACCATGGTTCGAATCTATTTACACGGAATAAGTTAGTAATATTTGCTTGGCTTGATATTCAGTAAGCAAGGGTAAAATTAATAATTAAAAAAAAATATACAAACATTGACTTTGAATTATGCTAAGAAAATTCCGACTATTTAAAATTATTGTACAACTGTCCCATACATTCAGAGAATTATGACGTGCCCTAAAATTTTGACGTCTTAAAAAGTATGTGAGATTATGATATCAGACATTAAAGCCTAGATAAAGAAAATATAAGCATAAACAGCTCAAACATATGCTATTGCCATCATCCACTCAAAATCTACCGTTACGGACTTACTATCTTTCGGTCACATACATTTAAGCTATTTGAATTTATATAAACAAATTACAAAAAAATATTTATTCATTTATTTATTATTCATTAACATGTTAAAATCAATTATTTGACGTTTAACAGAAGACGAATTAAGAAAATATAACTGCTATATTTCGTTAACAATTAAAGCAGTCGTATCAGATTTTAATGTTACAACTGTGGAAAGTCAAAAATTATTAAAAACAAGGTTGAAATTATATTAATTATTTAACTTACTTAGCTTCAATATCTTCATCTAATGAACTTTCTCCTTCGAGAGTAGCATAACCCTTATCTTTTTTGTCTTTTCGCTTACCAATTAATAAATCCTTTTTGCTTAACTTGTCATGATTGTCATCGCTATCTGTATCCAATGAATAATTTTACCAGTTACTTGTCTTTTATAAAAGGTTGATAAAAATACAGAAGTAGCTACTTATGAAATACATTCGCACAATAAGATGAGTTATCTGCTTATATAAATCATTTTTAATATCAGTTTATAAAATACATACAATCACTTTCATTTTTTCGATTATCGCTAGAATATAATCCGGGAAAATCAGATCCATTGTCAAACTGCATTCCTTAAGTACATTAATTATGGTTCCAAGCTAGTCAACTGAAATATAAAGTTACCTAAGAAAAAAGTAGATCTTTAAGGAAAACAAATTCACACTTAACAAAATGAATATATTTCGTTACATGTAACGTGCATTAAATTGTAGCATGTATTAAATAAGTAAAAATATGTGATATTATGAAACGCGTAAATAACATTTGATCAATAGAACGTTATGTTTAACAAATCGTATATTTCAATTCCAAAAAATAGCAATTTACTTTTTAAAGTAGCTGGCTAGTAAATTAAATTATTACAAATCCTACAAGATATTTCACTTGCAAATATTTTTCAATTACAAAAATGAAACTTAAATAATATACTTATTCGCATTTTCTTTCTTAAATATAATTAGTATTCATTTTGTTGTGTCATTTTACTGTAATTTTTCACGGAAGATTTAAAAAGATTCCCAGATATAAATATAATTTTCTTATTAAAATTCCAAATTAGATAGTTCTATTTGGAAATTTTCATAACTGTGCATTAAGAACCATTTCATATAAACTTTATTTAATAAATAATGGCATACCGTACCTGGTTGAAAAAAAAAATTTAAGATCGGTTATCTCGTTTGTACGAAATTGATATTAGAATTAAACATACGTAATTTCGAATCATTCAAAATGATTTGGTATACAATGAAAACGGAATATTTACTTATCAGTACTTTCTCCTCTTCCAATCTGCTGACAGTACGTAATATCAGATTTAAAAAAATTGTTAATTTATACTTCGTAATAACAAGTTTACATAAAGAAATGAAAATCTTATTATAATTCGACGAACATCAAATATTAAAAATAAGGATACAATATTACAATTGTTTTGTTTATAGACGCAGTGTATATAAACTATATAAGATTTAGGAACAAAGATACTTAACCGGTATAGTTTTTATAGACACCCTAAATTTTAAAAATATTAATTGTATTTATCACTTATTATATTACCGTACTTATAACCAAATAAAAAATATTGGTATTATATGTAATAAATTTCTCATAAAAATTAATACTTTATTATGCGATTTTCAATTTCGTCATAAATAATTACTTCATAAACTTCCTAAATATATTATAACTACCACTTTATTACGTATAAATAATAATTAATAAATATATATAGAAAAATTTTAACCATCTGTACGTGTATGCACGACTTTACTTTGCTCCTAATATTAAAAATCCATGTTGAGTACCAAGTGCTAATGTTTTCAATTAAATTTAAATCTGAAAAAGTTATTAAAAAAAGTTTTCCGTAATCTGATTAGGATTTGAGAAAAATCGGATGTTATTTGATATTGGTCTGCTTTAAATAATTAAATTTTTTTATAAAGATACATTGAAAATGATTACAGTATACCTAGGAACAGAATTGTATAAATTTTTTTTTATGGGGGTACTTTACAGCCTACCCAATGTGATACTGTAACTAACTCATATTTCTATAAAAGTTGACAACTTCTCTAGAAATATCGTTATGTCTGTAAACAGATGTAAATTTTCATTATAAAGAAGGGACAACACATTGTGTAGAGACCTGTTACATGACGAACGTAATAATTTAAGACATAATTCAGGATATAATGTTATTAAAGAAGGGCGTTCGAAGAACAGTTGATCTGGATTGCAAATTGCACGTCCAGTGTGAAAAGAGCAGTAAAGAGTTTCTGTAAGTTGCATTATGCGATTTGGCAACAAGTAATGCTCGAATCGCAATCTACTAATATGTACAATTTCTTTACACTTAATGTTTTTAAAAAAGTAGGACTATGAAAATTTAGGAAGAGATGGTTGTAATTTGTTGTACTGAGTGAGGGGTGACTGCTGTATATTCTCCAAATATGTCTGTTCCCAATGTTTTCTATGTTCCTAGTGTATAAATGTATGATATCATGTTCAAAAACTAACGATGTCCCGGTACCCCTAAGAAAGACACAAATATAAGCAAGCATTCCAGATGATTAAGTTTTAATACAATAAATGAAATTAATGTGTCACGTTCCATTTGTTTTCCGTAGCATTAAAAAAGCTTCGTTTGTCGGTGATAATGAGGTAACTATCTGAAAGCTTCATGTCAATTAAGAATGATAAGGTTTATAATACTGCTACATACACTCATTGCTGATTGCGGAACAAATATCAGATAATTTGGAGGCGTTACTAATATTAACATATGGGATGAATATTGCTGCTCCCATTCTCTGAGCCGATTTTGATCTATCTCTATAAGTGTGTGGGTACGAAAATTCCCCAAAATAATCTGATTCAATGTAGCACGGATCAATGGAGGAAGATAAAGTACGTAGTGCTCGGGAAAGAATGATGTTTTTTTATTTGAAAAACCGTATGAATACGGTGGTATAAATGGGAAACGGATATGAATTTGCATAATTTGTGCCTGAAATTCTTTCAGTCTAGGTATAATAGAAGACAGCAGAAGCAACTTGTTATTTGAAAACCCCTTAGTTGGAGTAAATTTTATGGAATGAATTATGTTCATTCCACTAATCCAAATTTCTAGTGCTAAATAGCAAAGTTTCAATTGTAAGGGATGAATCTCTACCATTAAGGCCATCCTACCCGCATCCATACAGATATACTCGTTTTGAACACGATCAACCTTATTTAATAATTAATGCAGATGCCGATCTATAAAACATTCAGCCATACTTCATTTTAGACCGAATTACTATATAAGAAGTTAAGAGTATGAAAGGATCACACTCCAACGAGTATTGTGTAAATTACGTAAAATGTTAATTGCGCGATTAACAGTTGTTAGTAAATTATCAATATGTGGCTGCCGTGCTTAAATACCGACCTAATTATTAAAAACCATTTTTTGTTGTAATAGAGAAATTATTAACGCCGTAATGTCTATTTGTAAAAACCACCACCATACATTTCTGAACACAGAGAGTTAACCTCAACTTAAACAGCACCCGTTCAATTAATGATATATCAATATTAATATTATATACGGTATCGAAGAGTATTGTATTGGAATTAGACACCGCAATATCATTCGCGTAGAGGAGAATTTTAGAATACAAAGGCACTTGTGCTAGTTGTGAAATATGCAAATAAGAGTAGAACCCTGAGGTAAACCTCTGTATACCACTCGTCGATAACTGGTCGACAATGTACTTATTATAATATAATGTTGTAAAAATAGTCTACCAATAAAGTGGCAACAGTGCTCTGTAATATCTGGGGACAATAATTTATGCTGAAAAGTGGGTGTACATAATATAGACGTCTGAAATATCCAGGATAACAAAAAATCATCCAAAAATTTGGAAACGATTTACATTGCTATATATTATTTAAAACATCAACGAAGGCCGTAAAAAGTTTTTCCGGTAATTTTTTTAGTGCTTTAAATGAAACACCATAATTTGAGCTTTTCCTGTTTAAAATATAGATTACCTCATTTTCAGCGAAAGGAGCATCTAAAAAGTAATCATAGGGACTACTTTATAACATCCTCTTTTTCAACTGTATTAGGTGAGTGACTCAACAAAGTAATAAGTGCTGTCTTATGATATCTGTATCACTTGGTTATATGTTGAATATATTGCAGAGTAGTGATTTTAATTGCATTTCGTCAGTTGTTGCGTCATTTTCAATCATACACAATAAATATTTGGTACGCTAATAATTCCACTTTTTTTTTTTTTTAAAAACTGGCTAAAAATTCTGCTACTATCATGTATACTATTTGTACATACTTCGATTAATACGGGACAGTAGTCACTGTGTCGGGCATAGTTTTCCAGAGCTAGCTATTAAATTTAATGTAGACGAACAAAATGTTAAATATAACGGGTTAGCAACAGTTCCGAACCTACAGAAATGAGTTGGACTGCCATCATTCAGGATACAGCAGTCTGCGTTCAAAAATGCTTCATATATCACGTTCTCCAAATAATTATTTGTATTTAGCATTCCGATAACTCGACACTAGGCGAGCTTAATTTGTTTTGCTACGACAAGTTTGCTAATATGGTCAAATCTTACACAATTATTACACATTTTCGGTCTGCTGGTACCAGGTTCATCTTTACATAAGTAATAATCGAAGAAGTATCGAATTGGGCAATTGCAACAGAATTTCATTTAAATAAGAGGAATGTGAGAAAAAGAACTATCTTTATTTCTTTTATTAAGTCTACGTTGACTAGTTTAGCGCTTGCCTTGTAGGAAGTCATAAGTTCATCGATTTTAAGGTCGATACAATATCTAAACGAAAGACTAATGTTTGTGATATAAAACAATGTACATTGACATCCGTATTGAATAAAATTAGTTTGACTTGGTTTCGTCCACTCCTTGTCATACATTTCAGTCCCTTAACTTTATTATAAAGTAATTTGGCCAAAGATTGGCTATATTATAATTTTTTTCTTCTATCAGAACTGTAACAGGTCCTTGAAAATGGTTTGTTTGGAAAAATATATACCGACGAATTATGGTTTGCACTTGGGATTTCGTACATTCCTTATTAGTATTGCATAAAATATGTGAAATAATTTTCGTGGTTTGGCTCTAGATGGACGTTATTTAACATAGTAATTTCGTTCAGAACGGTATCCGTTACGATAACGTATTTAGATAAATTAAGATTAGATTGTTTATCATTAATATTACTACGATTTTTATTCTTGTTACCGCTACTATCACCGTTATCCTTACTATTATTACCGTTATCGCTATTATAATTATCCTTATTACTATTATAGTTATTATTGTTACCACTACCGTTATTATTATTATAATTATTGCTACCACCACTTTTAACATTATTATTACGACTATATGTAGTACCACCGTTCCGACCACCGGTGCTTACCTTTAGAACATGGGACGACTCTCCGATGCCCGCTATTGCTACGTTTGACTGTAAGTAGTCGATAAGTTCTGTTACGCAAAGATCTGTTTTTACCTTACACCTGACTCCTCGACAAACGTATAAACAAAATTAAAAATAATCTTGAACGCGAGAAATAAATTACAATGTTCGTGCCAGGAACACCTGTATAAAATTTGTAATTTCATGTCAAAATTTTATAATATATGACCGAACTGAATATATGAATGTTCGCAGTGTTTGTCACTTTATTATAATTAGAAGCTAATGCATTCCAATTCTGAATTTTCCTTTCGAGACATACACCTTTAATTGATTTTCCAAATCCATAAATGTGAATAAATTGATACACACGTTTGTCGTGATGATAAAAATTTTATCTTACGATAATATTGAAATAACTTTTTTTTTTTTTAATTTTCATTAATACTTTATTATGTAACGTTCGTTTCATTTGCTATATACAGCTGCACCGCCAGTTTAGGCTTAATCAGTGTAAATACTGAAGTAACTTAATGAGATACTTTAAAAAATTCTATTTTAAAAGTACCTGCAATAAAATTCTCAATTATAAATTTTAACGGTTATATTGAAAATTTATTCATCTTTTAAAAGATTTATCCAGCGTCTAGTAAAAGTCTGAATTCCGCGATAGATTCGAAAAGTGAATCGTGCATTGGAATTTTTCGATTTTTTAAATTATCGTATTATCAATAAATATGATCGGCGGGTTTCGCTCGATAAATTTGTTTTTAATGTATTCAATTAGAAATGTCCGAAAGTATATAGCGTATGGTATTGCGATATTTTCTTCTTCGAATTTAAACAGCGAAGATAATATAAGTATTGATTTTTATTAACAATAAAGTCGAAAACAACGTAGTTACGTAACCTTCAATTACTATCCATAGATAATATTAATTTAATTCTTTATAAACGGAAATCTAATATAACTGTAGCATTTGCCGTATTTTCTATATAATTATTTATATATTGACCTTTTTTTTTTTTTTTTTTACAGAATACTTATATATTTAAATATTTCAAAAATATGTGTCCATTCTCGGTAGTTATATTTAACGAGAAAGTTAATATAGGCGTCAAATTAAATAATTGTTAAATAAAACATCACGTTAGTAAGGCATTCCTTCTTTGAGAACTACATCTACAATTCTCGGCCGATATAATTTTCAGCTTCAAAAATTTTCTTATATTTGTCGAATTTCGTTAATATAAAAATGACTAGAAGCGGTATTATATTCGGGTCCTTTCGATGTTTAAAAATAACAAATTGAATGCGGATTATTCGTCTGTCGAGTTAATACTTTCTATTTGATTAAAATTACAATATTTTAAAATGGGTTTCACTTATTTATTATTATGCGTCTTAATTCAGTAGCAACCGCAATTATCAAACCTAAAGAATAAAGCTACTATCTAAAACACTGAGGTTGTAGTAAAACTATCGTCTATAAACAGTGTCTAAATTCTATATAGTTACTCAAATAATTGTCAAAACTGAATTACTCGTATGAAAATTAAGGTACGTTGCGTCTTTATTATTCTCATATTTAATTTGGTATATTTAAACTTAATTTACAAGTTGTATCCGTGAAAAATATTTAGCGGGTATTATTATTGTTACGAAAAATTTGTTGTCCCATATAAAATTTATTATTTAACGCTGAAACGAAATTAACAATAAAAATATCGAACGATATGATGAACTAATAATAGAATTACGTTTACCCGATTAAGTAGTCTCGTGAATTTGAAAGTTAGTAAGGGGTACTCGTTCAGAATGAAAGCTGACTTGATTAGATTAGAGGTCTTTTTGCTATGAAAGCTTCTCATCCTCGCTTGTATTCGAACTTGGATCGTGCGAGCGTTAATACATCACGAGGCCCTTATGATTCCGGGGAATCATTAAAGTTTGTCTATAAAGAGGGTTTAATACATCGAGTTGGGTTAATAAAGATATTTAACACGATTTTCGTGTTCTTTCATATTATAAGCCGTATTTAGAAGCATCGTTTAGCACACTATAAAATATTTTCTCATCTGTACTTTTTTATTTAGCCGGAGGCAATTCTGACGTACTTATCCTCTCCGTCTGGAATTGTGCAAGATTTTCTATCCAAACCGTTTTATACGATATCGATCAAAGGTTTTTCTAACACCGTCTGTTTATAGTTTTCCTCCAGATACTAAAGCGTCTTGTACAAGTTTCGAATCGGAGTATTTTCCCTTCTATCCAAATCGATAGAACGTAAACAGCAATCAGCTCGCGTAATATCGTCTGATTGAAATAGATTTATTAAAATTCTCGATCGAATATTTGTTTTTATATATAAATGTTCCAAACGATTCCTTTTTGTTAACTTGTTCTTTGTTTGGTTCGTGTTCAGTATGTTTTTGAACTCATTGTAATGGCGTAATTTTGTTAACCGAGCCGACGAATTCATAATATGCACTTGGCGGTGCTAACGATACTCGAGTACTGAAAGTTTTAATAGTTTGATTTAAATTTTTAAATTAGCAATCGTTTAAAATTAAGCAATTTTACTTTTTTTTTTTTTTTTTGAGTGGGTAATTTCTTTGAAGTATCGATTCGTCGTTAAATAACTTTTTTTTTTTTTTGACATTTTCCAAAATATTCGTATAATCTGTCACCAGATTTATCAACCGAGTAAGTTTTTACTTATAGACTCAGATTCATTTTGATCTTATCGTCTCGTATCGGCTATATAATTCCCGTATCGATCTTTACAGGTGAAATTTATTATCGAGAAATTAATTCTCGTTTTGTTTAAAATAAGAAACAACAAAAAAGTAGTTATTACTAAAACTTTTTTTCTTAATGAAAAATCACAAAGCTGTTCGACTGTTAGGCCATTACCGAGTGGATATATAAAATGTAAATTAAAAAATTATTTGCAAAAATTTATAAAAATATAAAATATAAAAAATATTACTTAGATACACAATTTACAAAAATTATCAAAGTGATATAAAACGGTATTTTTAAATAATAATCTGATAGTGAATGTAGTAAACAACACAAACAGAAATATAAAATTTATAAACTACCAATAATGCAATAGCAAATAATATAAAACACTATCGGATTATTTAAAATATTGTTTTATCACTTTGATAATTTTAGTAAATTATGTATCTAAGCAACATTGTTTAAACATTTTGTATTTTTGTAAATTTGTATATACTTTTTAATTTACATTTTTGATAGTCGCTTTATAATAGCTTAACAGCTAAAAAGCTTTGTGATTTTTCAAAACAAAAAAAAAAATTAAGTGATTTTAACTCCTTTTTTGTTGGTTATTCGCTAAAATTTATCAAATTACTTTAAAATAGATTTTTAAATATATATACTACATCGATTAAGCATAGATGTATTATATATATGTTTACATACATTTAAATTTAATTATTAAAATAGATGTAATGCGTATAATTTTTAAGGAATAACTATCGTTTTCTGTTTAAATTTAATTATTAATATATATATATATATATATATATATATATATATATATATATATATATATATATATATATATATATAAATACTACAGAATAAATGTATTATTTTCGCCTCTAAATTATTGTTCATTTATTCGGATTTTCACGGTCATCAGATGGTTATCTATTGGCTGTCTTTGTTTTGATCTTCGCATTCTTTATCGCTACACCATTTCGTCTGCAGTAAAGGTGGACACGGCATCCCGTTGCCGACGGGCTGAATCAGCACTGTTCTTTCTCTACGCATTTCGCCCACTCCGCACGGTACGCTACATTGACTCCATTCGCCCCAATCGCTGACTTTACAATGCTTGTTCTCTGAAATACCAGTTAAAAGTGTGTTGTTAAACATTCGAAAAACGTAAATTTTTGAATTTGAAATATAATCGTACATATTCCGAAGAGTCAATCGAAACACCACGTAGCCACGCAGAAATTGATATAGTCGGCTGTTAACTGGTAACATCTCTTCCAGCTAACATCCGTTGAATAACTACAAAATTTTCTAGCGCATTCACTTTTAAATCTGTACCATATATATAAGTAAATACTTACTCTTTTTCTTCTTTTGACTTTTTTGTTTGTGATATCCATCAGTCGTCTCATCATTGGGTTCCAGCATGTAATCCCACGGTATTGGTCTGAGAGTTGTAGTTTTTTCATCGTCTGGGAAAGCTCTACGAAATCAAGTTGGAAAGATAATTTTTTATTTAAAAAAAAAAAATTTATATCGAAAATTAAAAAAAAAAATATTTCGGATTCCTTTTATCATATTGATAAATATATTTAAATGAACGAATCGATAACTAAACAAATATACATATCACATTATCGCGTTATATTTAAAACTATTGATAGGTTTATATAAAAAATTTTCCTAATGACCTCTAGGATTCAGTTGATTGTAGCAATTTTTACATCATCTTGCCCTCGTTTTATGTAGGCTTTGTGTATTCTTATCTTTTAGAATTTAACGATCACCACTGAAGAAGAAACTCTGTCTAGGTGATATCAGCTTCGCGTGAAACGTGTTCGGTTTACGAAAATTTTAAATTTACTATGGTTTCTAGACCATTCTCCAGTTTCGTGCACTCCCCGATCCAACTATTTTTTTTCTTCAATATTTTAATTCGATATTAAGTAAACGTCTTTCATGCGCTGTTTATATTTTCAGAATGATTGTAACCTTTCAGAAATTTAGTGTTTTGACTTAACATCTTCAATTCCTGAATACGCTCGATAATTTCCCTGATGTCGTCGACGCGAAAGATACTCTCTTCTTCGTATATTTTTCACGTCTTGTGTCTGTATTATTTTACGTTCTCGATAAATGTACCTTTTAACTTGTCCGATGTTCTCCCCCCCCATTTATCGTTACTGATATTCGTTCGTTTAGCTGTCATTATTTTTTTATTTTGTACGTGTATTTTTAATCCTATTTTTTCGTGTTTAATTTTAAGTACATTCAACATAGTTCTTACGGATTGGTAATTTACGTCATCTGCATGGGTGGTTAAGTTCTTCTTCGTCTGTGGTTACATATTTTGATTTCTCTCATCTCTCTCTCTCTCTATTTATATACGTATAATAAATATGTATAAATTTGTTTTAAATATAAATATATAGACATATATAGAACCGCTTTATATTAGAATAAATAAAATTTTTATCGGAAGTGCATCGAGAAGGTAAGTGCACGGAGTTGATGGTTTGTGGTATAAAATTGCGGGGCGATATTAAATCAGATAATTACTTAACAACGGAAAAAGTGAAATCAAGAACGTATAGAAATATCCACAGTAATGGAGAAAGTATGCATTTGTTAATTCGGTATACGAACATGAACAAAGAAGTCAGGAAGATTTTTAAAAATTGATATTTTTGAACTTTATAATGTTTTCGAAGTTAGTTAGTCGAAAAATTTAACAGTGTCAAAGTTCAGAAAGAAATGTTCGTAATGATATCTAAGGACTTGAGTAATGATGGTTTCGCTGAGGAATATATCACTGCTCTATAGTCAATGTTTGATCGCATCAGACTGCCATAAATGCGTAAGAGTGAAGTTCGATCGAACTGTGAGATAGTTTTTTATGTAGATCAAATGCTGATCATATGATAATTTAGAATATGGGACCAGACCTCAGTAGCGGACTGATGGCTCATTTGCAATTAATTCACGTTGAAGAGATATATTGAGCTTTTTTGGCATTTGAATATGGCAGAAGTGCAATTTAAAAAGGATAAGCTATTATTAAAGTTTGACAGCTTACAAAGGTTGTAAGATAGTCCGCAAATAATAAACTATGTTCCGGAGAAATAACTGCACAAATAAATCATTAATAGCTATATTAAAGAGTATAGAACTCAACACACAGCTCTGGGGAATTCCATTTGGCAAGAAGCGTGCGGATGATCATTTATTTCGATCGGAATGTAGAAACTTCGGTTGGTAAGAAAATTGTATATAAATGAGTTAAAATTTCCGCAGAAGCACCAGCGTAAAAGTTGATTTAAAACTTTTTTTGGATTGAGACTTTATCAAAAGCTTTTGACAAATCGAAAAACAGAGATAGCAAATGAAGTTTGCTGATGCTTCTACAACAGCATTTTGTATAGAAAATAGATGATGAAGAGTAGAATATTTATATCGGAATCCACACTTTGATGGAGGGATA
Source organism: Coronaproctus castanopsis (assembly GCA_032883995.1). NCBI lineage: Eukaryota > Metazoa > Arthropoda > Insecta > Hemiptera > Monophlebidae > Coronaproctus > Coronaproctus castanopsis. Next base: position 121,636,683 of record CM065053.1, read on the forward strand.
AGACCTTTGGTTTCAAGCAACCAGTATAAGCGACGATTTGCTACGCGTTCAAGGACTTTGCATAATTTGAACATATAATAAAAGATTTTTTAAAAGTTAGATTATAACAACCGATGTTATAAAACTGGTTCTCTTAGCGATTTGATAATTTAGGTGATAATATTCATTTACTTGACCCGTACGAAACTTTACACCTATTAAAATAATCATTTGGTTTATTTAATCGCAAAATATAATAGATTTCAATTGAAACACGCCGCTCACCAATTCCTTGCTTTCTTTTTGTAAATTTATTTATCTCGAATAATTTCTGTGTACCCAATTATCGCAGTCGTTGTACAAGTACGTATTTAATAAACCCGGTTAAAATTGAATTATTTAAATAACGGTGGTTAATCTGATAATCAAATTATTACGTACATATTTTATAATAAATTCCTCGCGAACATTAAGAATTAAAACTATTAATTAAACCTGTTCTTTTTCATCATATTTCTCCATTCGATTTCCATTTCTTGGCTTTGTTCAGCAATTTCTATGTCGACCTGATTGACCGGTGTCGGCTCGATGACGTTTTTATTGATGATACGAAAAACTTCATAATTTTTATCATCCTCCGTACGGTAGAATATTTCGGTTAAATCGTAAGCTTTTACCTGTATGATAAAACGATAACATTTAACGTATTTGTTTAGAATGTGAATTCTCAAAAGTATATATATATTACTAATATTATTGATTATTTTTCAATATACGGACAAAATTATCAGCATGAGTGGTTGAATACGAAGTTTAAACGAATGAAAATATGCAGCTGTCCGTTATTTAAATATTTCTGTACATGCGCGCATTTTCAAACCAAATTGTTTTTAAGTCTTATTGATAAATAATTTTATTAGCACTGTCATTAGTTTATGTTCAAATCATAATTTTTTTTACTGTTTTACTACAGTTTTCGTAACAGTTGTGTTTTTATAGTATTAACCTCAGGTATTTAGGAGTCGCATATTTAAATTACAAAAATTATATATTTTTTGTTATGAATATTTTAATTCTATAACAACATTACTCGATATATCGGAATGGTGTTATTTTATGACTGTCTCCTTCAAATTAATATCGATTATTTCTATAATTATACTACGTTTCGAAACAAAAGACTTCGAAGTTGATTTCTATTATTGCGAAAATAATAATTTAAACGATGTAAAAACAGAATAATTGCAGATTTTACATTTTTCTATTCTATACGCATAAAAAGTGTAAATAAAACTTACAAAAGATTAACAATTTTTTTTAGTAATTATACAATATAAATTATTATCGAGTTTTTTAAAGTATCGTGTAAAGGAATTAAAAAAAAAAACAAAAAACAAAAAACGAAACTTCGTGAAAGTATTGTGAACTGCCGAAAACGCTGTAAAACAAAATAAAACCGAATAATTTAACAACGGTAGAAAAAACACAATAACAGCGAAGACTATAACGGACGATTTTTATAAATAGTTTGTGTGGATTTGATTTGTTTTTTAACGCTATATAATAATTTTTCACGAGAGCTAGACAATACGCGATGAAGAAATTTGTAAGTGTTAGAACCCACTCCTTTACAGAATTGTAATTTAGTAATAATTTTTTAGATGATTAGATTATTGGTATTATACAGCTTATTCAGTATCACAGCGGACAAACATATATGTTGATTATTCCAACTATCCGCAGCTTGCGTACGCGCACCTTCCTATTTCAAACTGTAGGTTTTTCGGACACATGCATATAACGCATACACCCTGGTGAAAGTATTAAATACATATATATTATTTAAATTGAAATTGTTTAATGATCTTGGCAAAAAACGTTCAGGTTCGGAAATTGGACACGTACGATTATTGTTGGCTCGGAACGATTCGGAGGTGAGTACAATACAAATAGATTTAAAACACGCGATGTCTAGCGACGATTGGATGGTGGTTGATAGAATTTCTAACTATGGAGCAATGACTGTTTTTGTGCGCACAAAGATTAGACAAGTTAAAAAAGTCAATAATTTGTATCAGAGTAAAAACAAGAAGCTCGATAATACTAAATACTAATGGAGTGGATAATCTGAAGAATGTGGTGGATAAAGATGTATTAAATGTGTTAAGCAAAGGTATCAACTTTGCATGGAGGAAATTACAAGTAATTTGGAGGCAGGACTAAAAAATTTTCCGTCAGATATTGCTGATATTGTTAGACAGCACTGTAGTCAGATTACGCCCAAATCAAAATTTCCGAAGCCTAACGTATCTAAGGTGGAAATTCGTTCGTTGATGGAATTAAAGAATAATCCGAATATTGTAATGTTTAGAGCTGACAGAGGCAATGCGGCTGTGATTATGAATTCAAAAGAGTATAAACAGAAAATGATGTAGATTATAGAACAGTGTCCTTATATAGAGCTAAAAAGTGATCCATTGAAGCAAATAGTAGAATTAGTAACTTCTATCCTAAATTAATTAGTTCACCTTCGTTTCACATGTATCAACTTTACCTCGATTATATGGATTACCGAACATACATAAAGAAGGTGTCCAGACCTATCGTGTCCTCAATTAATAGTCAAACATATTTTTCGTAAGGCTACATTGCAAAGCACATCAAACCTTTAGTAGGAGGTAATGAAGCGAACATGAAAAATTCTGAACAATTCATTAGTTGGGAGACATAAGAATCGATGGTAATAATATCATGGTAAGTTTTGATGTGGTCTCGTTGTTTACGAATGTGTCGATTAAAGACACTCTTGAGATGATAAAAAAACAAGGTATAGATAACAAAATAACTACGTTTTTCGAACGCATTCGTGTCCGATGGAAAATACCCTATGGGCAAATAAATGGCACGGCGATGGTATCGAGATTCTGTCTTTGCAAATTTATTTATGGAATAGGTGGATAAATGGTTTGCAGAGGTTTGAAAGCCTAAATGTTGGTTTAGATACGTGGACGACACTTTATTTATGGAATAGGTGGATAAATGGTTTGCAGAGGTTTGAAAGCCTAAATGTTGGTTTAGATACGTGGACGACACTGTTGTCAATTAGCAAAAGAGCGAAGAAAAATTATTAGAATTTTTCGGGACATTAAATTCATTTCATAACAAGATAAAGTTCAGTATGGACCGTGAATGTTGCAACAAATTTGTTTTTCTGGACGTTCTGGTGAAAAGGAACAATGACAAGAAGTTGTGTACGTCAGTTTATATTAAGAACACACAGATAGGACGATATTTGGTGAGGGATTCCTACCCATCAACCGAGCCAAAAGTTAGTTAAAAAGTTAATTACCAGGGCAAAAAGAGTATCCAACGAGGAAAGTTTAGTAAATGAACTGCGCAGAGTGTAAATCAAGTGACAGTTTGTAACGAGTACGATATGAAGGAAGCAAACTTTCTGGTTAAAAAGTTTAGCGGAAAAAATGTGAATATAAAGAATTCTAATTTGGACAGAGACGTATTGGTTAACGCCTCCCATTTTTAAAGGGTACTGCGGACCGTTTGGGAAAAATATTGTACAGGAATAATATTAGGCCGGTGTTTGGTACGTGCATAAAATTACGTAATATGCTGAAAAATTTAATTGGTGTTATACCAGAAAGGGTAGTAGAGGGCGTGTACAGAATACCATGCTCTTCTGGTCTTAGCTATGTGGGACAAACAGGCAGAATTGTTACTGTAAAGATTAAGGGGAACATGTAGCGGACTGCAAGTACGCGTAGAAAAGTCAGCTGTGGCCGAACATCAAGCGGTTACAGGACATGTAGGTTTGCAGATACACAAGTTCCGGCCAAAGTAGATCGGTTAGGTGAAAGAATTGTTAGGGAAGCTTTAAAAATTGAAAAATTCAAGAACTTCAACAGAGAGGCTGGCTCCCGTCTTGATCCTGCGTGGAGAACGGTGATTGGCTAATTGGGAACCAATTAGAATTAGAGTTAAGGTAGTACTTGTTATGTTATAGTTAGTTTAGTTTATAGGCATGTTGCTTGAAACGTAAACTCGGGTTTATTAATATATTGTTTTACTTTTATTAATTAATAAACAGTTTTGTTTTTTTTATTGTATCTATTCGTCAATAAACAATTGAAATATTCATATAAACTGATTTATAATATTCAATTACGATAAAACTTAAAATTATGATGATAGGAACAATAAAATTTGAAAGAGAAATCGAATTTTAAATTTTTCATTATAGTATTATACAAAATAAAAATAAGGCTCTTATTTTAAGAATAATTATTAAATATCATTTTTAACAGGTATAATTCTCTGAATGGAGAAATAAATTGAATCATTATTTCATGATTCATTTTTTTATTCTTTGATATTTTTATCAATACTTTATAAGTAGCGTTTGTAGTATTTTATATGTCATAAAAATTTTATTTAAAGTTAGTTGTACGTAATCGCTAAGAAGAAAATGGTTACAAACGATGATAATAGAGTTTGAACAAAAAAACCTTGAACACATAATTAATAAAACAAATAGAATGAAATTAGGTGATAATAATTATCGTCTTAAAGCTTTATCAAATTCCTACTTAATATTGCGGGACTTTTATTATACTGATGATTTTTTTCCCTTTTTTAATCTTTAATTTTTTACGATTAATCCAATCTTTTCAGTATTTATTTATCATCGAATAACAATTACCTTTTTATAACCATTGTTTGTCGTTATTCCGCAGATTGCGTGCTATCATATTAATCATTTTCTTACAACCGGTATACACCTACTACTACTACTACTATTCCGTGATTTCTTGTGATTAGATTATTTTTTTATATATATCTTATTACATTATAGTGATTTTACACTTTTCTTTCCTCTATTAAATCCACAATTTCATTTATACCATACGTACTCGTTCTTTACGCGACTCTATTACATTATTTTAAAACATCCCTTCGTCCAACATCGTGTCCGATATATAGTGACCGTGAATTGTGGGCTATTATGTTTTTCCATGCATCATCCCTTCGAACCACTCTTCCGACTAATAGCCTAATCGCTTATTCTTAATTCAATCAGGAATTCGATCGCTGTGTTTATTGCCGTTCTTTATTCTTAAAAAAAAAACCCACTTTAATATCCATTTATTCACCGCGTCTATTATCGGGTTCACGATTTAATTCGTTCGTTCCGTTCGAGCACTCAAAATAGCCTCTCTTAAAATCCCAATGTCTTCGGTTACATAAACTTTTAACATTAAGGAGCATTCGGTCGAGACGGAACATTTCAATACTGAAAATATACAACATGCTCGTTAACGTTAAAAGTTTATGTACCGTATAGAGGGCATTGTGACTGAAAGAGTCGTTATTCGAATTTTCCCACGTTAATATAATAAATTTAATGAACATCGTTTCGGGACTTTGATAAAAAATAAAGATCTCATCGATTAAGTATAAAAATACTTATTTTGTTTGCTCCTTGATAATGATATTTTAAAAATTTTTAATACATACACACTTTCCTCTTTCAACGTGAAATTGTTGTCATATTATTTTTCTAACTAATAATTTTAGCCGGATTTTCTAAATATATAAATTCTAGCCTCGACTTTTGATCCGAATACCGGTAGAAGTGATTGTTGCGTGTACGTAAATTTCAAATCAAAAATAACGCCTTGTTTATAAGAAGCGGTTCGACTATAGTAACTTGAAAATTTCCCAGATGGTTAATAGATAATTTTCTTCTCGCACAATGCTTGTGTGTGTGTGTGTGTATGTTCCGCTCGATTTAATTTACGAGTTTGAAATAATTACGAAATTTCAATCTACAACAAGCGGAAATCCTCGGGGTAGCGTAACGGTTGAATTAGAATTAGTGGGCGCTGCTCAAAATTGGAAACGCTTGATTAGGTTTTAATCAAAATCGAGGGGTGACTATCATAAGGAATGAAGATTTTTCGTTGGAAAGGTGTAGAGAATTGTAACGCATTTACCACCAGATATTGCTCAATCGTTTTCACCTTTATACTTTATATATATATATATATATATATATATATATATATATAATATATCTGAAATTCGTCAATGAGTCTTTGTTTTGATGTATTTTTATGTTATAGACGTTTTCGTACGTGTCGATGTTATGTAATACATCGATACATATATACGAAAAGGAAGGCACGAGTCTTTTTTAAATACATTTTCAACACTCAAACGCCCCTGTTCTACAATACGTTATCACACTTTCCTATACAAGATAGTTCGGTGGTAAATGTCGTCCCACGATTCAGATTGCTTTAACATTAGAAATTGCTTTCGCATCTAGTATATTCACACACACGTACATAAATACATACATAAATACATACATACATACATATATATATATATATAATAATAATAATAATAGAAGGCAATTCTCTAATACTCCACAGAATAGCGTCTTCCGAATATCGTCGACATCAAATTTTCACTTCAGGATTGCGGAGCGCAAAGTCACGGAGAAATGGAGAAAGCGTTCAACCGATAAATTTTAAAGTTTGTTTTATTTCCAGTTTATTGGTTTCTTTCCAATTCATTTAACACAAACAGTTCTTTCTTTTCTACCGTGTTTGCGCATATGTGGAACACGTGCACACTAACACTTAAATTATGTGTTACCCGTTCGGTCGTATACTCATTTCGCGACTTACAAAATCGTCATTATAGAGGCAATCGTTCCTATTGTATTATTTTTTTTGTTTGTTTACTTTTTCTTTTCGTTATCAGCTTTTTTCGAATTGGAGGCTGTCTGGAACTCGACTGAGCCGGGTACAAGAGGTTTTTCTAACGTAACAATAATACGGTGAAATTTAACCCCGAAGTGCAGCCGCCGTGGAAGGGAAAAACGGGGCATGTTGAAGAAAGTTGTAAGCGATAACGGCTTATATCACGTAAATTTCATCGTCGAGACTGACTTTACGACTCCTATGTTTATTATCGTCGTCATTATCACGACGTTATTATTATTTACTAACACACGTAACATCGACGGATGCTCGTAGTAGTGTATAAAGTATAAGAGTGTGAGGTGAATTTAAATATGTAAAGCAAGGAACGGAGGAGAATCTAATAAAAGTCCGATTTTATCTTTCCGGATAGTTTTAAATAATACATTTACGAAATTTCGAACAGGGTTAAAATAAAAGTCTTCATAGTTGATAATCATTAAGTAGATCTCCGTTATAATACATCTGATAATATATTTCTCCCATCTCCATCTGTTTCGACTAATTGCTTTAGTTCTTGTTAGTTCGGCATTCATTCATCTAGTCGGTGGTCTGCCTTTATTTCTATTCTCTTCAATCTGTTCAATTAATACAAATTTTTCAAGATTATTATCCTTCTTTCCTGTGATATGCTCGTAATATTTCAGAAATATGCCTATCCCGCGTTCTGATTTTTTTACTCGTCCCACCAGAATTGTTTATTAATGATAATATATTTACATGTATATGAGACTTGTGGCGCACAATCTCTTACGGTCTGGTAGGACAACCTCAGTTCCAATCAATCAGAGGCACAAATTTCTTCTAGTAAAACGGCTTTTGTCTACTCACCTAATCCTCTAACTGAACGGTAAAAGAACAACCTTGCTGGGAGGTAAAGAAAATGTCTTCTTCAGTATGCTGTTTCCTATCGGAGGTTAGTAGTGACATGAAGTTCGCTTCATTTGGCGCTTGTCGAAGTTCTTCAAATTCCCTTGTATCGTTCTATGCCTTTTCGATTGAATAAATTACGTTGACGGAGTCCCCGTTTAAAAATGTAATACTTAAATAGTTAAAGTTAGTTTTATTTTAAAATCGTTGTATAATTATAGAGAATTGGTAATTTTCGCACAACTCCTGAAGCCATCATATTAATTGAGAAAAAAATATAAATAAACTCGATATGAAGATGGACGCTGTGTATAAAGGAATTGAATGTTGTAAGAAATAGCAGAAGGATTTATTAGGAATAGTTTGAGCGTAAACGAAATAGATAGGAAAGTCATTTACGTGAAGCGCGTATGTATATGGAAGAAGTGACACGGAAATGAAAACAAAGATGGCAATAGCTAAACAAGCGTTCATGAAAATAAGAGATTTTTATTCAATAATAGAATTAAAAAAGATCAAAGAAAAAATTATTTAAATCATATATATGGAGTATATTATTATGTGGTTTGGAAACGTGAGTGTTAACGGAAAATTTAAAAAAAAAAAAAGTTTAGAAGCGTTCGAATATGGGATGACGTCGCATAATGAAGATCTCAGGGGTGCAGCAGAAGGGGAATTCATTGGAAATGGTAAATGAAAAAGGAAATGGTTTGAAATAATACAACAAAAGCGAGAAAGACTTCTAGAATATATACCGCGCCGTAACGCCTTTATTACAGACATGTGGGAAAATTGTAAAGGAGAAGAAAAAGGGGAAGACCTAAGAAACACGAATGGATCGAATAAAAAAAAACCATTTAAGATTAGAATTGTTTGTTGGTTTGAAAATAATAAATTGTTTCCATCAGATATGTTTGGTTTCCGTAACATCAGTTTGAACTGTATATCTAATCCGGTTGTAGAAATTTGTCCTTCATATCAAATAAATATTTAGCTGCTTGCTTTTTAGGTATGAATAATGTTTTTGATTTAGTACCTCCAGCTTTCTTGCGAATTCCTCATTCTTTTGCTAATACCGTATGTAAATTATTTAAAAATCGGGTCTTAATTTTCAAACGTTCACCAACCACCAACACACCATCACTAGGATGATACATTTATGTTTACGACAAGGGTTGGTTCCTCCTCTATATATATGTGTCGAACATATTTAGCTGGCAAATTTTTGATAAACTCTTTTTCATCCTGCACTCCTTCATTAATCTTATCTTTTCTCATTATTTTCCAAAACTGGAGATTTACTCTTAGTCGCCGTCCAATCCTTTACCTCTCGGCGCATCATCTATCCAACCAATCTAATAATACCCCTCTACCTTCCAGTTACTCTCTTTTTCCTATTACCAATAACGAGGTATCCTTACATAGAGACTTAGGTTATTTTGAAACATTCATAGCTTCTGTTTCTCCCTCTACTGCTAATGCGCTTTTTACTTCTCATATAAATAAATATTTTCTTGAATTCACAACTATCTACACAGACGACTCCGAATCAATCACGCATGTTAGTGCATCTTTTGTTATTTCTTTCTTTCAAATTGTTAAAAAGTTTATTCTCTTTCGAATTTCTTCTATTTTCACTCTAGAGGCAGTGTAGCTATCCTTCATTCTCTCCGCTTCGTCCGTTCTAAACAATTATTTAAAAAAATTATAATCCTTTCAGACTCCAGAAGTTCTCTCTCTGCCTTAAGATTTTCACTCTACAACCCTCATTCCTCAACTATAATACTGAAAATCCGCAATCATTTGTTGCATTAAAATTTACTTTTGTAACTTTATTTTCCTAAAATATATTGATTGATTGACTGAAGTTTGCATGGATGATCGAACATTCTGGAATCAGCGGTAACTTTCTCGTTGGCTATTACGTCCACTCTCCATTATTCTTGGACTGTACATCGCTTATTTGCCGCACACTGATCTTCTCTCCATTGTTAAAACTGCCCACAAGGATAATGGAAAGCAGTTCCGGAATTTCACATTAACAATTGCTTCAGACGGATGCTCCATATTTGTTAATGGTTTTAGAATTTACAGATACCAGTTAATCAAATTCATCCATTCATAATCGCCATGATGTAGATTACGACTCGGAAAAAATGGCATAACTACTACATTTTTATCTAATCTTTTATATTACAATGTGTAATAATGGGTAAAACTTGTGGAACCCCATAAAAAATTTAAAAAAAAACATAGAAGGCAAGAGGAAAGACTAGAAGAACATGTTCTAGCTGCGAGACAAGAGCAAGGTTAATAAAATATGATGATGACGATATATATAATTAAAGTCGATCGTTCTCAACAGAATACTACGATTTTTTGGTCACGTAGTTAGAGCAGAAAATATGGAGGCGCTTTTCGTTCAAGGTGTAGTGGCTGGTAAAAGAGAGCGCGGTTTGCAAGACAACTGGCCGTACTTTTCACGATTGTGTAAATATCGCACGCGACCGTATTGAACTCTTTGTGCATTGCAGTGAACAGTTAAATTCAGATCTCTATAAAAACGATATATTTCGATAATAAGCGGTTGTGATGTACATTACGATGATTAGAACGAATATTTGAAATTAAGCCGGAACATATGGTATGGGTGAGCATCGAATATAAAGTTTGGTTAATTAATACCTCTGGGATACGACCTCGTCTTTACGTAGAAATGTTACAGCAGTTTAGTGTTTAAAAAAAAACCCATATCAGGCGTTGGCGGACTATTATTTTTTAAATAGCTTTGAAACCTCTATCCTAGTCGGCGAACATGATTTTTTTGTAATTTAAAAAATTTAAACATAAAAATTGGAACGGATAAATATTACTGCGAACATTCGTGACAAAGACGAAATAAACATATCGATTGCCGAAATCAATTATCAACTCAGCGACGAAAAATGAATTAGTGATCGCAGAAAATGAAAAACCTATATTTTAAAATATCCACGTTACTAACAGTCTGTAAATTAAAAAATAAATGTCGATTTCCCCTCCCGGTTTAAAGTTTTACTATTAAATAATAATCATAATAATAATTGTGAAATGGCGTTAATAATTTCTTTTAGTCTAATGTTAATCAACTTTATCCTTTTCTTAGAACTAATATTATAACTAAGATACATCAATGTTTGATAAATAATTACAATAATAATAGAGATAATATTTAGTATGACGATGTCATAATAATAATATAACTTATTCAAATGTTAATCAACTTTTATAATTTCCTTAAAGTATTTATTTTGCACTTAAGCTATATAGTTAAATGATTTATGTATATTTTATGTGCTAATGGTTGGGGTTATATATTTTTGGTTATGGGAAGCTAAAAATATAAGTACATTTTCAAAGAACATCTAACACACAAAATATTTTGTTTTAAAATATCAATGTAAATACTAAATTTATTCACGATTAACACCTTTATGAGCATATTTTCTTCAAATATACGGTTTAAGATGGTAATATTTAACGCACAGTTTATATATATATATATGTGTTAAATATCACTATCGATTTACCTTAATAAATTGAAAAGTAGCGATAGGTGGTAATCTCTTTAACAGAGGATAATAGAAAGATCCGGTTGGCAGTTTTGGAAAGTTACTCGATATCTTATAGATGATACCTTGAGGTTTGGTCGGCCAGTCGGGTGAAGTGAACATCATGCCGTTATCAGTTCCGGCATCGATCGGATTTACCTGTGTCAGATTAATTCATTTATTATTGAAAATGATTAAATTAAAACGGAATGAAAAACGTCCTATCAACCACTATTCCGCCGTTTCATTTATATCAATCACAATTAACCTACATAAATAAAATGAGTACAAGGCGGATGTTTGCAAGTAATAATTTAAAATCTGTTTAGTCGGAAATCGTGAAACTAATGCGTTTTTACTAGATTAATATTTTATATTAGAATTAATTTACTAAATTAATTTTATGATTACAACGGCGGTAGTTGAAAAGCTTAATTATATTAGCTGTTACAACTTTTATTCAGTAAAATAATTAAAATTGTATATATATATATATATATATATATAAAATTTTAATATTATTGAACCGAAATTAAGAAAATTTTATATTATAACTTAGAACGAACAGAAATCAGTTTCATATACTGAAAAATTTAGCTACATTCGAGCGTAAAAATAGCAGGGAAAACCCTAAAAAATATCAATTACCGTCCTTGTAGATTTGATGTTTCTTATTTCTGGAGTTTTAATAAAAAAAAAGTTCCTTATAAGTTCACGAAAATGTTAATGTTTTATCATAATGTAGATTTTTAAATGACATACTATTTTCTGTCCATATAGCTTATTACTTAAAACTCATCCATGTTTGAATATATATTTTCAAAGCAGATATTTATATGATTCTTCGGTTTAGTGAAATTTCATGTTCACGTTTTTTTGACATTACTGTAAGAAAGGTGTTGGCGTTGGTTCGTAGGTAGCTTAAGTTATCGATTTTATAATTTGAAATTATAGTTATATTTTTTTATACGTAAACACAAATACATTTGAAATTTCTCCACTGTATACTAGTGTATTTATGTTCGTGTGTAGGATTTATGTAAGTACTTTCAAGTGTACATATGTGTGCATGAATGGATAATTGTACTTTTTTTTTGCTTATGTACATTGCAATGTGTATTGTGAGTGAGACTGTGTTTGTTTTTTTAAATTACTTTAATAATTTTATATCATTTTTTTTTTTTTTTTTTTTTGTGGTTTAATTCAGTTCTATACTTGTATTCGATTATTTACTTATCAGTGTTCGCATTTAAATTGGTATTAGCTGTTACGCGATAAATAAATAAATGAAACAATGTTTATTTACGTTACTGAAAACTGATTTATAAGATTGAATAGAAGTCAGCGGTATTTATTTCCTAATTATGATCGTAAATTAGGTCTTCCGATGTGTTAATCGTTCATATATTTAATTTTTTGAACATGTTACTCGTGTTACCGATTTACGTCGTTTATCTGTTAATTATTCGAAAAATATTTCTTAACGTCAACGATAAGATAAAATTCTACAATCGTCTAATTTAGAATATTGCAATTATTACAAAACAAATACTCCAGACGGGTATCAAACATTCTTCTATCTTCACCGATATGCATTCAATGTCGAATATTGCATTAGTACGTAATAAATGTAATACTTAAAACTGTGCGATAAAATTTTTCTCGCGAAAATTGCAGTAATTAAAATCCCAGTTAAATTTCTAAATAAATTTTAAATTATCATTATGAAAAATTTCAATTTCTTTAATTTATTTTATATTCATTTCCTGTCCGGTTTATCTTTTAATTTTTCCTTCATAAGTTCTCACTACTCAGTATAATTATATTTGTATAATGAATTATCGACGACGTTACATAATTATTATTTACCGAAATATAATATTTATTATTTCGTAATTTTATAACAGTATGGTACATTTACCTCTACTGTTAAACTATCTACCCAATTGCCGGTGATACATAAATCGAAAGAATCGAGTCCTATAAACCAATCCGGTGACGGAATGAGCCGACATGCTAAAGACACCTGAAAACGTTATTTTCTTGATTTAATATCAGAAAGTCATATATATATATTTAATTGTGTAATACATGTTTAGATCTTATTTGTTATATACAAACGTACTCGAAATTTTATTTGATTTTCGCAATTTCCATTTACACGTCAATAATAAACTAACAGTTATCAAGTCAAACATTAGGCCCACTTTGACATATTTTTGTCTAGTTTCGTTTTCAGTCTCAAATTTTAGTGAAATTAGTACAAAATAGACGTCTTCGATGAATTCTTAACGTCATCGTACGCAATAAAATTTCAGATATGCGCAATAAGGTGTTATACGTAAAAGATCACGAAACTATACAAAGATGTTTACAATAATTTACTTCCGGCGATAGGGAATTACCATTCCAGGCAAACAGCTGTTACATATACTGAATGTAAGTATAAACAAAATTTATTACTCGCACGACGTTTCATTTATTGATTAATTTTTTTCAACTACTTATAAATTACATTATTTATAATTAAAAATTTATATTTATTCTTATTTTATTTCTTTCCACGAGGAGTTTGTCGTTTTGTTTAATTTTTTCATGACTAATATTCTTATCTAATATATTTATTATTATTTAACTTATATTTGGAATCTTATTATAGGGTATAGGGTAACCCGGAGATGGACGGTTTTGTTTTTTGAATAGCGCAGTTGGTAACACTGCTACAACGCAAACCGCGTGCTCCACGTTTTTTGTTTAGTTTCAGTTATTCTTGGAATGCTTACGCAGAATAGTAAACGGAATCTATTTGCTACGGCTTCTATTATCGAATTAGCGTTATCGGTTAGGACAAAAGTACTTTGACACGAGCGCAAATTAAAATAGCGATTGAACGAATCGTATTTAAATTTATATCGTTCGTTAATTTTAATATATTATAAGTCTAAGGTAATTCTGTATAAAGGTTTAGTACAGTCACTATACACATATTGCGCTAGTGTCTATTTCAAGCATTAAATTTGACAAATTTAAAATGTAATCTGCAACTGTCGTAAATTTCTAATCGATTTAACTTCTTCATATATTACTGTTTCTGATGTAACACTATATACTATAGCACGGATCTTACCTATTGACCTTTATATTAAAAAATATTTTAAATTTTTAATGCTAAAAGAAAAGTAGTGGTATCATAAATAAAATAGCTCTGAAACAGTTTGATATATAAATTTTAAATGAATTTTAAGTAAGATACAATATATCAAAAAAAGATAAATTAATAAATAAATTCTTTCCTAATGTAACAAATCGTTTTAAAAATAAAAAGATTATAGTAAATTACTACATCATTCAGACATTTTCTGGTCGTGGTTCTATTGTATATTGTTTAAATAAATTAAATATAATTGGAGATAATAAATGTCGCAACTGCGAGAGTAATGAAATAGAAAATGTTCAACATATATTCCTCCCGGGGGCTACTTTGTATATTCTGTGGACCGGACTAGGTGGCGGATAGTGAAATGGCTTATGTATATGTACGTTAGCTGCGAATAAGACATTAGTCAAATAAGCAGTCGCGGACCAAGAGCGGCTACTGGTGGAAAGCTCAGGCAGGCGATTCCAGTAGTGACAGGGTAACAGACACGAGGATGCAGATGGTCAGGAACTGGCCATAAAAATCTGTATAAATCTTATGACTGTCCCTCCCACGGCGGGTTTAGGTCGCCTTAAAAGCCTTACAGATTTGGAACATGGAACGTAAGATCAACGAAGTGCATTGGTAAAATAGAAAATTTAAAAATAGATATGGAGAAATTGAAGTTATTATTACTATTATATTTATTTAAAGACGCTCGACTGCATGGTCATTTGCGTCTCTGGTATAGATTACATACAGATTTTATAGTACATGTTTACATTTGGTTAATTTTAAAACTAGATAGATTATTAATATTATTACATACAAATTTATAGCACACTATACATTTTGGGGTTAGTTTTAAGAAAGTAAATAAATTATTAATATTGTTATCATCATTATTTATAATATCGTCCAGCGAAGTACTTTTGAAGCATAATTCTCTGTATCGAACTTCCGGCATTCTGTCAATATATGTCTTATTGACAGTTGGCATAGGCACTCGGTACATGTTGGCGGCGCATTCTTTTCTAAGATGTAGGCGTGCGTTAATCGACTGTGTCCAATTCTTGTACGAGCCAATATTACCTTCTCCCGACGGTTGCGGCGGTAGGATGTGTGCCATTCAGAAAGAATCGGTTTTATAGCGAACAGCTTTGTACCGTTGAAGCGCTGTTCCCATTCGGATTGCCACGCTAGCTTTATGCTTTTGTGCAGTTTTGTTGAGATCTGTTTTAATGTTAGTTTCATATGCGGTGGATTTTCATGTGTGAGACTATGTACTTCGATGTTAAGGTTCGTACAGAGCAACTTGCAATGTACTCCTAACGGTCTTGGCAGACGTTTTTTTAATTCGTAAAATGCGATGTAATCTGGAGAATTTATTGCTTTTTCATGGACAGGATTTTTAGGAAGATTTCAGATTTTAAAAAAATATTTCAATGACAGGAAGTTTCTTCGGTCGCTGAGTCGGAGTAGATCCGTTTCAGCTAAAAGACTGACTGTGGGACTAGTTCTTACAGCTCCTGTGATGAGTCGTATCGCGTTGTTTTGAATTGGCTCTAGTTTTTTGAGTGTGGTGAAGTTTGCACTATTATATAATATGCATCCGTAGTCCATTTTTGAGAGCACCAGGGATTTATAAAGGAGTAGTAGCGATTTTCTGTCTGCAGCCCAAATTGTATGTGCCACCATCTTTAACACGTTTAATGCTTTGTAGCATTTTGTCTGTAAGGATTGAACATGATTTAATCAAGACAGTTTTCTATCAAACGTTATTCTCAATATTTTCATTTCCGCTGTAGTCTTTACGGGTTTATTGTATATCGAAATACTGCAAGTGGGTGGAAGTATAGTTCGGATATGCGAAAAAAAATTGAACAAAACTGTTATTTCTGGAGTAATAATTACAGAATAATCTACTCAGAAGATAAAAACAAGATAGCTGGAGTAGGAATTACTTTGGATAGAAATATAGGGGGAAAAGTTAAAGCAACATGGCAATATATCGGAAGATTATTAATGATTAAAATCGAGTATAAGCCAACAGGCATAGAAATTGTCCAGTATACACGCCGACATCTGGGAAAAAGATGATATAATAGAAAATATCTGTGAACAGCTAGATGAAATTTTGAACAAAACTAAAAACAACCTGATACTAATGAGGGATTGGAATACCATAGTACGGGGGGAAGAAGAACAAAAAATAACTGGCAAATACGGATTAGGGAAAAGAAATAAAAGAGGAACTACATTGATAGAATTTTGTAAGGAAAAAAATTTATTAATCGCAAATACATTATTTCAGTAGCATAACAGAAGAATACATGGAAATAGAAAGAGATTTCAGATTGACTGTGTACTAGTCGAGGAAAGATTTCGAAACCAAGTGAAATTATGTAAGACAGCACCAATAGCAGGTAATAATCAGGAGTTTACGGAAATTCAGAAAATCTGAAAGAAATGACAAAAATGCGCAATACGATATAGAAGTACTACGAAATCAAGAATACAAGGAAGAAATAGCTCGCAGTATAGATCAGTTAAACGATGGTGCGCTAAAAAAACAAAACGACAATTACCATTAAATCAGAAAAAATAGACCAGTCGAAGAATTTCATGTATTTAGGCAGCAGAATTCAATGGAATGGAAAATGTTCAACAGAGGTGAGGTGTCGAATAGCACAAGCAAAATCAGCATAAGATTACAAATGAAGAAGTTTATAACCGGATTAAGGAAGAAAAACATATTATGAAAACTATCTCTCAACGGAGAAATAGATGGATTGGACATGTGTTACGGCATAATGCGTTACTGGCAGAATTAATAGAAGGAAAATTAGACGGCAAGCGTAGAAGAGGAAGACCGAGAAGAAACTTCATGGAACAAGTTATGGAGGATATGGGAGCAACGAACTATCAAGAATTAAAACAACTAAGCAGAAGAAGAGAGGAATGGAAGAAAAGACTGCGGATTTGATTTGATTTGCTTCATTAATCATCAAATCAATAGATTGACACGAAAAAAATAAATAATATATAAGTGTAACAAATATGATCACCTGCGGTATTTGTGTAAAATTGACTGTACACTTAAATAGAATGAAATTATTTTATCACACCAATTTCCGATTCTATCTCGGAATTATTTTAAATTAAGCATATATACAAATAATCGCTACTGGTAGCCATAAGCTAAAATTTGCAGGCTGCTACATTTTTTTTCATTTTTAATCATGATATGGCGTTAACATGAATAGACACATACACGCCCGGTAGAAATGATTGTAATCTCTTTGTTGTCACGACACAATACAGCCCCCTGAGTTTATATATATATATATATGAAGGATGATTTAAAGTACATATAGGTATAGGTATATAGGTGTGTACATTAACGTATTCATATTGATCGGATGTTTTCCCGATGAAATAGAAATGTAATTTAAAAAAGTTGAAAATTATACACGTTAATAAACATCTAATTTATGAAAGGTTGGAAAAGTCCAGTAAAATTAGGAGTACGATATGATAAAAGAGAATTATTCTTGTTTAAGAATTTGGAAATTGAGCGAAATTCAGATACGAATAGACACGACGCAATAATTCAAAAACATTCAATCTAATTATGTGAACATATCCGAGTTAACAACCTTTATTCCCGAATTGTACATCGAGCCTGGAGCGACTCTTATAATTTAACTTCGTTCTAAGCCGGTCTAATCGGTTATCGAATTGTACGGTTTCTTACCATCGAGTGATTTCCATCGACAAAAAACTGAGTCTCCGTTCTGCCACTTCCTTTGCCGATTGGCGGTGCTGTAAACATATCGTACACAGCCGGCGATTTTTGTGCTCCTTCAACGATTATCCTGTCGTCACCCGTTTCAGCGAACAGTTTTATACCTTCCGAACTTTTTTGACCAATACGGAATAACGTGTAATTCGCGTTATGAGTTTGTCCTGTAATCAAGTGGATAAGAATCGTCGGATAAAAAATTAAAAAACCAGTATAATATGGAAAAGTCACTGTTTGTTGACGCGTTATAATATCGCTGTATATATATATGTGTGTGTGTGTGTGTTAAAAAATACAGATATTAGGAATTTAGGTTCATCCCGAATGTGGCATATCTCGTCGTGAAATAAACGACTTTTACGATCTAAAAAGGTAGTTCCACAAAGCTGCCGACGAAATGTAATCTTAAATTTAAAAGATCCTTATTATTATTATTATTTCGAATGCGGTACTCCAAAGTATAGTCATGTTATACAACCATATCAAGGTCGCGTATGTTATTTTACGTATGTCTTGGAACGTTCTGCTGATATTTGGTCACCTGTGGACGAGATATTGTTCGATGGATTGTGTGTTGCAGTTAGAACAGTCGCAAGAAGGTCGTTTTTAAATTTCCATCTTGTCAGCAATTTATTACATTGTCCTTTTTCTATCCGGATACGATTTGACTGTACCACCCCATCTTTACAAGGAAGCTGCGTGTCAAGATAAATGACCAATTTCAGGTAGTCGGGATTTAACATATTCCATCGTTGTTTGCTATTCTTGTACGTCCACGAACCGTCGAGTTATTAAGTTCTCGGATGAATATTATCGAAAAAAACAACAACGGAAAATTAGGGGTTTCCCTTTTTTCCCTCAACTCGACAATATCCGCGTGGAACGTAAATTATTACGTTGTTGTCCATCTAATTAATCGGTAAATCAACTTGCAGGGAAAGTAAAGACAAGAAATACGATAAATACCCTTTATTGACTCGTTATACACACACCGATGGTTGATGGGACTGTGTTTACACCCTTCGTCATCCTTCATTTAAGTACGCACACAGAGAACTACGACACACATTATTTACTTAATACGTTTCCTGATTTCAGCCACACTATATCGCGCACTCTCAAATTTTGACACACTCTAGTCTTCTGCTCTTTCATAACTCAGGTTTTTCTTTGACACACTTGGCTCTCCCGCGTATCGGGGATTGGGGAAAAACACCAGGCTTGCGAAAAGAAACATCATTTAGCTGGTTCGATATCAATCTTCCAGTTGACGAGAATCCTTTAGATCACGCTGCTTACTCGCATATTTATACGATTCATGAACTTGCCTATTGCTAATTTCGAACCGATGCACGGATATTATCGCTAATTTATTATTTATATATGAAACGTAATAATTATCGTTTCCTGATAAATATGTATATATATAATCGTGGATGTTTCATTAAGATCTATGAACTTGTCTTGTAGCTAGTTAACTACGTTCTTCATTCTTTCCTGTTCCCTGCTATGTTCTTCATCTGTTTACACGTCATCTGCATGCTTTTTATTTAATCCATTCGTGTTGTCCTAGGTCACCCCTATTGCTTCTTCCTTTCAATTTAAGGCGTTATTGCGTACAGTATGTGTCTTAGAAGCCTTTCTTGCTTTTGTTGTATTATTTACATCAATTTCCTTTTTTCAATTACGATTTCCAAAAACCTCTGAATTCTTCTTTTTCTGCGTCCATGAGATTTTCATTATTTCGACGCTATTATCCTATTTCGAAGGTATCCAAATAGTTTTCTAGATTTTCCGTTAACATTCCCGTTCCCGAACTATATAATAATATACTCTATATGTATGATTTAAATATTTTTTTCTTTGATTCTATTTTAATTCCATTATTGAATAAGCAGTTCTTTTCACGAACGTTTCTTAAACTATTTTAATTACTTCCGTGTCACTTCTTCCTGTATTCGTTATTATGCTTCCTAAATATTATGTATATATACATTTTCTTCTTCTTCTTCATGCGCCACCCGATTTAGGTACTTCATAGTCACCATGCATGGATGCTATTATCTGATGAAAAAAAGTCCCGATCTCTTGATTTGTGATTAATTCCGCTACACTCTGAATCACAGCCCATTTCTCGATGTCATCTATTCTTCGGTTTTCTTGATCATTCCCATTAGTATTGTTTGTTAAAGATGGTATTTCGATCCTCGCATAGAGGGAAATGTTTTTTTTTTGGGCTTTTTATTATAGTCATTAGTATCCGACCGGTTTATCAGTTTTAACACTTCATTATTTTGCGTTTTATTTCTTCTCGGAATTTTTCATATTCTTCTGTAACACCGCATTTCAAATGATAAGATGCGTTTTTTCATATTTTCTTTTAGTGCCGAAGTATAAAAGTACTTACCAAACGTAACATCGCGAAACTTCTTTTTAATATCTATCCGATTACAAACGACGTGTTTAAAATTTCACGAATATGTCGCGGGCCATTTCAATGCGAGCTCGTATCTCTACATTCGGATCACTATCACTCGTAATCCTGTTGCCTAAATCTTTGTATTTCTTATTCGTTTTGAGAAATAACTGTTATCTGTAACTGATTGGCGGAAACTCACTATGAATTTTGTCTTTTTAATGTTTATATTAATTCTCTTTTCTCGACTTCCAATAGCTACTGTATCCAATATTCGCTGCACGCCTTTTACAGTTTCAGCTAACAATGCCGTATAGTTAGCAAAAAGGATTACTGAAATTTTATGCCCTCCAATTTGCATTTCATCTCGTCACTCTATAGCTTGCGCAAAAATTGGTTCCGATTATATGTTTAACGTACACTTGACTAATCTCACGTCGTATTGGAATTCGTTTAGTTAACTGATCATATATTAATATCCGTATATACTGATTAAGAATGCGAAAATTTATTCGCATTAACCTAGGCATTTAAAAATAATAATGCCTTGTACGAATTTTTGAAATAAATATCACGTGTTCATCTAAAAAATTATTTTCAAATTCAAAATTTTTGGTGATTGAAAATTAATCATTATATTAACGTTTATATACGTGCGCGTGTGTTCAGATGTCTTGAACTCGAATGTTAGTAAAAATGTTACCTAAAGGAGTATTCTCATCAACCCCAAGATTGTTATAAACGCGTGGTTTTTTTAGTTACGTCTTCAACTAGAACGTTTTCCCCAAATTAGTAACAAATTTAATATTCGCAGCAAACGCATGTTTAATTCATTATCATCATGATTTTTTCTTAATCAGTATGTTGATGAGCAACGTACCACGTAACTAACACGTTCTTAGCTTTTATCATATCCATGAAGAGAGTTCTGGGTCTTCTCGTTCGTAATTTCTCACTTGGTTTTGCTTAAGTTCAAGTATTTGATTAGATGCCCGATATCTGTTTTATATATTTCGATTAGTTTCAATTCGTACAAAGATTTACCTCAAATTCTTGTCTGAATGTTATATACTATCCTCGAATGATTTTTCAATATAGCGTATCAATTCTGAAGTTTTAATATTACTTAATTTCTTTATCTACTCCGAAAATTGTCTTCTTATATACTTCAAAGCTGCCTTAGTACAAAAAAACTATATGCAGTAATTATCGACCATTAATGAAATTTGGAATATGGTCGGGTTATATTTTATAATTAAATGCCTTTTAAATAAACGAGTATTTTCTATAGCGGTTTATTATTATTATTTTTTTTTTAAAACTTAATTCCACTTAATGCTAACGAAGCAGGTAGTATTCGGAGAACTTATTTCTAATCTATAACAGGGGATTTGTACAAACAACGATGTTTGTTCCTTTTTTAAAAAAACCGTTTAAAATTCGATTATCATATTATTTACAAACGATGCAATAAAGATAAAATATATATTAATTGTAGCGCGATTTTTAAAATTTAAAAAAAAAAAATTAAAAACTATTAAACGATAGAGGATGTTTAGAAGTTTACTGGAAAATGGTTTTCGTTTAAGAAATATTTTGAGAAATATCAACACGAATAATGTAAGAGAAAAGAAGTTAGATATTAAAAGTTATACTTAACCTGTATTTTAAGGAAATTTCTGTATCTCAGTAATCTAGGACGAAACATCCAAATCCATAGAATGAAAAAAAATAACACCTAACAATTGTAGGTCGTGTATTCAGCAAAATAGAATGTTTCCATCTATTTGAAACTTTCTGAAAATTTTTGCAAGTAAAAGGATTTTCGTGTTAAAAGGACGTTATAGTTTTCACGCTGGAAATTTTATCGTCCGCACGTAGAAACATTTCGGATTATTTACAATTTACACGTTACGAATCCTCTTTTCATCGTACACGCATGTGAATGTGTATTCAAGTGCACGCGTGAAATACTCGCAAACATACTCTGTACGATAAGGAATAAATGATTTCTTATGTTCGTATGTATCTCATAAATGTACGATATTAATCGTGAAATCAGTGGCAAAGTCAAAAAAATTTAATGTATAATACTTTCGAAAATTTCGAAATGTTTTCCTCTTTTTTTCATTGTTCCAACTTCCACTTTTCGACCAGTTTATCTTTATACTATAACAGGTTTGCTTTCGAAGAATATACATAAGAATTAGGGTCGGTATTAATAATCTGTAAGCAGGATCGCTACAGGCAGTATACTAATAGATCGAAAGTTAATAATCGACACTAAGATCAAAGTAAATCAACGCTACACAATGTCGGTTGTACAGTACGCATCGGAGACCTCTGGACAGTGAATGTAGAAAGCAACGGCTAAAAGGCGAATGTGACGAATATAGAAATACTTCTGAAAAGTGGAATCAAGAAGATGACGCTGATAGATGTAAAAGAAGAAATATTCTTGCTTGCAATGCAAGGTAAAATTGAAGGGAAAACCGTTGCCAGTTGGACGAAGGAGAATAAAAATGATAATAACAGAATTCGGGAAACGACAGCTGTAAGACGCAGCCGGGAAAAGAGAATATTGATTCAAAGTTGTTGCTATCCTAATTATGATGATGAGGATCGGTTACGTATTACATGCCGATGATAAATTACGATATTAATTTATCCCTACTCCTGTATCTTCGAGATGATAAAGTGTAATGTTCAATATTATTCTCAGTGTATAAGTCACAGCCAATATTATCGATAACTCCTAACTTGGAAAGCTTATTAACCCGACGAATACAGAAAATTCTTTCTAAAATAATGATTGTCTTTGGATTGTTTTGGTAAATAGAAATCGGAATATTTTTTCTCGACGTTACTGTAAAATTAATCGTTAAAAAAAAGTAACGAAAAAAAACCCACTCAGCAGAGATTGGAAAGAAAGTTTACTATTTTTAAAGATGAGTGATTTTTTGTTATTATTATTATTATTATCATCATCGTAATCGTAATTAGCATTAGAGTGGCTTCAGTTAATTCGGCAATAAAAATTATAATTAAAGTTAAATTATTAAAAGTACTAAAATCGTTCCTCGGTAACGATGTTGCAGGAATTTTTTCTCCGGATAAACTCTGTTGTGGCGGATTTCGAGTAAACTCGACGTGCGTTTCGGTGGTAAATAACAAGAATCTAAATTATAATAATAATAATATTCACAAGTATCGTAATATGCATACATATACATACATATATATATATATATCGCTCCATGTTGTATGTGGTCTTTCAAATGAAGTAATTTTTGTTAATTACCTTCTGCTCGCTTCTGTTAAAGTAAAATTCATTTATTAAAATTAATAGTCCACTTAACAACGAATGATGAATCTTCTCATGGGATATCGTACTTAATTCGCATGATCCCTGTTTTTATATATATATATATATATATAGACCATTTTATCACTTTTTTGAGGTTGAAAAATATATTTACCCGTGTATATTAATAAAAAAAAAATAAAATAAAATTGCCTATGTATTTATTTCTAATAAGTACTTTAAAATATAAAACTTCTTTCCATGCATAATTTTAAATACTTTATGTAATTAAATTAATTACTTATAAATAAACATAAACATAGATATATAAAACAGGTTATTATCAACCTAGTCTTCTTCATATACGATTTAAAGGAAAATTAATAAATACAACGAAGATGAGGGGTATAATAATGGGATTTTCTGGGAAATTATTAGAAGCCAGCGTAACGAGGTGAAAAATATATTAAACGGAATAACTGGCGAGAATTTGATTCCATATGTAAGGGATAGAGTCTAGCAGGTTCACCGGAATATCGAGAATCTGTAATAAACGACGACACTTGGTACACATAGATCAGCAATAGCATGGAGGTGCTGAAAAGTAGAACATCGATTAACATTAAAGAAAACACTATTTGACTGGAAAAGATTCGCGGTGAAACAGGAAGGAATAATAATTTTCGGATCGAAGAAAGGCACAGAAAAAGGATAAAAGCACTTTAGAAAGCGAGGAAAAAGAACAATGGAACAGTTCAGTGGCAGATTTAATATATAAACAAATTTTAATCCGTTACGTTTCTAGTTATGAGTCAAAGATCAGACGTTTAAATTATAAATCTGTCCGGTTTTCATGAATTTCTTAAACTCGGTATTAATACGTCATGTTCGAAATTATCTACGAATGAATTCTTCGAAATAAAATGTCATCCGTAACAACTCCCGGCAGATAGATTACATCAAAGATTTTATTATACAGAATTATCTGCCAATAGTTTTCTTTTTTTTTTGTATTTTGATTACAAAAAACATTGAATATTTTAAAATTTTATTGCAACATGAGGTTAGTAACATTTTTAGCAGCCAAATATATTCATTTCCCTTCTAATAGTAAATGTTAATTTTAAATACTGCCATCATGATATTTAGAATATATATTGAACATCGCAGATGTCAATGAGCTAACAGATGATGATTAGGGAGATGAATCTCTCGCCAGCTACAAGCAAAAGGTAAAAAAATCAGGAAGGTGAGATTTTTGATCCTTTTGATGTTCTAGCTGCTCCTGCAGAAATTTCAGTGCCTACAGTTTCCACAGCGCCTGTGAAATTTCCAGTTTGAACAACATAAAAATCACCGATTTTTCTGAAACGACAAGATGGAAAATGAACTTTGATATAGAAGCGCCAAACATTTTTTGTGCTGTGGAACCAGACTATAGTACGACACTCAGCACGGTAGAAATGTTTGAACTATTTACAGATGAACGTATTGTGGATATGTTGTTAGAGGAGATTGAGAAGTATTCAAGAATCGGCCAAATCCTCAGGTGTCAAAAGGAGTAGTTGAAGTAAAACAAGCGAGACAGGTACTCGCTGAAAGATAAGGAGAACATTATAATATCACGCCCAAATAGTTATTGCACAATATAATACATTTCCGGGTGGTACCGATTTTATGGACCGAAGTAATATCAATCGTCATCGAATCGGTATTAGATCCAAAAAATTGTAGTGATCAATTTTTACGTGACTTTTGAATGCTGCCGGCCAAAATATCTGACTGCTTTATAAGAAATCCGGAAGAAACCTTACTCTATTAGAATTCAAAAGGAATATTCTTATCACCTATCCAATCAAAGCGTTCGGGTTTCAGGCTTGTTATTTCAGATAAAAGGGTGAGAGCTGAAATACGATTTGATAGGATGTACCATTTTGTCAACTAGATTTCTGAGCACAAAAAACGAAGATGCGCAGGTACCGATTGTAAATCTCGGATGCGAGATAGGAGATAGTATCAACTTTTTTGCAAATTATCACAGAATCTGATTGTTTATAATATATACTTTTAAATTTTTTCTATCCTTTCGGGCTAAATTTTATTTACTTTTCTTGTTACGATTATTATAAATAGCTCTACTTCGAATATATTAAAATGAACTGATTTTTATTTTAATATTTCAATATTATATTATTATATTGTTACATGTATACGACTACTTTTATAAAGTTATCTAATTGACATTTGGTCATGTTGAGTCTATAGAATATAAAAATTAAATTTTTTCTTATATGTCTGGTGTTAATTTTAAGCAACGACTATCTCCTATGAAATCTGACGAAATATATATATATATATATACCGTTAATAAGGTAATCACAAAAAAAAATAATTCCCGTCTTCGATGTGGTCGGCATTTCTTTAATTCTACACGTTACTCTATTAGAAATTCGTATACGATTTTTATAGCTGACAAAAAACTGATTAGGTCGACAAAGATACCGAAGATCGATTAAAACCGTTTATTCGCTATTTCGATCGATTAAATATGAATAATTGGATTAAAAACGAAACACGCCTAGCAACATCCGACACGAGTAGTCTCAACTGTAGTAGTAGTAGTAGTTAAGTCATAAATCAGTTTCAATATTCTTTATTTCTTCGGTTTATTTTTCTTACACAGTTTTCCCAGTTTCGTTTTGTTCGGTTTTTATCTGTTCTAAAGTTACGTTTTAAACGAAATTTCCCTTTAGTCGTTTAGAATACATTACCTCGACAGCCTTATATAAAGTTTTATCTGCACTAATACGCTTCATTGCGCCACTACTAGCGCGAATACTATTATTATTACCATAATTATTATCATCACTATCACTATTATTACTATGATTATTATGATATTATCATTATTATTATTTATAAGATACTCATCCTTCGCCAAAACTAATCCGAATTATGGTGAAATAACTTACACAGGCTAAATACAGACTACCTCTCTCTCTCTCTAACACACATTTTTCGTTATTTACTCCCTAACTACTTTCTAAAATACTCCCTGGTCGGTACGCTTATAATATTCGTTCGGCGATAAACAGAACGATGCGGTGCAGAGTTAACGATATAAGGAAAAGCTTTAAGACGTCACAGATTTTTCAGTAGTTAAGTAAATTCGGTTAAGCCGTTATTTTTTATTAATTTTTCCTGAAATATCTAATACATATATATATACATAACTTAATTATAATATGCACGAGAAATGTTTATCCGAAAGTATATTCTTTTTTTTCAACGATATTTTCTCGTAGAATTTCGGAATAATTACTTATTTTTTTATTTATTTTTTAATATATTTCAGTTTTATCCGGATACGAAGTAATTTGCGGATTAAACATTAATTACGTAAAAATTAATATTTATCGAACGATTTTAATGGAAGATAATAATCGAATCGAATCAAATTTATTTTAATTTCAAAACAATACACCGGTACGTTTTAAAATAGAATAAATATAAAGTAAAAATTAATTACAAATCGGAATAAACAAATAAAATAAAATAAAAAACGGATAAATATTGAGAAAGTAATTAATTTACTAATGATAATAATAATGATGGTATATCGTACACACTTCATCTTTCATTGTGTACACGGAATTAAAATAAGGGATAAAAAGCCGCTTTTATTATTATAATTTTAACTTGTAACAATCGGAATTTACTTAATTCTTAGAAATCTACATTTATATAAAGAAACAGGTGCATTATTTTCCTAAGTGAACAGTTAATCACAACACTTGCACAGAACTGAACCATGTAAATTTATCCTTACTACAAAATACACTAGGTATCGGTGAATGTAAAAGTTTCACTTTAATTTTTCTTTTAAATCTAGCTAATTAATTAATTAAAACTGTCATCATTTATTCTCGTCTTTGCAGCAAATGCATTTAGTTAATAGTTTCCTTCGCCTTCTTTTGTAATTAATTAGGTCAATTTTTAGTTTTCTAGGTAATGCATTGCACTCCACTGCTCCGACATAAATTGCCTGCAACCTCGTTCTTGTCTTATTATAATGAGAAACTATCGCCTTGGTTGTACCTTTTGACCGTGTTTTTCCATTATCCATTAATATGCCAAACTTCATTTTTGAGAACTGCAGAAAAATTAACGTATATAAATCTGATATAGATAGTTTATTTTCTACAAATTCTCATTCATGAATAATAATAATAATAATAATATGTAATACAAATAAAGAGGTCTACGAAATAAGAAAAATATCGGATACCACGCGTAAACGAAGGATGTAATTTTATTGCCATCAGGAGTCAGGAAGAGTAACGAAAAATATATTCGACTTTTTTCATAAAAGTCGAAATACGCGGAAAACCTAGGCTGGTAGAAATTAAGAAAAACTTAACTGAAATGAAGATAGAAGAAGACATTGAAAATGGAGACGAATATTTTGAAAAAAAAATAGAAAATTTTGGAAGTTTTAAGGGACAAAAAAAAAAAAAATCGCACAATACGGACAAAAGAGGACATCGGCAGAGGAGGAAGAAATATCGGCTGGAGGAATCGCGCAACATAAATTATAAATTATAAATTATCTTATATGGTCCTGAGAGATGGCCAAATTCGAAACAAAAGGTGAAATATGTAATAATAATACTAATCGTCAGATTACCTAATCATCTTCATCATAATCATATAACAATTTCTGAGAATTAGCGCTTATGATATTATCTCTCTGTATTTACTCTTGAAACTATAGTTAGTTCAGTCGGCAAAGTGATTGTGTCTATTCATATATTTTCTTGACATTTACTTTCCCATTTATTTGCACTTCGAGAGATTATCCACAGATTCTCGCTTTGTACTTTAATATTTTCACTAGCTAATTGGACAATTTTCAATGTTCGTCTCGTACATTCGTTCTCTTCGCAGTCCACGGTATCTTCAGCATTCTATCCAAACTGCGCAGAATCCACATTTCGATTCGGTATAGTAATATCGTGAATATTAAGGTACACCACGTTAGAACTTGATTAACAAATTCTATATAATCTTCCCATTGCTGGTTTCGCCGGAATTATAGTTTAATTCATTAACGATCCAAGCTGTTCAAATACTTCTATATCTTTGATATACATTCATTTGTTCCTAACCATCGTTCGTGAGATAACTGATAAAAAGCGTTTAATTTTTAATATCGAAAAATAACCGTGTTAATTATTTAACGTTAAATTTAAAATGTTTCGAACAGGGAACAATTTGAGCGGGAAATGACGGCTCGGACGGGGGTTTTGTTCATTCTGTTCATCTAGCAAATTTGTAACGAACATAAAAGAAAAATATGCGGATCTAATCGAAGAATTTAAGTAGTAAAGATTTAAAACGACCACTATAGTAAGATTTTTTAATTTTCCAGAAAAAAAAATTACACTGGACATTATTTATCTCCGAATTATTATTATTTGACAGTTCTGTCTAATTAATTATGAAAATTTCAAAGAAAAATTAAAGTTTAGATTCATCAAAACTAACTGTATTTTGTAGCATGGATAAATTCACATGGTTCAGTCCTTTGCAGGTGTTGTAATTAACTGTTCATTTAGGAAAGTCGTAGTAGTTTTGACTCTAATGATAGGCGAGATCGATGTCCGATCAACCAGTAAAGTTGTGAAAATTTGATGTTCAACTGCTTGCGTTTGGCTGCAATATAGTTTCTCCATGTTAATATGATGAAACTGAGATGACCGAGTCAGCTTGAGGAAGTATTTTGTTGTTTAATGAAACTGGAGGACAATTAAGTTTGCGCGTGGCAAATATAATTTGCTGAGATTTATTCTCGTTGACTTTGATGCGACACTTGTTAAGACACTCTTGAATCTGGTTTAAGTAGGTTTGTAATTTTTGTGAGGCTGGATATATCATATATACAGCGGACTTCCCGGTCACAGAACAGAACTTAACCGCTACGTTTGCAGATGACACAGCTATCTTGGCAATGGATACTGATCCTAAAATTAAACCTGAATTATGAAACTGAATGAATTTTTGTAATTAAAAAAACTATATAAATTTCGGTCTAGTCGACGATAAACGCAGAGATAGATCCGACATATTGATCGAAGTTTTGAAAAAAATAAATTAGACGAGGAAAATTTATAAATTTTCATTTCGTCAGTTTGAGAGTAAACCGAACATCGTTTACAAAGAAATTATTAACTAACTATCTGTATAACGACCTCGTCGGAAGGTTAGATACATCATGTATATTTATATATAGTCATAGGGCGTACATTACTCCTTTTAAACTAGCTACGAAAACTCGAGTGATAATAAACAGTAAAAATAGTGTACATTGAGTTTTTCGACAATGTCCTGTTTTATTTATTAATAATTTATTCTACATATCCTACTACTTTGGTTTTGAGTTAGATATTAAATATTCTTTGCAATTATTTATATATATATATATATATGTACGAAGAGGATATCATGAAGTTGATAACTGGTAGGGATCGTCTACTCGATGATTCCCATAAACGGGAAGATTGATATAGAACCTGTCAAACGGCGTATCTTTGGCAAGTTACAATACTGAGTGGTTTACCGTTTACTTACCGCCCCGTTTCTTTATTTCGCAGCGAGCAGATACTCATTAGATAGACAGCTGAGTTGGCACGAGGCCTTTTTACCGCAAGAAATTGTTGTCTCCCGGTGGAATTCGAGTTAAAGTCGTGCGACTAGGGTGCGAAAACTTTACCGCAACGCCACTAGGCCCGTTGTTATTTACACATATATATATATATATATATATATATATATATATATATATATATATATATATATAGGTATGGATATTTGTTTAATTTATGTAGAACACATTTTTATATATTAACTAAAAACGTATCGCTTATAAATTTATCTATGCATTTAACTATACGTAAATGAAATTATTACAATATAACCGAATATAATATTTAACGACTAGAATGTAAGAAATAGAACAATATTTAAAATGAAAGTTATTGTCTGATATATAAATCGACAAGCAACATACGCGTTATAAATTGAAGAAATACGGGATGCAATTATGTAGAGGAAGACGTTATGTATCCGTGAGAAAATTTTTCAAAGTTAGAATTAATATATTAAAAACTAATTATTTACTTATATTAGGGATAATGTACATCGAAACAGTACGAGTATAAAGACTGTGTTAATTCTTTGTATGTTTTATACTTTAACCCCGTAGTTTTCCTGCGAGTAATTTCGAAATATAGTTAACTGATTAACTTTATCCATTTTTACGCCACATACATTTAAAGAAAATTAATTTTTATCGTCCATTAAGTGTAGTTTCGTTTTTTCCAGCGCTTCTTGAAGTTCTTTTTCACACTTAGCAATAACGACAATTGTTATCAGCGAATCTTATCATACGTATGTATTCACCTCGAATTTCTATCCCAATTTGTTTATTCCGCGCACTATTTTTTATTGCGTTTATTGGTTTTTCCGTGTATATATTAAATAACGTTGGTCAGATAAAACGAATCCTTGTCTACCCCTTTAGCTTATTCTTATTTCCTCTCTGCTTTTTCCTACATACATATATATATATATATATATATATATATATATATATATATATATATATATATATATATATATATATATATATAATATTTCACTGAAGTATATTTACTCGAATGATACAAAGCGATGGTATAGTTGAGCTACAAAAAAGGTGTAGCCATCAACTGATTCGCCGTGTCTTTTGTGTGCTAATAACTTATTTAATACATTACATTATCAGTTTGTGTTTCACATCGAGTTTTTTTCAGAAATGTGTAAATGTCGAAAAGCTTCGAAGTTCGAATTTATTCTCTTCATTTATGAATACTAACGAATTATTTCAAGTTCAACTTATTAGTATAGAATATTTCTCGCTTCTTGCTTGGATACAGGACGTTAGGTAAACTAATAGAAGACATACGAATTAAATGTAAAAATTATTAGTAATCGTTGTAGTAAGAGATTTTCCGAACGGACAATAAACAAGAAAAATCATTAATTATATTCGATTAAACCTTGAATATACTTTTCAGCTCTTACGCTATCTTCAGGTTATAAAATAAATTAAATACAAAAATATCTGTAAAAATAAAGAAAAACATACGCAAGAAATATAACAATGTCTGAAGATTTAAATATTTCATTAATATCTTTATCGCTAACTTTAGTCCGGTTCTAAAAATATTTCGTGTTCCCTTATGTAGATATCAGTTTTCGTTGTATGCATTAGTTTCTCGCGAGTAGAATTACGGAAAGAAATCTGGGATAAAGCCCCTTCCCGTTAAAAAATAAAATTACCAAGTTCAATCGTCTTTTGGTCAGTTCTTATATACCAAAAAAAAGTCTTCTCTTTTTAAATTTATTTTTATTTATTTATTTCGAACAGCCCAAAAAACAGAGAGATGATACTCGCTGTAGAAAAAACAGCTTTAAAAACAAATCCTTCGGGAGGTAGCTCGTGCTTTTTTCCGTGTTAACGACTTGTTTTTTTCATACCCACCGAGTACGCGGTATTTTTTATTTGTTTTTTCGAAAATATAAAATGTACGGGAGATTGCGCTTTCGACTTGGGGTTATTTTGTTTGGCGTATACTACGCTTCAAAGAACAAATTTAAGTGCATTTTAAAGGGTTCGAAATCTTCTATATATATATATTTTCTAGAGATGTCTTTATTCCTCATCCATCTTCGCCTTTTTCTGTTTATACTTTCAGTCTGCTACGTACGTCTGGGATATATTTACCTTTCACAACGGTATTGCTTCTATTTTTTTTTGTACTTTTTCCTCGTTCTGTCTTTTATTTTATTAACTACTATTTCCGAAGAATGTTTTTAATTTGCGCAGAAAAAAAACCCTTCTTCGTATTACACGTAATCTCATCTTCGATATCGTTAAAATCAATCCTGTTTACATTTTTTCCGGCCCCCCTTTTTTTCTTTCTAGTAAATAATAATTTTTCCTTGTTCTCAAACACATATGCACACGCACGCTTTTATGTACGTATGCGCAAAGCCTAAGTAAAATCTTAAATAAATGAAAATACCATACGTTTCACGAGCTATTACCAGCCTCACTTATACCTGTTCATTGCGATAACATCGGTCTAAATTATTATTTCGATAAAAATAATGATCACTATTATGTATTTCGATATGTATGGACGAGAAAAATAAAAGAAAGCAGAATTTTGCTTGAACTAATTCCGATAATAAACATTTGTTTTACTTATTTTTTAATAAAGTAAAGAAATAAAACCTATTCTGACCAATTGGAAGATTAATCCGTTTTAGCGTATAACAAAAACGCACGTGCATACAGGTGTGCCGACTTGAAAAAGGCAAAATAATATTTTTTTACGTTTCATAAACATAACTCATTAATACAATTGTTTTCTTACATATAAAAATCATATATATATTTAGCAAAGCAGTCTTAGGACTGATGACTACATGATGATATATATATATATATATATATATATATATATATATATATATATATATATAATGTCGATATATTGGAGTGTTTCCCCCAAAGCAGGCCCCAATGTATACATACATGCATAATATACGTCTACACTTTGTGTCTATTTGTCTACAATGTATCTACTCTTCATCGATCCATCTATTCTATACTCTATCTATTTATTTAATTACGCATATCTATCTATCTATCCATATATATACATATATATAACATATACGTCGCGGTGGCGTAGTTGCTAGAGTGCTCGACTGTCAGGGGTTTGAAACCAACGCGCGTTGAATTCTGAATTATAACGGAGAAGACAGTGGCAACCCACTACGTATAACATCATATGCATGCGTATGTGCCTTGCACATAAATAGTGCCTTGCACATAAATAGTGCCTTGAATGCTAGCTAATTTTGTACGTAAAAGTAAACGTACAATAGCAAGTCACGACGTTTGGCAACGAACAATACGACGATGATGATATAACATATACACACATACATAATATACTATCATTATCTAATCTATCTATTTTTCATCAATTTATCTATTTATATTTATTCAGTTATTCACCTCTCCATCTGTTTATGTATGTATGCATGGATCTATATATCTATATTATATTATATATAATTATATATATATATATATAATTACACCGCTTGTGCCTCCTTAGTCGTTTTTAACTATTAAAGTTATTATGACTCACAAAATGCGGTGTTCAAGCTTGTGCGTCTCAGATTGCTACCAATACTCAGTGTTTGCCTTTATGTTATTTAGAAATATGTTTTTACGATTTCAATTATATTGAAACATAGATAATTCACAGGATGCGGTGTGTGGGTTCTATTACATAGGGCAGCGTGTTGCTGAACGGGCAAAGGTATCAATTCCTTCATTGCTTATTCCATAAGAAGAATGTTTTGCAAACTGGAGCATTAAGATGTTTTAGCAGACGATATATTTTTAGTACCTAATCGGTACCGATTAAGAGCTCAGGTTCATAACGTATAAATGCTGAAGGTAAACGAGTATTGTACATAATTGAACGTTTATGATAGAACAGCAGTCGCTTAACCTCGTAGGAGATTCAAGGAACAAGAAGCCGTCGACGATGGTGTTGTTCCACTTGTTTTTGCGCCGTCAGTATAAGCCATCGCGTAGTTCGAATATATTTGCAACAAGATGGTCGACGTTTTTACTAGATGCGTAGTTTGTTTGTTGCGTTAAATATTTATTTCAAAGGATTCCCAGACTAGGATAGATTTCATTTGGGCCTGGGCAAAAGTAATTAATTAACAAGGATGCAGAATCCGGATAGGTTTTGTTGTTAAGAATGGATGATGGTGGTATGTGTTCAGTTTGTGTAGAGGAAGAATGGGTATTTTTATGGTGTCAAACTATTTCCGATTATTGATTCTATATCTATTTGCTTATTTATCTATCCGTTCATCTTCCTCTCTTTATCTACATCAAGTAGAGGCCCAATTTTAAACGATATACATACCGTCTTAAAAACGAACGCTCTACACTGAAACTTGCAGAATTTACTAAAATTTGATTACCTTCTTTTTTCTCAATTTCCGCTTATATTCGTACGTGTTTTAATCCTAATATTATTCTACGATTCGTTCGAAGTTATTTTAAATCTAATTTGATGCGATTATTTTTCTGATAATATTGATTGTATGTTACCTTTCGAAATTAATACTTTTACACGGATCACTTGGAATACAAAGGTGATAAATTTATTATATTTCCATATCGCAGGTTCGTGTTACGAATTTATGCTTGTGGTTAGAAGAGTGATATAACAGAAAATGTCAGATATATGTATATCTTATAATACAGATTGTATGTTACTTTTCGAAATTAATACTTTTACACGGATCACTTGGAATACAAAGGTGATAAATTTATTATATTTCCATATCGCAGGTTCGTGTTACGAATTTTCGGTTATGGTTCGAAGAGTGATGTAAAACAATTTCAAGAAAGTAAAATCGATATAGTAGCATTCTGTTATTTTCACTCAGGACCCTTTGTCACGTTACTACTTTCATTGTGTATTCGTTCACACAGACATACACACACACACACACATATATGCATATTCAACACATGTATGTTTCATTAGGGTGCAAATAGTTGACGCTATAAGAAGTTTTTTACTATAAATTTTTCTTTAAACGTGCATACGAAATAAACGAATACGCATCGAGATGGGAACGACGCGTTTCCGGGATTTTCATGATTTTGTATTCCTAACGCGAATTCTAACAAAAAATAAAATAAAATAGAAAAAAAAATTGAAATTTTATTTTCTATTCGTCTCAATTTTTTTTTCACTGCCTTGGAAGAATTTTTTCTTCGTATTGTTCTTTCTTCTCTCTTCGAAAACTTGGGATTTTTTTTCCGGTTCCTACTTTTTATTCTTTTTTTTATTTTTCTCTTTTTAAAAGTTAGAATTTAACTCGGTGAAATACGAGATTTCGATGCAAAATAAGAAAGACTAGGGCCGAATCTTCGGAATAATGCCGTAAGAATACCAATTTTCACACCAATACCGACGTAGCTAATAACAATTCGAAACTGGTGACGGTGATGCTAATCGACATAACGAGCGTTACGACGGCCCAAAATTGGTTTTAGACTTTATTAACGATCTCCTATAATTAATAGTTTCATCGAACCACGGAGCAGCTTTTTACGCCTGCACGTGCCGTGGAAATGAAAACAAAAAAATCACGAAACCTACCAGAGAAAAAAGTTTCTATTCGTATTGTAAGCATTATCGTTATTTATTCTTCCGATTACAAGACGAATCGGTTGAGACGTTTGGTATCGGTATCGCGTATTAAAATTATATGATTTTTAGTATACACTCGACTTCCACATCTTCTGAGCTGGAACGTACAAAATGAAACAAAGAAAACCACATCCATTCTGTTCGACATTTAGACTAAAAACCGAACAGTCAACTACCGGTATTAAAAATTTCATACGCTCGGGTTTTTTTCTAGCAAATCCGATGTAAAGTTGTTCCGAGATTTGAGAGAAATGATGATAAATAATCACGAATACACGAAGTCGTGTAGACATCGTGACAGCTGAAGGTTCCTAAAAAACAAAAAGTAAGACTTTGGCGAAGTGGTCAGATCCTAAATATCTGCACTTAATAGCGCGTTTCATTGGAAAAAATTGAAAAAATGACCGGAGCGAAGTTAACGAATAACGACGAAGTTGAACGGTTGAAAATTTAAGGGCGTGAATGTGTGAATTTTGAAGATTTATCTGCAGATGTTCAAATATACATTTGATAATTATTATATACATACATACACACATCACACACACACATATATATAAATGAGATACATATGATTTCATAAAGATCTTACAAATCACAACCCTCGGATTGTCGTTAAATGGAAGGCAATCTCGACATGCGAACTAAAATAATTAAAACGGCAATGATGAAAATACTAATGGCAATAAAATAGCAGAGATAACGATAAAACTACATTAATGATAGCTACGTACAATGTTCGCTCACTATCAACAACTGATAGATTAGAATACCTGAAGTATGAACTGGATAAAATGAAATGGCATACATTGGGATTGAGCGAAGTGAGAAGACCCGGAGAAGAAGAACTTTTTTAAATGATGACAATGTAATATACTGGAAAGGCAACGAAAACACAACATTATGGTGTAGGCTTCGCAGTGCATAAATCAATCAATAATAATAATACAAAATACGTTGGGATATCAGATAGGCTGGCATACCTAATAATAAGAATTAACCAGAATACAACAATACAAGTAATACAAGAGTAAAACCATACAACTGCCAGCGTAGACACTGAAAAGATTTATATGTAAACATTGAAAAAATAATGGAAATAGAGAAAACGAATTATAAGATCGTTATAGTAGGTGACTTTAACGCTAACGAACCGGAAGATAAAAGTAATTACATAAGTAATAACGGACTGGATAAGAGAAACGAGCGTGGAAATATGCTAGCAGATTTTATCAACTGCAATAAACTATATGGAGTCAACAGATACTTCAAAAAGAAACCACAACGAAGGTGGACATGGATAGGACCAAATGGCAAAATTAAAAATGAATTTGACTAT
The DNA here is from genome assembly GCA_032883995.1 of Coronaproctus castanopsis. NCBI lineage: Eukaryota > Metazoa > Arthropoda > Insecta > Hemiptera > Monophlebidae > Coronaproctus > Coronaproctus castanopsis. The sequence goes on from CM065053.1 coordinate 121,674,275, forward strand.
ATCAAACATCAACATTATTAAGAACTTTGAGGTGTTAAATCGAATAGGAATGGCAAACGACTCCCGATTAATTAGATGTAAGGTGGTCCTCAACGAACAACTAGACAACTTTTAAAGGTTGAAGAAAAAGATAGATATCAAACTGCTTCATAATAGGAGGAACGATTATGATATAAGATTAAACATAAAATTTGAAGGATTAAAGAACTCGGCAAAAAGAGCAATACTAGACGAATCGATGTAAGAACTGACAAAAATAATAAGAGAAGAAAGCATCAGTATAACTGCGCATAAAACAGTATGGGAAACAAAACTCAGCGAATCTACTATACAACTAATGGAAAGACGTGGGGGATATTATAAATGAAAGAAATTAACAAAATAATAAGGAGGAAAATTAAATAAGATAGTGGATTATGAAGATTCAAAAATAACCAAAATGATATAAGAAAAAAAATAACTAAAAAAACAAAATACCAGATAACATCTATATACCAGACAAGATACATGATAAATCGTTGATATTACGTGCATGACTACTATGAATCTAAAGCGGAAAAGCAAAGCCAATAATGATAACAATCTAGACACAGATGTTGACAAAGAAATACCAACAATATTGAAAGCAGAAGTGAGACATGCTACAAAGCAAATGAAGTCTAAGAGATCCCCCCCCCCCCGGTATGGATGAAATTCTGCCTGAAATGATGAAAGAGTGCGAAGAAACTATAATATCCGAATTACAGCAATTATACAAACAGTTGTCTAGATGAAGAAACTTAATCTAAGGATTGGAAGAATTCGATTACAACTGTAATACATAAAAAGGGAAATAAAAATAATTGAAAAAATTATAGACTAATTAGTTTATTATTTACGCTCTATAAACGTTTTACTCGAATTATATCAAATAGACTTGAAGCGATATTAAATAATGAACAACCGATTGAACAAGCAGGACTCATGAAGAATTAAAAAACTACAGACCATATACAAAAATTAATAAGCCAATAGAAAAATATAAAGAATTCAACATACCACTATATCTAGGAATGCTAGATGTGTAAAAGGTTTTTGAATCGGTGCAGCTCCGGGGAATTTTGAAAGATTTAGAAAATAGTTAGATAAATAAATTGTATTTTGATACAAGATATGTATGAATCAATCACGTCACAGATATAAATACATGATGTTAGAGAGAAATGTCACATAAAAAAGGAATTGAAAGAAGGCGATACTATTTCGCCGAAGTTATTTAATGCTACCCTTGATTTAGACCTAAGAATTCTGTAATGAGAAGTCAATGGAATAACTATGGAAAATACATGAATTATCTCCGTTCTGCGGACGACATTATACTAATAGCGAAAAATTAAAAACAACTTCAGAAAATGATGCGGGAATTAGAAAAATTCTTAAAGAAATTATTTCGAAAATAAATGTGGACAAAACGCAGGTAGTGAAATATGACGAAGGCGAAGAAAACGACACGAATATAAATTTAAAGCGATGTCGCCTGAAAACGGTAAATACCTTCTACTTAGGAAAGAAATACCGGAAAAATAGCCATATAAAAGAAGAATAAATATATGGTAGAATAAAAAAAATTCTACAGAGCAAAATTATTCCAGCAAATATTCTTTAAACCTTCTGGCGTCAATATTTGACGTAGGCCTCTTCCATATGCTTCCACCGTTGTCTGTTTTGAACCTCACTTAATCAGTGCGTTATGCCAATGGTGAGCTATGGAGCGGAAACGTGGTCTTTCATTAAAAAAATTATGGATAAGATTGGAATGGCGGAAAGACGAAAATGGAACGGGCGCTACTGGGTACAAGATTAAAAGAAAAAATTAAGAACTCCGACATACGAAAAAACATAAAGTTCGAGAACATTGTATCCAGCATATAAATAAACAAATGGAACTGGGCAGGGCTAGTAGCACGACTGACGAACGGAAGATGAACGAAGGAAATACTGAGGAAGGCAGAAAAATGGAAGACCCCCAAGAAGATGGATAGATGCCCTAATAGAACAGGCAAGCCATACATGGATGCGTGATGTTCGGAACAGATAACGGTGGAAGAACATGGGAGAGGCCTACGCCAAATATTGGCGCCAGAATGCTTAAAGAATAATAATTATATATATATATATATATATATATATATATATATATATATATATATATAATAGTCTGTTCAAGCAAAACACGTCATTGTTATTCAAAGTTATATACTAGTTGACGTTATACAACTTTCAGCGTCTTTTGGTATACCCAACGGGATTACCTAATGTTAAAACCATTACTAACAGTGTGGAAAGTAGCGATTATTAAAAAATATAACAAAAAAAATACAATGAAAAAGTAGTTTAAGCGTTATCGGTTATTAAACTATTATCAATTAGACATAACAAAAAAAAATGAAAATATATACAATTTACAAAAAATAAATAAAAAAACCACTTCAAAATAAAATCAGATGTAAGAAAATGCTGATTATTGTCAGTATTTCAAATTTAATATTGCGATGTCATTCGTTCCGTCGACGTCAATTTCCTACGACTACGTTTATACCAAGTTGGAAACGAACGTTTTAAATTTTTTCAAATCGTATATTTATATACGTCGAAATGATGTGGAGAATATAATTTATTCATCACATCGATATCCCAGTAAAATGTATTACGTTCAGGACAGTGACATGCGACAGATAAAATCTCAGCCCAACTCGCGAAACGGGAGGAAACTACTCGCACGTTGGTTGACTGTCATTATTTCTTATCGCCTTATCTTACACTTACGGAGTTTATATACTCCGTCGACGGGGTTGTTTAAAGATCGATATTAATACTACATGTTTTTCTTCTCTACCTCAAAACTGGAAGTCACTGTCAAATGAATAGTATATTTTTATCAATCACCGCTAGTTTCAGGGCCGATCACGTAGTTGTTACAGATGGTTAAAAAAATACGGCATCTCAACTTACTGCAACTGTTTAGGTTAGTGTGTTTACATCAGAGGCTTTCGCAGTTTTCAAAGCCGTTCAGTATATATCCGGTCTAATGGGATCACGTGGAAAATATTACTCGCAAGTGTGACTCTTTTATTATTATTATTATGGCCCTGAAGAATCCTAGGTTACCCTACCATACGGACTATGTTAACCATTGTGGAAAATGTATTTTATTAATACGATAACCGTGTCCTTGTATGTTTCTTTTGGGTTCCAGCCCATGAGGTTATGCGGGGAAATTGAAAAAAATTGAAAATACTTTTATTATTATTGCATTAATTCTACGTTAAACAACAATACAAATACAAAATACAAATATTTCCGTACCGAATGTTATCTCCAGAAAACAGATTGATAAAAAAGTATAATTATAATGAATAATATTTATAGAACTTGTATGTAAATTGCAGAAAAAATCTATAAAAAAAAACCGACTCTCTTAAAAATAACAAAGTGTATACACACTTTTCTTATCAAAGTGAACTTATAAGTATCTTAGTTTACTTGTTGACGTTAGAACTAAAGTTTAAAGCTGGCTTACTGGAAAATATATTTTATACCTGTAGAGACTGATAATCGTGATCACCTATAGAATTTACTATCGGAATACCCGAATATCAACAAACGTCTACAAATTTTTCGGTTATACCTTTAATCATTTCCTGTACATAAGGGAGTTCTAACGTATCGTGTAAAAATTCGATTGAAGCCAATCGAGGTTTATTCAATATTATTCGAAGGCAATGATTTGGCAGTCTTTGTAACTGGTTTATAGTACTTCTGCTAGTATAAGACTAGACTTAAGTAATTTCGGTAAAATTATTTTTTTGTATATTAAAATTTTTTATAGTGCGGACTTTTTGTTAAATATAAGAAATAGACAACACATTTTTCGCATTATTTACCGAAATCGTTAATATGTTTGGTTAAGTCTATCCATGATGACACCTAAATGCTTTAGATGTTCTTTTCAGTCGAGATAAACGTTTTTCATTTTAACGAAATGATTTAACGAAGCCCTAAAAACTATCGACTCAGTTTTCTCATAATTAACTTTGATTTTCCAATTCTTTAAAAATATGTTTTAGTCCATTTTCATTTTCTGCTACTAATTATCGTCAGCATTATCACGTTTATTTCTTTTCCGTTTATCTTATTTACAATCCATGTTATGTAATTCTTTAATAGCGAGTTCAATGTATAGGTTAAAACGGTGACAGGTTGTATCCTTGACGCAGTCCTTTCCTTATTATTGCTTCGGTTTTTGTATATTGTTTGTTTTTATAATTGCAGTTTGATTTTTATACAAATTGTAGACTACTCGTCTGTCTCTCTAGTCGGCTCTCATTTTTTTAGTGTATCAAACATTTTTTCCCAGTTTAGATTATCGAAATCCTTTTTCAAATCCGCGAATGCAGTATACACGTTGGTTTATTTATTTCCATCCTTTTTCCATTTATCATCTTTAGGCATAAAATGGCTTCCCTACAGCCTATTTCTTTCTGAAATCCGAATTGTGCATCTTCTAGTTCTGATTATATTTTACCTGATATTCTTCTACACATAATTTTGGTTAATATTTTCGAGGCGTGTGATAATAGACTCAGTGTTCTATGTTCGCTGCAACTGGTAGTTTATGATTTGTTTTCAAAATCTTTAGATAGCCGATTTTTTTCGTAGCATTCTTTTATTATAAGGAATAGTCTGTTAGTTGCATTTTTAGCTAATGACTTAATTATATCTCTACCAATTTTATCCATTCCCGGAGCTTTATTTATTTTTAATTCTTTAACTGCCCTCTCAAATTCCATAATGTCTAGTGCCATGCTGTCTTTTTCAACCAGATCGTCTTCTTCTATAATGCTTTTATGTAGTAGCCTCGATTAACTTTTTTCCAGACTTGTCTCCTATTGTATACTTCTTTGGGCTCCGTAAGAGAAATCCTGATTTCTTGTTTTACGATTGAAATAACCGCTGCGGCATCTAACGTAGAATATTTAAGGTATAGTAACGAACGTAGTTTTGTGTAAAAGTTAAAGAACTATAATTAAAATAATTATTATCCGTATTTGCGGCATTTTCAACGTTGCCTACATTTAAGTTTTAGACGACGTTACGAACGGAGGAAAATATATATTGAATGGGGGAAAGTTTCCCTTCCTCTCGATTCCCTTTCTCTCAATATATAGATGTTAAGGTAGTTGCTTAGTCTAGCGTTAATATCTTTACTAAGCTCGCTTTCGGATTAGTAACTTCCTTCGGAATGAAAATACTCGGCCTTACTAAATCTCTCTATATAACATTATCATCTACCGCGTCTTCAATACGTTACTTTAGTATTTATATACGAGATTCTCATATGAATAAGACAAAGTCACGTTCAAAAGTATTTAGAGAGAGAGAGAGAGAGATAAAAAAAAAGTTATTTGGTATTCGATTAACCGGATTATTTATATTACTGATTGTTTTTTTTTTTCTATTTTGTACGTTCCGTTCGTATATTTCTCGGAAAAATAGCCACAAAAAAAAAATATATATATATATATCGATATATAGGACACACCTACCTATTACATTATTATTACGCGTATGTAATGAACGTTTACGTGATCTGAATGAAAGCATAATGCTCGAACTTTTTCCTATTCAATACTTATAGGAAAAGTTTTAAAGTTTATCTTAAAAGCGCGAATTCTTAAGAAACGAGCGAAATTTTTTACTCTTTTATTTCAAATTCCAATATATCAAAGAATTCGCCATTTCTTATATCATAAAACGGGCGGCCACATAAATAGATATACATTCATATATATATATATATGTGTGTGTGTGTGTGTGTGTGTATCACTATCGTTTGTTGTTAGCCAGTAAATTGAGTTAGCATATCATTTTACCGAGAATGTAAAAATGCATATATTTTACAAAAAAAAATTTAAAAAAAAAAAAATTATATTAACACGGAATAAACTATCATCTCAATTCGTGAAATGGAAAAATTCTTACGATATAAATTTAATAAATAGATAAGGTCTGAATCGTAAAGATGAAAAAATTAAACGAAAAACCCTCTTAAAGAATTTTTTTTTCCTTTTTTATAATTTCTTCTCACCTAGAATTGACCAATCAGACCATCCACTAGATTTTATGTATTGTCATGAAATTTCGGACACGCTCATCAGCGTGATCCGAGACTCGGTGACCACACGAAATCAGTCGAGGATTATAAAGATATTTTTAAAATTAACGACAATAAGGTAGCCTATTCGTGGTAATAGAAGATTCATTTCGATTACCATCGAGAAAGTGTTACGTGAGAATGCGACTAAAAAATGATGGAAATTTATCGCTTTTTAAAAGTGCTTTATTCATTGATTTTTCAATGGACGACATTAAAGAAGTAACTAATTAGTCGTCGTAAAAGAAAACGTCCACTTTTTCTCTTTCTGGAACCGTTGCGGTTTAAAACCTGTTTGTATAATAAGCGTGATTGCATTTCGCCAGAATTTATCTATTAAATGGGAATATATGTAATCCGTTATGCACCGTAAGACGAATCTTCTTATATCGTATGTTGTCGAGTTAGTTTTTATTTGAATTTATAGAATTGATTGAATTTGCACCGTCCTCGTGTACGTTATAGATATATATCATCGTTGGTTGCTGAACATCGCGACTAACCCATTGTACGTTATTTTTGCGCATAACATTCGACGAAGATCTAATACGCAGCAGGTTCGGACGTATGTGATTATACACAAAATGCGGCACATTTTCTTCCTCATAATTGAGAGATGGGATGATGAAGGACTTTATGCCGCGAGCTAGGATCGAATCCTCGATCATCAGGTAGAGACAGTCGAGCGTTCTTCCAACTATACCAACGTGATTACACACATTTTATTTCTTTTTCATTAATGTGTATATGTATATGCAAATATATTTAAAAAAAATATATATATTATATGTCGAACGTGATGGTTTGGAAAACTACTAATCCGAAAAGCGGGAAATCCGTTGCGATAAAAGTAATTTTTGTTCGAAAGCTGGCTAGGCGGAAAGCGAAAAATAAAGAAACCTTAACCGCCGTACAAGCGATTTTAGGTAGAACGAAAATTTTCCGATGTAACAACTAAGTCGTAGAAGTATCAGTTATAAATAGGTTGAAGCGCGGCAAGTGAAATTTTTAGTAGATTAATTTGTCGTTAGCGGTAGCGTCTAAATACTTACCTACCGATGGCGCTGCTGGAGCTTTTATTTATAAAGCGGGATTTAACGAACGCGCATCTAATTTTCCGCTAAATCTAGGCGGATTCGGTTAATATATATCCGGTATCTTCGTAAACGATATTATAATCCGGTATAGGCTAAAGGCAATATTTGGAGAACGCTAACTTGTAGTGCACATATAATAATGCGTATAGGCACGTATAAATTTACGAGGAGAGTATCATCTGATTCTGTACGGAAATCTGTTCATCTATCTATCTTTGCATACATATGAAAAAAATACACATACGTGTACAATATTATTATGTATATATATATAAACTTTGAAAATTGGTAGGTGACGTTGAATGACAATTTATAGAAGACTGATGATCAAATAACGCTCGTAATTTCCCAATTTGATGGGTAGCTGACAGAGGTATTTTTTTTTAACGTGCTGGGGTTTTCGTCAAACTTGTAAAGCACATGACGTGACGACGTCTAAATAATAATGTTTACGCTCGCGTGTACATTACAGTGTATCCACATGGTATGTATTTGTGTATACGTATATGGAACACATACATATTTATTTATTTATTATTTGCGTGCGTAAATATATTTACTTCTTTCGTCCATTTGACCGTTCTCAATCGTTGGTAGCAATTAGGGAGTCTATTCCTCGATATAATGCTCGATCTTTTTCCTCGTAGAACAAATCTTCTATCTTTACAGATGACCATTTTTCGGATATTACCGAGTCGAACGCTTTTTTCCTAACTCTTCTTTTTCCTTTTACCTTTCCAACGATTACGGCCTTAGATACTTTGGCCTCTTAATATGTGTCCCAGAGTACGCTGTTCTCGTTCGTTTAATCGTATCCAACGATTATCTTACAATATATCTAATACGTTTTTATTCTTCCGATTTGTTGTGCCTATCATATGCGCAGTTCACGGCGGTAATACCAAATTTCGAAAGTTTTCATCTATAGCGTTCAATATTTTAGCCTTCAGCGTCTGTACTTCGTATTTGTTCAACAACATACATTGATTCGAGTAGGTAGTATTAATTTTGTTATACACGTACGCGTTAAGTATGTACACTTTTAATATAATTTTTTTTTTTCATTTTCAAAATAATTATTATTGTATCGTGATTATAAGCTTTGCATACCGCAAAGTTTAATAAATTAATAAATAATGCGAGTTTCTATTTGTTTGTTGCCGATATAGGAAAGCTCCATTTAAAAAAAAAAAAATATATATATATATGTAAAACAACGCATTCTTCCGGTTCCTCACGCACGATAGTTTATGTAAAAGAAATTAATTTATAATTCGGATGAAAAACTTTTCAGCTGTAATAATTCGTTTAGGAAATCCTTTTATTCCGGAAGGGGAAGAAAAAAAGGTACGTCAGATGGATTAAAGACTCGTTTTAATTTTGGCTTTTTAAAAATCTTCGTTATATTTAATTTTTTTTTTTTTGACGTTTAGCAGACGATAATAATGTTAATAATTATGATAATAATAGTAAAGACGATAATGACAATAATATTAATAATAATATTAATAATGATAATTCAAATTTCAAATTTTTAAATTTCCGGTTTCTTTTTAATTCATAGTAATTTAGGGTAGATAAAATAAAACGCGTATGTAATGCGCGAATGACAAAATACATTTTTTTCTCTCACGGCACAAACACATCACACACTTATATACATGCACACTTACAAACCCCGTCTACATATAACACAATATTCTTATACAACGAACATACGAATATAATAAAACTAGTGCATGGGAAAAGTGTAAAAACTACGAATAAAGCTTATTATATAAAAACAGTACAAATGGGACGTATTATATAAATTAAAATAAAAACTAATACAACATACGATATAAGAAGGTTCATATTACGATCATCATCATCAAGTTGCATCTTCTACAAAGAAACACACATTAAGGACGTTGGTCTTTTCATATTTTCCCGAATCTTGCTGCAGCTACTACTTCCCTGACTCTGTTGAATTCAGTGTTTGATGTTACATAGTCCAATCTTTTCCTTCCTATTGTTGCTTTTCCAAGTATTTTTGCTTGTACTGCCAACATAAACAGTCTCCGTCTTCCCTGGGCTTGTGACCTATATACTTCATTTTTTTTTAATAATATCTTCTACTATAGTCATGTTGCATCCCTTTAACACCTTCTTGTTGGAGATGAGATCTGTCCATTGTAACCTTAACAATCGTCGATAAGTCTACATTTCGAATGCGTACAACATACTTTTGCAGTTGGCGTTAATAACACACGTCACCCGCATATTTTAGCACAGGTCACACGTAATATTGCGCAATTCTTTTGCTCCATCGACGATTTTCTCTAAGATTTATGAAAGCTTCTTTCGCCATTGCAATTCTTGCTCTTATTTCTTTCATCTCTCATCCATAATTTGTAATTATTACTCCCGGATATTTAAATTCGGTTACATTTTCTATCCATTCGTTGCCAATTTTTATTTTTATGTCGCTACTATTTGTCTTTGTAAATTTCATTATTTTGGCTTTTCCCGTATTTATCTTTATACAAACATTTATTCCTTCATTGTTGATTTTATCCAGCATCTTTTATACCGGTCCCTCTGTTTCTGCAATTAACAATCCGTAGATCTTACGTTGTTAACTACTTTTCTATTTATTTTTACAGCCAGTTTTCCATAACACATCATTCTTCATTATTTCTTCAACGTAACCATTCAACAAACACGGCGACAGTGGATATCCTTGCCTTACGCCCTCCATATTTTACTCCCTCTTTCAGAGTACTTATCATTGATATCAATATTCTCTGTTTGTTCCTAGTAAAGATTTTGAATTATACATACTTATATCATTTTGATCCGTATATGATATTTTTGTAGAATATTTATTAATTTCGCGTGTTTCACTTTATCGAACGCTTTTTCGTAATCTAAAAAGCAAACTATTATTTTTTTATTCGCATTTATAGCGCGTTGAACGATTCAGTTACGTACATAAATAAATTACAATCGCGATTCAATAACGCTTATTATACAAACAGGTTTTAAACCAATTAAGCACGCTTTCAAACCCGCAGTCATACATATATATGTATATATATAAAGCATTACGTATCTCAAACTACAATGAAATTACCGACCTTCCTTCATCAAAACCCTTGCCTATATCAGATACATGTTCAACTAGGGTTTCATCCGTGCTCATTCCTCGAGGAAAACCATACTGAATTAGTTCAATTTTTGTAAGTATTTAAATATAATAATTTTCACGCACTTTTCATAAATATTATAAATCTTTGATAATATATACAAATTGGTCTATATATCAGTTTTGTCTCCACTTTTTTTAAATTAGTGTTGTTATTCCTCAATATTTCCGGGAACAAAATGTACCGATTCATTAAATAAATATATCGCTCCGGAAATAAGTAAACGTTTTATAAAAATAATTGAAATCTGATCAAATTCATTGTTACTAAACGACAGTATTACTTCCGTAATGCCCTCCATTAAAAAATCGTCTAATGCAAGTGATTGTAAACAGCGACAAATTTTCATTGGGTTAGTAATCCACAATCTCTTCTTACATGACCATATTTTCTTGATAGTTAATGATTGAAGAGGTTTGAAATTAAATTGTCCTTAATAGGCACCCGGTTGTCATTATTTTTAACCTCTTAATTTTTTTCTTCGGATAGTTTTTGTTTATTTTTTCATCATTACGATTTATATTATTTATTAAATTTATATTATAAGAATTTTTAATTTTCAAAAGTGAAGAAAACTTTTGTTCCGATACACTCGTTGCATGTTATTATAAAATTTATTGCAAAATATGTTCATTTTTACATTTTCCATTATTTTACGTTTCTTCTTCATCTAACCTATTTAGTTATCACTTCATTTATTTTATACGTTCGTATAATAATTAAGCGTAGCTTGTCTCGTAGAGTTCTGTAAAAGTTTTTAGCACTTGTTTGAACGCATTGCGAATACCGGGAATTGTTAGGATAACATTAATATTATTAATAATAATCGATTTATTTTGACATACACTTCCATTACAAACATACTTAAATTACGCAATTACTGGCTATGCGCATTATTGTATGGGAGCTGTATTAATTATAACAAAGTTTTTCGTCTAAGTCATTATCGACTGAATAAAAAAAATATAAATTAAAAAAATATACACAAATTTATAAAACTATGAAATGTAAAAAAGTTTCCGAACGATTACTTGTAGATAACAAAAATGATAGACAACTTTCGCTTGCGGTGGAACGTTAATGGGTTCCATAACAGCCTAGCCGGCCTCCTTCTCTTAATTTACCCCGGAAATCCATTTATAATATGTCTCCAGGAAACACACTAAAACATTAAATACATAACTATAAAATTTTACTCGTGAAGAATTTCATTTCATAAATTCACAAAAATGACACTTTTTGTGAAATACCAGAAGGTCTTAGTGTTTTGTTGGAAATTTGGAATTTCTGAATCGGATTTTTCCTTAAAAATATATATTTTTTAAAAACAAGAAGGTTTCCTTTCTTATTGGTATCAAAAACATATTTTACAGAAAAACACAACTCTGAAAAGATGAATACCGAGCACATAATACGTGAAATAAGTTTTCTCTTATCGATATAACCCTCCTTGAAAAAAACAAAATGGCTAATTATTTATATATCACGTTCACGTTTCGCGAGTATTATTTAGACTATGTAGAATAAAGTCATAACAAAAATGTCAGGTTCGACAAATATCGGAAGGAAATGCCTATATATATTTTTTATTTTTATTTAAAATAATTTTCAGAATTTTGCTATCGGATTTTTTTTACTTATGATAATTCTTTCATCGATTAAAAATATTATTTCCAACGGTTAATGCGATCATGGTGAAATTTTCAACGTAAATTTAAATTAGTATCGAGAAAAGGACAATGAAAAAAAATAGAAATTCCCAAATTTTACCAGGGCTGTACTAGGGGTCAGGACTCAAACTTTCATAATTCGTAATTTCCATATAGGGCATTTTCGATTACTTAGTAAAAATTACATAATTTCATCTAAATCGTTCGATCTGTTTTCGAGATAGCCGAGTATATATATATATATATATATATATATATAAGAATTGTTGGTTTGATCAGATATATATAACTCATATATATGTATATATGTACGTGCATACACACATAATTAACAAACATGACAAAGGTCTTCAATCACAACGTTAATTCTTTTATATACTATTATTATTACAACAGAATGTTTGTTAAGATGAACGATGTTTAAGCTGATGAATGATGAGTCGACACAGAAGGAGTCCTGAAGGTACATATATTGAAAATGAAGAATAAGTTTCACAAGTCATCAAATAGTCTGGCTTTTTGATCATATTTCATTAGTCGTTTTGCTGGGAGAACAGAAAAGGTCGTTGTCATCTCTCCTTTTTACACGCTTCATGGAAAGTCATTATGGTAAATACGTATTCACATCTAACTTACACACACACACACAAATGCACATTATGTATGTGTATATATAATATATAAAGAGAGAAAGAGGAAAATAGGAAGAGGGAAGAAGCAAGACAGACAGAAGTAAACGATATAAAAAATTGAATGGAATTTCAAACTTAAAGGCGGTAGGTAAATTAAATGGCGGACAGAACTACGCGGATTCCAATTAAAAGTTGTTCTCTCTTGTTTCGGTCTGATTGTTGTCGAAACATTCGTCTACATCGTATCGGGACTGTACATGCGGTAAATATACGTAGGTCGCTAGCAAGCACGAGAATGGTGCGTGATAATTATGCGATCGTCCTACAAAAGATAAGCAAAGGTCGACCTTATAATGAGGAAACGGTTCGCAGATTTAGTAAGATAAATATAAGATTATTTCTTTAGATTGAAGTGAAGTTTACGATGTTTATTATAGATGTTTAACGATATATATATATATATATATATATATATATATATATATATATATATATATATATATATATATATATATATAAATATATATGTGAAAGTAATCAATTAATTTAAATGAACGCATTTAAAGCAAAAATGACGTATATCAAAGAATAAGTTTAAATTACACATTTAAAAATTAGAATTGGCGCGAGAAATCTGCGTGGTTGGCCTAACGTACTTCTGTCAACTATGAATAAAAATGCGACCTCGATTTTATCATGAAATATATTTTTAATGACGTAAAAGCAAAGCCGGAAAATGATCGATGTACATATTATTCGTGAAGATTACAAACATTATTATATATCTGATATCCCTGTCCCTTTTTCTATTTATAAATATTTTATGTTTTTGTATTATATTACAAATGTATGTATTTTGTAAGTAAAGGTGTTCGAATTGAATACATACACGTAAAGTACGTATAAAACATCGCACGTACAATCGCAGTGCTGCAAGTATGTTGAATTATCTAAATTAAGAAGGAAAGAAATTAAAACTAAAATATTGAAGTTCACCCGGTTCCCAACGGCGATTCACAAAAAAAAAAAAAGATTGTGAAACAGTATACTTAATGAGCTCAGATACTGAAAAACCTTATCTAATGATGGAAGAGACATTAAAGGAAAGTAAAAGTAAGTAGAAAAATAAGAACTAATCAAGGACATTAAACGCTGAAATTTCATTCCCCGAGGATGATCTAAAGTGTAATTTCCTAGAGAAAGAGGAAGAGTGGAAATTGCGACAAGACCTGATCAAAAAACTTTCAAAAACATAATTATTTAACTATGTAGAACCCAGCGGTACGTGGATAAAAAATCTAGCGATTGTAATTACACCTTGCCCCTCTCCCTAATATACGCGCACAAATTTTTTTTTGTTTCACACATCACAAACTAACATTAATAATATCAAAGTCAACAAATTGTAATATAAACATACGAACCTTTTAAAACATTAATCAGAAAAACTAAAAATTATAAAGTTAGATTATCAATTTCAAAATAAAAAATTGTCAAATTAAAGCAAAATATATATTAATAATTTATTAACGCAGAATAAGTATAAAATGTATTCAATTAGAGAAGTACACAATTTACTCAATTAGAAAAGTACAAAATTTCTAAAATATTAAAACGAAATAATTCGATAAACTACATTTAAGTATTCTTATTTTTTCACAATTTACACGAAACAATCCTCTGAAAATGAAATGATCAATTGCTGGGGGGGGGAACCAACCTCGGAAAGAGATGAAATATATGTTGGCCGGAAGTATGCGCACCCACGTGTTATGAACAACAGAATGAGAGAAACTTATTATGTAGCATCAAGTATGTGTACTTTAAGAACTCTGGTTGCAAAAAGGATTAGCAGTCGCTAATACAGCCCTATGTAAACTTTACAAACGTGGTAGTATTAGGCGCAAAATCACCATGTTTTCGATGCCTTTTTCAGATTACATCGTGTAACTAAGGCATTTCAAAGCACTTTTTAAAAAGATTTTTTACTTTTTATAATATATTCTACGAGAAATCTAATTAAAATTTACTTATTCATTAGCACTTTTAACTATTTTATTACATCATCAATTTTTACGCTGTTCCGGATATTCATGCGACCTTTATGTACGAGCCGTCACTGATGGAACCAAGTACCCGATCGAATATGTAGGTGGTGCATGAGCAAAGGCAGGAAAGCTACGCGATGATGATATGTATAAAGGTACACGTTTAGAAATTATTTTACATCGAACGTATTAAAACGATTATCAAAAATTTAAAAATAATAATCGAGAAATTATTTATTTCGCGAAAAAGTATGAAAAATTTAAAGCTAATTTCGCGGTCGACACGTTTTTAGTGAAAACGTCAAATTTATAAAAATCAGCTATGAAAAATGCGAAATATGACGTTTAAAACTGCCATAAATAAACACGTAATACATTAATATTTAAGTACAACATAACTACCTGAACATGGCTTCGATTTAACTACAAATTCAATGCAGCAGTTTAGAAAATAGATACTAAAAATGTATGCAGACGAGATAAAAATATAAATTACCGGGAATATATTGGCGAACAAAGTGATACCACCGTTTTTCTGAAATAATTTGAAAAGAAGAAAAGTTGCGTAAAATTAAAATCGATTTGACGAATAATCTAAAAAATTAATAAATAAACTAATTTATTATACAGAGATATAAAAATAAAACGCTTTGAAGTTGAAAATTGAAAAAGCTAAGGTTGAGGCATACGACGTGCATCGAAGGTAGTATAAGCAACGAACGCTCAGATAATAACGATCAGCTAGAACGAGTTTTGTAAAAAAGAAAAATGTAATCAGATTAATCAGCGAAATCGTAGAAAAGGCCAATGAATACTGATCGACTCAGTATATTAAATTATTAACGGATGAAGTGCAATAAGTACGTTTACAGAAAAAGTAATCAAATCAATTGATACATTGTCAACAACATGAACATCGATAGCGTAGCACGGTTAAAGTTCGACGAATTTTATATTAAAAATGGGTTTAAACGCACGCAGTAGGCGCACGTGTGAAAACTTTACACGAATAGTATAGTCTGAGAACTAAGCCGATCAGAAAAAAGGCAATTGAATGTTGACGCGCCGGAATTCGCAATAACGTCAACAGCGTGCAGTATAATTCAAGCTTTACCATATTAAATTAGAGATGAGTGTACACTTTTGTGAACAGTAATTACATTATGAGAATTAGATAGATCGCAGAAAAAGTAACCCTGAATAATATCTGTATATTAGATTGGACATGACAGCAAGTAACCACCTAGTAAGTACGCATACGAAAGCTTTATACAAAAAAGTAATAATATTCTGGGGAACAAAGGAGGGTACTTAATCCTTTGTATGGTGTACGAAATTTCGATGCTAACAAAATTGTTTATTTTCCAGTTGACGTGAAATGTCTCAATTTTAAACATATTTGTATGAATACATTGAAAATTATCATCTTCTTCTTATCGTGTCGGCTATTTATATTCCTTTTTTTCACCCCAATATTTCACTATCTGGACTGCCTCGTTCGAGATTCCGTTTATTCTTGTTATATCTTCCATCCCGCATCGCACTGTCGGCAATGAGCAAGTTAATAAGTGCTCCGAATCTTGTGCCACAATCATATGTGTCATTATCTTTAATTTTCCATCGTTTCATGTTCTTCGCTGTTCTACTTGTCAGAGTTATTATTTTATTTAGAGTTTTCCATGTTGACCGCGGCAATTTATTACCGGGAGGTAGATGTTCGTTCGGTTGTTCCCATAATTTTAATCGGTTTTCTTTCAGCCTTCCTTTCCATAACTCCATTATAGTGATTTCCGGCGTTTGTGTCAGAGCGTTTGCTGTTTTAAGAAAACTCTTTTATTGACTCGAGTCGGCTTATTGCTGCATCTTTTGCATTCAGTGGATGTCTTATGTCTTGTTCTTGTTTTGTTTTTTCCTTTCCAGCCATCACTTTCCGTCTTATATTTGGTGGTGCTATACCGGATAATATTTCTATTTTATCGATCGGTGCCAGCTTCAAACATCCTGTAACTATACGATCGGTTTTAGTGCTACATCAATTCTTTTTACATGTGCTGAATTCCGACATACTGCACTAGCATATTCACCTGCGGAATAACACAGAGCTAAAGCTGATGTTCTTAATACATTTGGATCTGCACCCCAGGTGGAGCCAATCAATTTTCGGAGTAGACCGTTCCTTGTACCAATTTTTCTTTTGGTATCTTCGCAATGTTCTTTAAATGTTAAGGCTCGATCAAACTTAACGCCCGAGTATTTTGGGCTGTCACAGTGTTGATATCCCTTTTGCCATTTAACATTTAATTTGCGTTTTGCATCCTTATTTCTCAAATGAAACGCCGATACTTGGGTTTTATTAGGGTTCGATTTGAGGTAATTGCTAGCGTAGTATTTTTCCATAGTCTCCAGTATTCCATTCAAATTCTTTTCTACCTCGCAAAACGTTTTTTCTCGAGTTATAATAGCTAAATCATCAGCGTATATTAAGTGTTTTGTTGAACTTCCAATTGGTTGATCATTAGTATATATGTTAAATAACATTGGTACAAGTACGCTTCCTTGTGGTAGACCGTTGTTCTGTTTTCTCCAGCTGCTCTTTTTGTTTTGTAGCGTTACATACAATCGCCGATTCCTCAATAATGTGCTAATAATTTTGGTTAATTTGTAGTCGGCAGTAAGCTCGTATATTTTTTTAATTAGTATTTTATGATTTACTGTGTCGTATACTGCGCTTAAATCTATGAACGTCGCCCCTGTTACCATTTCGTTTTCATATCATTTTCTATTTCATGGACCAGGCTTAAGATTTGCGCTGTGCATGACCTTCCAGCTCTAAATTCGGCCTGCTGTTTAATAAGTTTGGAGTCTATGTTTTCACTTATTCTATTTAATATTATTCGTTCAAATATTTTATAACTATGACACAGTAAAGAGACAGGCCTAAAATTTCTAGCATCCATAGCGGTTTTTCCCGGTTTAAGTAATGCAACCACGTGCGATTTTAACCATTCTTTAGGAATTCGGTCCATGATAAAGCAATTATTAAACATATCTAGAAGCCATTTTTTAGGTTTAGGTCCTATATGTTTAATTTGTTCCGTCATTATGTTATCGACTCCGGGTGATTTCCTAACTTTCGTTGTTTTAATTGTCCTGTCTAGTTCATCCATTCTGAGCGGTTCATTAAGCTGGCTCATATTATCAGTTGTTTTCGCTATCAGTTGTAGTTTTTCATTATTCATGTTTTTTATCAGCTTCCAAGCTTTGTAACTATTTTTCGACATGTCCAAGTTTTCTATTGTTGAAATCCGCTCTTTTTTTCTTTCTCCTGCTATTATTCCCATGAGATTTTCTCCCATTTCAATGGTAGCTTCGTCAAAAGGATCTGTTTCATATCTTTTATAGTATTCTTCTAGATTGTTAATAGCTACTTGACGTAATCCTTTTACATAATTAGTGCTACACCCTCTTGGTATATGCCTTTTAGATACTTTTTCTAAGAGCTCCACAAAATGATGATAAGTGGCTGGTGTTGGTTCTATCGTTCCTACCTCATTATCCAAGTCATTTGCAAATTCCATCCATTTTGTTTTTTTAAAATTAAATCTTCTTCTAAATGGTACATTTCGCGGCACTATTGCTGCATTAACTTCGCATAGAATTGGCCGGTGCTGTGATTTCGGTATGGGATCCAATACTGTTTTAGTGGCCATATTCCTTATTTTATCGCTCACAAAAATGTTATCCGGATTATATCCTCTCCGCCATCTACCACTATTAAACGATGAAGGTAATTTAGGATCGTGAACTAGGCTCAAGCAGTTCATTTCTGATCAGTTTTCAACAGCTTCTCCATCATCATTATTCTTTGAGTATCCCCACATCGTGCTGTGGCTATTCAAATCTCCAATTATAATCTCTGAACTTGTATTTCCATAATTCACAGGTTTTCTCAAACTTGAAGGATATGTTTGGGGGTTTATAAACCGATGTTACATTACATTTCCCAATGACTACTGTGATTATTTCTATGTCATTCTCTTCTGTACGTCCAGTTGATGTAATTTCCAAGTCTGGCCTAGTAAATATAGCACTATCGTATTTCTTGTGTGACCTTTCCATCGCGAGTTTCATCCCGGACACATTTGGTTTCCTATATTTTGTTTTCCAATGTGTTTCTTGTATGCAAAGCACATCGCATTTAGTTTTTTTGCATAGTTCAGACAAAATATTTTCCTTTTCTGATGTCAGTCCTTCGATGTTTACTGACATTACAGTTAAATTTGCTTTTGGTCCTAAAAAATACCTTTTCTTGTGACCGTGGTTGGTAGGACTAGCCAGCGAATTCTGCATTGTTTTACGCATAACTATCTCGCTGTTTCCAGGGGCACCGTGTGGAGGTTCCTACCACGCCCCCGAAAATTACAACTCGCCTAAGAAACAGTATTGTATAATAAATACCCGTATAAATTAATAATTTTGTGTCAAAATTTTATAACGTATGACTGAAAGGATTAACATTAAGAATTTATGATACACGTAAATGAAATCAAATTTATAGCGCGTACACAACAGCAAAACACCAATTACAGTGTACGTACTTGGAGAATTATTATAAAATAAAACCAGACACACTTAATTAACATAAATCATATTAAAAGTGTAAAAATAAACTACTAATACCAACAGATAAATAATAATGTATGTTTCTAACGGAATACCTATATACAAGCCCATATTCAAAGACACCAAAAAACAGAAATACCAATCACGTACTCCTATTCCCATGTAAACAAGATATACCTACGAAAAGGTATACCGCTAGAGTCTATATATATATGAAATGGTACATCTTCAGAGTCAATGTATAATATATATATATATATAAATACGACCTTTTAATATAATCGAATAATTGAATACGTCGATAAAAGAACAGATATCAGATGAAACTCGAAATAACGGAAAACTGTAGCATGCTTCTATGTTTGTAATGGTCTAGAACTCTGTACTATGTCTGTAAGTAGATGGGGTTTAGAACTGTAGTATACTGCTACGTCTGGATTTAGATGGGCATTTTTTTTCGGATAATACATGTTGATCGCCAGAAGCTTCTCGGTCGTGGTAGATATGTTACGATCGTAAAGACACACGTTATTTTTCGTTCGCTAAATGGACGTAAGCAGTCACTGTCAACCAGCTATGCCTTATCTATATGTTTCTTATTCTGGTACCGACTACTATAGAATGCTACATTTATATATATATATATATATATATATGGTCAGTTAACGTATTTATTAGTAATATTCTATTTTAATTTTTAATATGTTAATTAATTTATTTTAAGTTTCTAATGTACAGTGGTGTGGACTACTACTTTAAACTCGCTATGATATATATATATATATATATAACATTAATGAGTACACGCGTAAGTTTCGAACAGTACGAGGTAGATATTCGGAGAAAAAGTATTTTTATTCGAACAATATCACGCCCAAGGAAGGAAGAAAAATTATAGAAACCGTACCGATAACAAGCGCCTTAATGGGAAGTAGGGACAGGAACAATCTCCCCCCGGGACTTTAATACTAATAATAAATTTCTACCTCGACAACTAGGAAAGAACTGATTTTTAACAGTAGTCGCTGCAAGAAAGGTAGGTCACCAACTTCCAATTTGTTACCCTCGGGACTAATTCCGACGGAAGTTTTAAGCTAAAGCCTATTAAATCTGAAAAAAAAAGACAGAAAACTCTCGCTAGGCGAAATAACTAAAAGTTTATATCCTTCTACTCTTATAGAGCGACATTTGAAAAATGATATCTATAGGCGCCGTGCAAAATGGTGCACCACCATTTTTAGTAGTTTTACCGAACCGGACTTTTTCGATGAATTATTCATAATTTCTGTACCGGGTATCGATAAATCGCACTTTTCGTCTCTCCTTGGTGGTCGGTAAATTAATAACAATTTCCCTGCCTCTTTTATCCGCAATGAAAATAATTAATCCAATTAGAGTATATACATGTATATAAGACCCAAAAAGAAATATTTTTGAAAGTTTCCTAATTAAATTTGTACACAATGTGCACGTGTGTAAAAAAGAAACGTAAATTAAACGGAATAAGTCAAAAACGTGCACCAACACACATAAACACACATATATATATATATAAAACTAGCTTCGCCCATTTATTAAAAAATTAATAAATGAATAATAAATATTGATGTTAAGCTATACAATTCTGCTAATTATTACGTAACTTTATACATACATATATATATATATATATATATATATATATATATATATATATATATATATATATATATATATAAATCTGTATAAAGTGGGTAAATTACGAGGTTTTTATTTATGGCGATACGTAATACGAACATAGAAATGTATCAGGTCGTCAAATACAATAGCGATGTATAATAAAGTTATTTTTCAGATTTAACTTCCAGTTTCTCGCTAGAGAATATTAAAGTCTCGCTATTAGTAAAATGTTCAATAGAAACCCGCTTGCTCGCCGAATTCAGTAATTCATATATCGTATTCGATTTCTGTTATTTGTTGCGAAAGATGCAGCGTATACGGAGTAGACACCGTGGATACTCGGTTAATATGTAACACGAATTAAAACGACCCTTATACGTATTACCTCGGAAACGAGATACCTTTTGACGGATTATAATTCATTATTAATATCGACGGGAAAATGTCCGTCAATTATGTAAGTTTGACAAGGATCATTTGACCGGATCATTATTCATTTTAATAATTTTATAAATTATCCCATAATGCCAAGAAATAACCCTTGTTCTAATCATTTTAGGAAACGATTTTACAGTTGTAATAAATATAGTTAATACGTAAAACAAGTTGACGAGTTTATAGGGAGGAATATGGCACGGACGATTCTCGTAGCAGACCGGATGATGAAATAAAATTATTGATAAAGTAACTTGACGCGCACTCTGTCAAAATAGGTCTTAAAATAAATGTACAAAAAACAAAAAAAAATGATAAATATCGCAAAAGATACGGCATCAATTGTAAACGGCGAACAAATTGATGGCGTAAATTGATACGTATATCTGGGACGGAAATTACTATAGATAAGAATAATTTAATGCAACTGGAAACTAAAAGAAATCGTTCGCCTGGGTGACATTTGGGAAATTAGGAAACGTTTTTAAAAATAAAGAAATATCGAATAGCCTTAAAAGTAAGCCTATTAATCAATTTGTGATTCCAGTCTTGACATACGAAGCTGAAACATGGTGTCTTATTAATTTGTTATTGTTAATTCCGAGAATTGTTTATTGTATGATTTAAATGTCTGAGGTCATTGACTGCGTTCTTGTAATAAACGTTTATATGTAGGACAGCCTCTGTAACTAGCCGGGTGCTCTCCTTGACAAAGTGCGCATGCTGGTTTTATATTTTCTTTTTTATCGCATTTTTTAGAATCATGTTTATTCCCACATTTCACACATCTATACGGCAGATTGCAATAATTTTGTGTATATCCATATAGTTGGCATCTTTTGCGTTCTATCATTAGTTTATTTTTTCGAACCTCTTCTACGACTACCCTAGTATAAAGGAGTCCAGTTACAAGAAAAATCTCATGATTTTTAGTAGAAGGATTAAGATCGACTAAGTAGGTTTTGCTTCGTTTTGGGATGTACAACATTAACGATATACACTAAAACCTTTGTTTTCTAATTCTATTTTAATTTCGTTTACATCTGTAGAATAATGCAGATTACGTAGAACTACCCTCAAATGGTTTCTCTTCTGCTAGCTGATATGTAAAAAAGTAATAACTTTTAGACCTCAGTAATGCATAACTATCGGCATTATTATTAGGTATAACTGTGTTGTTGTCGATTTCAGCTAGAATGCACTGGTTTTATCAATTAACAAATCATTCCTTAATTGTGTAATATTTTTAATTACGAGAATAGGTGGAACGCTTTTCTTTATATTAGGCATATTTGACCACCAGCGTGGGAAAGGTTCAGATGTGTGTTCTTATCGTTAAATTGAATAGCATCATGTTTTTCTTGCATTTGCACATCTTTTGTGTTGTTATCATTGTCTACCACGTTTTGTAACAATTTTCCAAGCGGTATTTTTTTCGCGTGTTAAATACGATTTGTATTAGCGTATTGTTCGTCTGAAATAGATGTGTTATCGTGTGTGCTAGGATTATTTACAGTCTCATCAGTAATAAAGTCGATTTGATCAGGACACCGTTTTATGAAAGAGGAGTTTGGCGACAATGGTCGACTTAGGGGGGGGGGCGAACAATCATTCCTATAGTTATTATTTTACATGCGCCTGATCGTAAACGCGACAAACGACGAGGCACGTGTGTCTGATAAGAACGCGAGGCATATGAACGGAGTAGCACTTACACGCGCAAACACCACTCGACGACGACGATAGTATAATATTAAAAATGATAATATATATTAGGATTGTAAATAAATGAATAAATCGGAATTATCTCACCACGGCCAACGATGATAGAAGGCAATTCGACGATAACGAGAATAATATCGATAACGAGAATAATATCGATAGCGAGAATAATATCGATAGCGAGAATAAAGCGATTACGAAGACAACAATGAACGCGAACGCGAGTGATTGAACAAATTACGAATAAAAACTGAAAGAGTTAAATGACGAAAAGCTTTACGCCGGGGAGCTGGGTTCGAACGTTCGACCGTAGGGTATAGTCTAGAACGTTCTAGATGCCACCACGGCGTATATATTCGTAAATAAACATTTTTAAAATTGCTTCGAATTTTACGGGCACGTTTATAACCATATACGCGAGTAATATTCATAAATATCTATTTTCAAAATTTGCGTTGAATTTTATTTTAATATTATCGTTTATTCCGCTCGAATAATCTCGAACTTTGTAGACGAAGCTGAATGTACCGGTGTGCGTAAATTGGAACCGTACGTTAATCCGTGAATGCCGTTCAATAACTTTAGCATCGTTGTAATTGTAATAATTATGTTTAACAAGCGGACGGTAGGACATTCGCATTGAACGGAATAGAATTTATGTTAAAGTTTAGAATTTTTTCTTAATAATAATCGTATGATAATGTACTAAAATTTCAGCCTCGCGTAACCTTTCTTGGTGTCATTTTTGGCTCCAGCTGGGTGGACATTATGCAGCTTCGCAAGAGATGTGCGCATTCCTTAAACATGCTAAAGATTTTAAATGGGAAAAAGTGCAGACGGCACACGAACACGCTTTTGATGATCCATCGCGTAGTTATCTAGTCAAAACTGGATGTATACTGCAGTAAGAAGGGCGTTAGGTGTCCTACTAGTCCCTCATCCAGCATACTGGCAGGGAAATCGCCTCTACAAATTCGAAGACAAGTACTTACTCTAAACTATGGAGCAACCATGCTGACGAAGATAAATCATCCTAATCTAGCATTAATGCATCCGTTAGGCGCAAGCTCTATGGCAGCGAGGATTCCTGCAGATCTTGCTGACCTGCTCCAACGGAAAAAGATCCGCTCGATCACCATGGACGCTGCACTACGGAAATGGAATAAAAGATGGATTAGTACCGATGTAGTAAATAAACTGAGAACGGTTAAAAGCCACATATATCCTATAAGGACAACCGACACGAGAAAGTCGCGTATATGAAAAAGTACTGGCTCGGCTCAGAATAGGACATACGCCGCTAACGCATGCGTATATCTTCGGAGATGACGAACCTCCAGGAACTCTGTGATGAACTCGTGACTGTATTACCAAACTCCGAATGATATACCAAAAGAAGATTTGAAGTATGTTCTCCGAGACGATATATCTACAATACGTAAACTGTACGCGTATCTTATTTGTACAAATTTAATGCGTTGTATTTAATTAATGTAAATTAAGTGGTCATAGCCGAAAGACAATAAGTGCTGCTGTTAAATAAAAAAAAAAAAGATAAAATTTGCGCGATTTCCGGTAGAAGAATCGTTGAACAAAACATAAATAAATTTTACGAATATATAAACAATAAAACGTATTAAATAAAGAGCGAGTAAATTTATAAATGCGATTAAAATGTGATGCAGTTTCATTTGAAATGTTAAAATGTTTATTCGGAATTCTTAACAATATTCCTCGGAAATATTTTTTTTCCTGTTATTATGATGATTACTATGAAATCAAGCAGGCACGTATTTGGAGTAAGATTTATAACTTTCACGTATTTAACTAGTGTAGTGAAATTCTCTTACGAATGCATCGATTCGGTGGTGGAATTCCCTTACGCAGTTAACTGCTTCTGTCAATTATATATTCTGCCAGATTCACTATTGTATTGTACTACGAAACACATTTTTTTTTTTTTTACCGTTACCATTTTAGAAATACGTTTGCGATGTTTTCGACTATCGTTGGGGCCGAATTTCGAATTGAAGAGATTCGGTATACTACGTCAACTCGGTACTCGTCTAAAACGAACGAACGAACAGCTTCAACAAAATACCCCAGAGGAGAGTCCGGCCGGTTTTAGCGGTTTCTAGGAAAGTTTTATAGACGAATTTTACAACTATGGCGACGCATCAATTGTTACACATTCCGTTCGTGGTTCGTTTTTAGGCATACGGCGATGGTCGTTTTAATTTTACCAACCCCGTTCGCTATTACTCGAGTATTTTGACCATCGGTGTACTACTCTCGTAAAAGGTTTAATATTAGCCCGACGTCGTAAATACTTTTAGCGACATCATCGGCCATCGTCATCATCAATAATTCGTTACGATCTCGTTTGTACTCGCACGATTATACACATATACAGGAACGCATCGTTTCAGTCGACTGCGACGCTGGTTAAGTGCTCCCACTTAAGAAGAGAAAATTTCCAACGATCGTCAAGAGATAGTTATTATACGCAGCTTTCATTTTCAAAATTGTAGACACTCATTTTACCAGAGCGGTACGTACGACACTAAAATAACCTCCATAAAGCCTCCCGTCCAACTAGTGTAAAATTTGATCACAGGCAACAGCCGGCAGTGAATTTCGAATTTATGTTCGATATTTAAATCGCCACCGCGAAAAATTTAATAACGAAAACACCGACAAGAATTTTATTTCGTAAAATAATTATCGAAAATATTAATAAATACACGTGTGTAAATACATAAAACGATGCGTAAACATATACGTGCGCATGTGGAACTATACGCGCAGAAATGATCTTCGCACACATTTCAAAATACCATCGTAGGTTTTTAATATTGTACACGCGTAAGAAAAAAAAGAGAGAGGAATAAAATTAAAAGCGCCAAATGCAATTTTACGTTTTTTCGATAAAATTCGAACGAATAAATTCGTAAGGGATATAAAGTTTATCAGCGAAACGTATCGTCACACTTGACAGTTCGCCATGTAGAGATGCCGTAATTATGAATTGTAGTTTACCTCACCTATCTGTATTATACGCTTTGTGAATAACGTCTCTCATTAACCCATCAGACTTGAAGTGCGCGATTACGGTCTTGTTTTCCATATGGCTTGACGAAGAGCGCCTCCAGTCTATTCATTCGGACTATATGTGATCAGCAAAGAAACTGGTCAATTCGGATGAATTAAGTCCCCTTGGTTCGCTAATCTCTTTTAGTATCGACTTATTCAGCTTCTTAGTCGTCCACGGAATACCGGCATCATTCGGCGCGTCTGCGTCCAACACACAGATACGTGGGACATGTCGTAGCTGACAACGTGTATTAACAAAAAGCGGATTCAGCGGAGAATTATAATGGTCAATGAGACGTGTTTACGGAACGGACGGGTAGTTACGCAGAATATAGAAGTATTACGAAGTCTTACGAATAGATAACTTTGTTGAAAAGTAGAAGAGAATGATGAAAATATACGAATGTAATATATAAAGTGACCCAGAGAAGGCGGATGGTTTTGTTTTTTTCAGCAGTTGGTAAAACTGCTACAACGTAAACCGCCTACTCCGCGTTTAGTGTATACATGAGAAATTCGTTTTTTTTTTTAGTTTCAGTTATAACGAGAAGGAGCATTTTGCGTGAAACGTCATTTTCGGCACGGCAGTGCAGAGTTTCGAAAAGAATTCAAAGTTACGGGATTTTTCTTTTGCGGGGATACCTTAAGAGCAGCGCTTACGAAACACGTCCACGTGGAAGACTTAAAAACTTGGATTTCTGAAGAAATTTTAAAAATTCAGCGATCTATGCTCTCGAAAATTTTGTAAAGACTAAATGAAAGTATTGTTGCAAATGGCGGCCATCTGAACGATATTGTGTTTCATAAATTATTGTAAGCTAATCTCTCGTTTTCCTATTTTTAAATAAAATTTCATTCAACAATTTTAGTCGTCGAGTAGTTTTTCAGTTATTCAAAAAACAACAAAACCATCCGTCTTCTCCGGGTCATCCTATATATATATATATATATATATATATATATATATATATATATATATATATATATATATATATAAACAAAACAAAATAAAAACAATGTTAATCACTATAAAATTTATTTTATGTATGCAAAGCTTTTCAACTATTATTTTCAATTCATTTGCCATTCGAGGCACGATAAATTATTCTTTTTTATTTCATAGTAAGGCGACATGTGTTTCGCCACGAACGTCTAAAATTTTCTTCGACACGATTTTGTTGAAGGTTTTCTCTCATGAATACGGAGCGGTTTTGTATTTGCTTGAAAATGACGTTATAGTTCAAAAACTTTGCACTAATAAAATAAATTTTATATTGATTAATGTTGTTTCTATTTTATTTTGTTAATTCATAAAGAGTAATACACAGACAGACGGATCGTGTTGATTGATCCAGTCAGGAATGAAGCAAATGTCGAGTGTGCTATGCTGAAGAGATAAACAATGGATTTTAAAACGTGTAATGACATCAGATGACTGAAACACTCATTGTTTATTTATATATATATATATATATATATATATATATATATATATATATATATATATATATATATATATATATATGTATATGTATATGTATATGTATTATGGTAAATCGTGTGGGGCTGATCCCCTCGTGTGTTACCAATTTACGACGTACTGTGTACTATTTACTGTATTCCTTTCTGGTAATGTACCAGAGTAAGTTAGATACGAAATGCCACGGTCGTCAGCACAGTTATTATACTGTGCAAAATATTTTACAACTTATTTACTTTATTTTATTCTCTTTTAATTTTATATCATACGAAATTGGACTTAATTTAACTAACCACTCAGTAAACTGAATCTCTTGGCGTAGAGCCAACAACCAACAGTTTCGCTATAATAATTATTATAAGTTAATTTTATTTTAATTATTATTAAACGAGTTTTACATCACATTACATATAAATAATTCACAAATAATTATTCACATCGCGAAATAATACAAATTCACAAAGTATACACAAAATTCATCTGCACATATACGGAGAAAGTATAAAATTGCGTAACCTGGTGGTACCATCGATGAAATCAATCGTTACTTCCGGATCGTGGTGATGTCCTCCGCTCGATTTTTATCCCCGTAGTTAAATATTTAATTTTATTTTCTAAATTTATTCATGGCTCATATAAAAAAATAACAAGCAATTATTTTCGCTGATAAAATTCCATCTCGTTGGCAGTACGATCGACCGACAGCTATCTCCTCCGACGAAGGTATATCCTCTCATATCGATTTTAATTATATTATATACGCTTATCTTAATCTGGCACGTGCCTACTTACACATACATTTACATATATCTATATTACGCTATTGTCGGTTGCTCGCTCTACCTACCATCGTTCTCCGGATTTTCTTTAATAGCCTGGCAATTCGTATCTAACTGAATTGTGTTTATTATTCCCAGGTTATTGCTATCATCATCCTAATCATTATGGCTTTCCGACGTAACTTATCAGTTTTGAAGATCTAAGACTCTTAAGATGGAAATACCTTGGTTATTAAACGATATCTTATATTACATTAACTATTATTAAATTTTTACTTTTATATTTATTTTATTTAATATTTCCTCCGGTACCCCCATCGTCTTAGATCGCCATTATGTTCACTAGGACAATTAAGAAAGCTACAGTTAATCCAAGAAAGGATGCAACGTGGGAGATGATGGCCAAAAACAGAACTGCATGGAGATTGTTTACAGACGACATTGTGAATCAACGTCTCATATATCGGAAGGTAAGAAGATCCAAACATCCGATCAACATTGCCGGGGAGAACAAAAATTCATTGTTCAAATTGGTTTGATCTCGCATATGCGGCACAAACATTAAGAACAACATCGATAATAATTGGATAGTGGCATACTCGTAATCGAGTGAGCTATAATAATAATAATAATCACATATATATGTATGTATGTATGTTTTTCCGAATAGGCCGACTTAAGGCCATCAAAAGATTTTTTTAAAGATTTTTTTAGTTGTTTGCTGTACCCGAAATTGCCTCATTCGTCATCATGTTGCTCTTTTCTTTCTTCGGTTAATAAACTTTTTAGCGCGTAGTTTCGATTTGTCCTTGAATCCCACATATTCTGCTAGTTTCTTTCTCAATTGATGACGGGCTTACTCGGGGTTCAATGTAGATCGCTTTCTACTTTCAGGAAACCATCTCCATCTGTTCCTCAGACCTTGTATTTAAGTTTAGACTAACGGGGGTTCGAGCGCTTAATGCGAGTATAAAACAATTCGTCTTTTCATCGCATCGATTAACCTGCCCGTGTATGTGCACAATTTTTAATTGGCTCTTTGCCTATACTCCCTATATATATAAAACTTATATATATAGATATAATGGCGAGTTTAGTGTAGGGGGTAGGTTAGAAAATAAAATAATTAAAATATAAAATTCGAAATAAATATTTGTAATAATAAAATACGTAGGGGAAAAAATGTATAAGTCAATCTGGTAACATTAAAATAAACGACAAAAAATAAGTTAAAATCGCTAAAAGTTTTTTCTTTAAAGCTTTTCGGGGCTGGTAGGCCATTATCGAGTAAATATTTAAAAGCTTGATTACAAAAAACAGTTGAAATCACTAAACTTTATTTTATTAAGCAAAGCTTTTCGGCAACTACGCCATTATCAAAGCTATATATAAATAAAATTAAATATATAAAAACATAAAATATTAATTTAAATCTAACTTTACAATTTTTACATAATAAATGAATTTAAATAAATATAAACGGATGAATTAATCTAAACTAAAGTAAGGGAAAAACCTATAAAATATTAATATAACAAGGGGGGAAAATCAAAAGGAAAGATGTAAAAAGAGGAAAATGAAAATTACCTTAAAACAAAAACCGTTAAATTAGAATACAAGATTAATACTAATGGATTTATATTAAAACAACGAACATATAACAAGGATAATAAACAGTATAAGGAGGGAAAACACCAATATATGTTCGAACCATACACAGATAAAAAAGTAAACGGTTAACATCTGTAATGATTGAAACAACGAACATGAGGAGGATTTTGAAAAGCTATTCTAGGATGACCAAGAACCTAGCCTAGAAAAATCTGCTGAGAGTTGTGTTCGGAATAACGGAGGGAAGCTGATTGAACCACATGGGGAAATTAAGTTTGAACACTAATATAGGTTTTACTTTTGATTGAAGAATTATGTATACTTTCAAGCCATTTAAAACTCCTCCTAATCGTGTCATATAGGTCGAAAAAACGATCTCCGGAATTAATAGCACTTTTCGCTAAAATATCAATTCTGTCGTTCGTTGAAATGTCACAAGGTATCCGTAAAAACTTCAAGTTACCTAGACGTTGAATAGTAATCGAGCAATTAATTTCCAAAACGGAAGAGTGAGACTTATAATTAAAATTACCGTCTTGAATAGCCGAAAGTGCTCTCTCGTAAATATGGATGTCTCAACAGGTAAAGAAAACTGCCGAGTAAATAAATTCGGAATAAAAAATCAGCGCCACATTCTGATTAGATCCATCTCTGAATATATTTCTCTGTTTCAGTAATAGAATGGAAATGAGTATTCGCTGTAAAATAATGAAAATTCCGTTCATTCGATGTGACTCGTATTGTTCGGTTCTCTCATTTAGCGGATGAAGATTATTAGGTCTAAATTTTCTCTCATAGAAGGTAAATGACCGATTAAATAATAAGCTAAGCTAAGAAGGAGCAATTGTCAACGGAAGAGATTTATTATCGATAAAAACGGAAACGATGGTTTATGATGTTTGCTTTTTTTGAAAGCTAACTGCGTCTTCTTTAATTTAGATTAATTCGAGTAGTTAATTTAAAAAAATAAATAGAAACCACTATAGAAGGAAGGAATAAATACGTGTAGCGGAAAAAGAAGAAATTCACTTCATTATATTCCGGTCCTCGTTAGCGGTGCTCCTATTTCAAGTGAGAATAATCATAAATCGTCGTCGCATTTAACCAGCAGACGGTCGATAATTTCGCTTAATTGAACCTGCCTGTATACAAAAGCTGATATTAAATTCAGCCAAACGTAGCGTAAAAGTGTAGCAGCACTTTACCGCTCCGACGGCGGTAATGTAAGACCATCGGAGATTGTAGACGAAATTTAAGAAGCCGAATTATCTTTGTTTGGTCCTCGTGAAAAATAACGCACGCAAATATACATACACATTCATATACATATATATATATATATGTATATAATTTATGCTGAACGACGGTGATAGACAGAAGTATATGTATGTATGTTTTTTTTTTTAAAGCATTCATTCGACCGGCAGTAATAATTTAACTAAAAGGGATCGCGGAATTTGATAAATACAAGGCGACAGGATTTAATCGTTTAAAACTTGAATTATAATAAAGCGCGCGATCGAAACCGGACGCATTCAATTAAAAAAAGAAAACCAAGGCGTTACACATATCCGTGTTTCGTTGTCCATTAGCTAAAACAAAATATATTGTTATTTTTAATATTGTTATTATCATTATCGCTGGGATCCAGAGTAATGAACAAGTACATTGAAATGAAGAAGGGAGCAGCCGGTTACGAGAACTAAGGATGAGCAGAGCAAAGACAATTTTAAAACTGAATGTTCGTAATCACTAAGATCGTGATCGATAAAGGTTAGTCACTAGTCTACCGATTAAGAAAATGAAGAAGAAGCCGACTTACTTAGTAGGTTCAACAACGAACGTATATTTACAAAGTAAAACATAATAAACTATGAAAGTAAATAATTGGAGTAACTTGCCTCACACCTATTAATACGATGTTGCATTAAGAAGCATATACTAAAAAGTAATCGGATTAAATGGCGAATTAAAAAATAAGTAATCGTAAGTTGTATATAGATTTCGAATGAAATAAACGTGTTATAAAATTAAACAAATGAGAATGATCTAATGCATTAAAATAAGATAAAAGATTAAATATTACGCAGAATCGATGATAAAACAATAATATTCTAGTCTGCGACGCTTACATTTAGTGTACCCTCGCTGCAGTTGCCTGGAATCGTATCTACCAATGACAAAAACCAGTTCGTTTGGATGTACAATTAATACCGAAAAAAAAATTTCGAGCGAGAAAAAGGATATAATTTTCGAAAAGTTACAATCGTAATTCTTTGTGCATATTAATAATTTTTGTGCAGAAAGAAACGTTAAGAATAATCCTACGGTTCTGTATTAACTGTAAGTTATTAAAATTATATCGGAAATTTGGCGCACCGAGCTACGCATCGAATAAGAATTTTATAAATTTGTTTTCCAAATTTAGAAACGATTTTCTGTAAAAAATTAGCTGAATTGCAATAATTGTTTTATCGAGCTTAACATTCACGTAACTAATGTGACCAGCAAATATCTAGCATTATACCGAGATAACGAATGTTCTTGGACCGAGCAATGTTCTCGTCTTCAACGGTTAGATTTGGTGGCCGTATTGATCGCCCGCGCGTAAAAATACCGCTTCCGTCTTGGACGGATTGATAGCGCTTTTCCATTTTTTAAAGTATCGCAATAAACGCGGAACGTCTCTATTTGTAGACGATTATGTACGTTGCACGGTCTAAATAAGCTGCAGAATAATGTATTATCATTATAAATAAATTGCGAACAAAAATTGAACCTAGAATTCTTACTACTTCGAATAAACAGATTTTAAAGGAAGACTTAGGATTTATTTCGACGTAAAATGTTCTATTACCGAAGTAAGCGTAAATTACTTTAGCGAAATATGGAGGGAATTTAGATTGAATCATTTTAAAAATAATTACATTTTACCACGTTAAAAGATACCTAAGACTGCGATGAGGGAGAAGGAATGTACAATATGGGAATGAGATTGGGACGAAATAATGATAATAGGAATAAACAGGTACAATAATAGGAGAGAAAGACATACGCTATCGTCCGGAAGGAGAAGGGAGACTGAAATCAATTAGGTGATAGGAATAGCATCGCGACACCGCTTTCTTCTCAAACGTCTTGACGGATTATCTGGAAGGCACGATGTGTGCATTCTGCGGATGATTGGATTGCTGCTAACCTCGAACTTGTCGAATAATTGTTTATATTGCTGTATATGTATGTCACCGACATAAGGAATCCTAAGATCGTTATGTAAAGTCCGATTGGAGACGTAGACAGGAGCGGACGTGATGGTACGAAGTATCTTCGATTGCTGCTGTTGTATTCTTCGAAGATTGCTTTTGCAGGTACTTTCATACAGCTCTATTCCGTAACGCCAAATAGGAGCGATCACTGAAAGATAGATGATCCGTTTAGTCGTTAAGTTTAAAGTTGAATTCCGACCTAATAATGGATACAGCAATTTTGCACGAGTAATGATTGTTCTTTTTGTCTGTGCCACGTGTAGCCTCCATGTAAGCCTCTTATCCATAATTAAGCCAATATAACGTATCGAGTTTGCTTGAGTAATTTCTTCATTATTGATTTTCAGTGCTGGACAGCTGACTTTTCTATTTGTAAATACAACGTGTTTGCACTTATTCGGGTTAAATAGCAGACGCCAGCCCTGTGCCCATAAAACTAACCGATCTAAATGGTTTTGAACTGCTGTATTTGCATACATGACGTCTGAGTTGGACGCAAGGATAGCTATATCATCGGCAAATGATGCTAAGATAGTCTGATTACTGGTTGGTATGTCTGCTGTATAGATTGTATATAACAACGGTCCTAGTAAGCTACCTTGTGGAACAGACGATAGAATTTTATGCTCTTCAGAGAAACAATCATTGATTTTAACAACAAATGTTCTATCGGATAAGTACGATTGAAGTAAAGCAAATAAATCGGAAGGGAGAATTTGTCTCAGCTTGTAAAGTAGCCCGGGATGCCACATTTTGTCGAATGCCTGTGCGACATCCAAGAATACAGCTGAGCATACTTCCTTTTTTTCCAAAGTTGAGGAGATTGCGTCAACCAGCCGATGGCACTGTTGCACTGTAGAGTGTTCAGTACGAAACCCGAACTGACGGTGTGGAATTATTCCCCGACTATTTAAAATAGATTGAATACGATTTGAGATTAAATATTCTAGGATTTTTGATAACGAACAAAGCAAGCTAATAGGCCTATATGAAGAAACGTCCGTTTGCGGCTTGCCTGGTTTGTGTATCATTATTACTGTTGATTTTTTCCATGTTGAAGGAAAATGTCCAATCCGTAATATTGCATCGAAAATATAACACAACAATGTGGCTGATTTCGGTGGAAGATGTGAGAGAATTTCACCAGTGATATTATCTATATCGGGACATTTCCGTAATGGTGCTGTACGTAGAGATAAATATACCTCTTTTGGAGTAAAGATTTTTGTATATCATTGTGAAAAAGGTTCATTCAGCGTCGACATTATACAGTGTGTCTTTCACATATTTCGGGATGCGGAGTAAAAACTGCGTGCAGATGTTTAGAGAAGGCATTTGTTTTTTCTACATCTGTCTTGGCCCAGTTATAGTTTAACTTTATATTAAACTGTTCTTTTCCATGTTTTAGTAACCTTTTTGTGTTGTGCCACAAGGATTTCGGATCCGCATTCATTGATGTCAAGGACTTTTGAAGAGTTTCATTTTTATATTTGTTGATTTGAATTTTCAATATACTTTGTAATTTATTATAATGTTTTTTCATTGATGGATAGCGATTTTGTTGCCATTTCTTCCTGGCTGCACGTTTTTTTTTTTTATAAGTTGCCTTATTTCAATTGGTATAAATCTGTCTCGCTGTATTTTGTATGGGTGGAGTTGTTGCAAGCGAGTGTGATTAACTGGGTGAAATTTTTAACGGCTAAATCTATATCATCTTTGTTTTTTATTTTAGTTTTAAGATTTGTATTTTTTTCCATTATGTTTGAAAAGAGATTCCAATTAGTAGTTTTATTTACAAGTCCCTCTTGAATATGTATACTCCTTCTCCCTCATCGCAGTCTTGTGCCTTAATGGAGGCACTTGATTAAACCCCTCTCTTATCCGTGATCTACGTTGTTAGTAGCACTAAGTGCTAGTACGATGTTTAATAAAAAAAAAAAGATACCTTTGCGACATCAAACAACACCATACCGGGTGCGCTTATTACAAATTGAAGTTATGTGTAATATAGTCACTGATACGGGTCACTTGTGTAGTTGCGAAATGTTTGGGTTGAAAATCAAATTGAACATCTGAGATGAGATCTAAGCCTATTCAGCAAGTTTGTCGAGGCAACTGAGTAAACTAATTGATAGGTTCGACGCGATATTATTTACAAGTGTAAACGATTCGATAAATATAAAAGTTACTAACGGACGTGATGAAAGTGACTATTTGTGATTTCGGCCTCGAATTATGGGAACGTTGATATGGACAGTCTACCGGTTTCTTTTAGATTTATTTATTCACCGTAGCCTCGGGGAGGGGGACTAAAACTTAAACAGATGTAATCAATTTGGTTGTAAGCGGTCTTTTTCATTTCAAAAATATCGTTCTCGATCCGATTTTGACAATACGCCATCGAAATTATCCGCTCGTATAACATTAATTAAGAATTTCCACACTATTACGTTCGACGTTAATATTACTGCGCTCATTATTACAGCTTTAATGACAATCTGATGGAAATACATTAGAATAGTGCGATAAGGTTCGTTATCTCGGTGTAATCCTCGACAATAAACTTAATTTCACTAAACACATAAATAATAAGACGAACCATGTATTCTGTTCCTCGTACCCTATCCTTTATCGCAAATCCTTCCTCAACATTAACAAGATAATCCTCTATAAAGCACTAATCCGTCCAATACTTTGTTACCCTGCCTGGAATTCTATATCAAAAACCTCCTTTAATAAGTTACAAGTTATTCAAAATAGATACCTCAGGTCTATTCTCAATGCTATGCCAGAATCGACATCATTCACGAAGCTACTGACCTTCCTTATATTAGAGATTTTGTTCTAAAGCTATCGTCTGACTTTTTTTATTAAATGCTCACACCAAAACAATCGCAACTTAGTTTCACAGCAGTGTTGCTTATTGTTCTACAGGACAGATTGCAAGCAATTTGAAAAAAAAAAAAAAAAAAGTTTCATGTATTCCAAATATAAACACAGACGACTTAAACATGACATTATGTAGTAATTAATTTATTATTTATTGGTATTTTATTTAGTAAGCACCTTCGAAACCCATGTCAGCCACTTTTATACGTATGTATACATATTAACATAGTATTTATTTAAGAACGCAAGATCTAAACAACATATTCTAGCAGTTTAGACTTAAGTTTCTATATTAACATGTATTATTTGTAATTAGAAAAATTGTTCATTTTGTAGTCTTTTATTTACTTTTTTTCCTGCAGTACTTAACGTTTTGTTTTGCTTTATTATTTATATTCTTACTGTGTTATTGTGCTAAGGTGTTGCCGGCGGTGCACAATGTTTGTAACCCCCTATGTTATATTATTTTCTTTTATGTTTAAAACTTATGCAAATATATTTTTGTTGTTGTTGTTGTTTTAAAAATTTTCTGCTTTCCTAAATGAAAATACTTCCGCCATACTTCAATCATGCTTGATAATTTAGAGTTTTAAGATTTTCGACTTTTCTCAGAATATACGGAATTTTATCATTAGAGAATTAAGTTTGAATCAGATTAAAATACACACAGAGATCCCTAATCGTTCCGAGATGTGTAAATTTTATAACATACGGAAACTTCAGATTTCGAAACGGTTTTTTCGTTTTGGTCCGTTTGATTTCATGGACAATATTACGTTTATTTTTTTAAACACTCCATAAGTAACATTAAATGATTCTAATTATTTGTTTAAGATAATTCAAACTAACTTAATCTAGCTAGACTATTTGTGTCGGATGAAAATTTGAATAAAAAAATTATTTTTCTTCTTCATCATTGTCCGTTTTCAGACGTCGTGGCCAATCGTGTAATTTTTCCAGTTAAATTACGTCTCTATCCTGCCCGGTTTCCATTAGCTGTCGCATTGACAGTCCCGTCATGCCTCGGATGTAATCCACAAAACGGGTCGACGGTCGACCGTTCCTTCTTTTTCCTGCTATTACTCCTTGTATTATTATCTTTTCCAATCCATCACGCCGTATAACATCACCAAAGAACGTAAGACATCTTCTTTTTATTGCTGGAACCAATTTACCTTTTTCCTCTATTCCTCGAGTTTTCTTAAGAGACCTGCATTAGTCCTGAGCATACGCCTATAGCAGCACATTTCAAAGGATACTAGTATTCGGCATAATAAAATTCAGGCATTGCGAATTTTGCACGTGATGACTTTATATTATACAGAAGCTGCAAAAGTATAGTTTATGTAAAAAATTACAAACATTATAATATAAATAGGCGAAAAATTAAATCACGTCGAAAAAATTTGATCATTGAATTGCTTGGCATTTGAGAAAACATCAAATTTTCTTATATATATAATATACATAAGAAATAAATGTTTAAATTTTCACATAATAATGTACGAAAATAGGTTTTATTTGATTTCTTTTTTTCATTGCGCCCGATTTGAATCAACGACCCGTCTACAATTTCCGACGACCATTGAATGTTAGCGGTCTGCTTCTGTTCCAATTGTATCGATCGTAGCCTTTGTTCATTCATTTTAATCCGACTAAGTTTTATATGTAAATTATGTCATCCGTTTCGTTTATCTCTTTATCTATTCTTCAATCCAGTTCCATTACAGGCGCGCTAGACGTAGTCTGGTCTACTCACTTAACGACTTTATATGTCCACTACCGGTATTATTTCCTGCAAGTGTTTTTTTTTCAATTATTATTATTTTCATTGTACCGACAAAAAATTTGCCATAGACAACGGAGAAAGAAAACAAAAAAGAGAAGAAAAAAAAAAAAAAAAATAAGCAGGAAATAAATCTAACAACTCCACGAGCATAGTATATGGAAGAAAAACATCGGATGACATATTTTCTTCAGTTAATATCTAAGAGTTATGTAAACCATCGGTCTTCAACTGATTCTAACGATAAATTTCGTAAGGATCCACGTTTTCGTTTAATATATTGTTCGCATACTTCGGTTTCTAATTTTTTCTCTATATTTCTCTAGGTTCCCTGAATTATTTATCTTCTGACGTCACTGTACGTATTTCACAAAAACATATACACTATGATATCTTAAACAGGTTCTCTTGTTGCCCGTTTATTTAATTCGAACTATATTTGTCGGTTACTTGGCCGTTATTATAAGATATAGTTTGTATACAAAGTTATACATTTGCTATTGTTGAAACAGTATATTTTGGAAAACATCCATAACATCAATTGCCTCACGGACGTAAGAACACCCCCCACACACACACATATATATATATATATATACAGTTAACCAATTGAACAAATCAATTGAACGACTACGGATATTTACATGGCAATGAAAAATATCATCCGCAACAACCGATATTAAACGGAAAAAGTTAGCAGCCAATCAGCCGTCAAATAAGAGAAAGACAAAATAAGTCTACAAAATGGTGATAAAGCTTAAATCTGTAAAATAAAATAAAATAAATAAAAATATAAATACTTAGTTGAATGTTAATATTAGTACAAAATAATATATAGAAATATATGCTTAATGTATCTTCATAGATTTTATCTATTGCGAAAAAATTATTTTAAAAAAAAACCTTTGACGACGAATGTTTAAACAATAATCGATCCAATTATTTCGATGATTACGTAACTTAACTGGATATTCGAAAAATCGGTGTTGAAAAACTGAAACTTGTTCGAGAAAATTTATCTCGCATGTTTTTTAAAGTTAAAATGCGTTCCAAAAGAAATAAACAAATTAATCTCGTTCGTTTTGAAACAATAAAATAACAATTAAATGTACTACGTCACGAAGTCACGAAAAAGTACTTTCATAATTTGTTTAAAATTCTTCCATCGTTCAAAAACGAAGACGATTATATTTTTCAATATTTCTACCTTACACTAGGGAACCTCGATCCGTTTAAAAGTATACAAAAAAAAAAGTGTGTTCTATTATATTAAAAAGTCACATGGTTATCACCAACGTGGATCTATGTTTACTTACACTTATATATATATATATATATATATATATATATATATATATATAAAGAGAGAGAGAGAGAGAGAAATATGGTTAAACAAATAAATTAGGGACAAATAACGAACGAGAAAATGTCATGGAATATTGTTATAATTGTACGTCGATATTTAGCAAAATGAAACTTGTTGAAACGTAGCTTGTTATAGTAGACGATTAGAACATGGATACGGAAAATTAAAATACCAGCCGAAAGTCGAAGAATGTCCTCGACGCAAATTGGTTGTAATTAGAGGATAAATTTCGTTCATTTGTAAGGAAACATTAAAATATCTCTGAACAAACGAGAAGAAATTCGAGGCGAGTAATGTTAAAATAAATTTATGTTACGACGACAAAGCTTGCTCAATGGAAAGTTGAAACGCCCTTATTATTATTATTATCGTTTTTTTTGTAAGAAGTCGGTCGGTTAGCCGGCATTTACGAAGACGGAGAAAACGTGAGAAATTCAGTTGTTAATCTCTCTTGATTCCAGTTGAATTTAGCTTTACAGCACAAACGTACACACACATACACACACAGTTTACGGACAACAGTTGGGAGTTGCGATTTTCATATATCCCCCAGCAGTATTACTACAACCACGTTAACTTTCTCTTGACAAGTTCGTACATCACAATTTCCTACAACGACTAATATTGTATACTAAAAGGCTAAGAAAAACGATTTTAAAAACACAACTTCTTATTCTTCATTTTTCGAACATTTACTCTCATATTTGCTTGTTAGAATTTTATTTATATTAGCGTAGTACATATATTTTATTTATACTTGATATAAAAAAAAAGATAGTGTTAAATTTTATTTCTTTATGTAGAGCGTGCCAGATAAAAAGAAAAGGACAAGCGATTCAGAGTGAGATCCAGAAAAACATACATCCAGCGCATAATAAATGTTACAGGAGCAGCAAGCTATGCGGATTTAAAATGAAAGCGGAATTAAGGGAATTCAAAAGCGCGCGTTATAGCCCGTACGCGGTCAATAATAATGAGAGTATTTATAAATATTGTCAATGTTACTTATCGCCTAATTTAAAATACTGATGTACTGATGAAAAATACTAAAGTGATCCGGATTTTTCGATTCGTGTTCTTCAGTATTAAGTCGTGATTACAAGTATACTGACAGTATTATTAATTGTGTAAAGACAATTCTTCAGTATTTTCATCATTCCCCCGGTATTTCTTTACTTTGTTAATACAAAGGTTTAATATAAAGTTCTTTAATAATTTTAATAAATAATTTATAATATTGAGTAAATTTGATTTTTAATATTACAGCGATCATTTTGTGTTAGAAGAATATTTTTATTAACTTGAATACAGAATTAACAATCATGATAAGTAAATTTTTATTTCTCCAAGTTCAGAATGTGATAAAATTAATATAAAATTTTAATTCCCGGATTATATTGGTTTACATTACGTTATTTAATCGATATTTTATACACATTTTGTTGTAGATGAAATTTGTTTGAATCGGTTCCATACGAAATAATTACTTATTACGTAAATGTTGCGGAATATGAACGATTAATGAAACAACTGAAATAACATAATGTTTTATCGAGAGAATTCATAAACATGTATGAAACATTGCTCGAATTGTGGGATTCAGCGAATCCATTGTATACGATCAAAAATAGACATTGCGCTTGAAAGATTATTATTAATTTATAACAAAATTCGGCCCAATGCTACTGTAGACGATGTTTGGAAGAAAATAAATATTTTACGATCGAATTACCGAAATAAGTTAAATTAGTACCGTATATCATTTTATTACTAATAATTTTTATCACACTGTAACTTTGTTTTTTTTTTCTTTTTTGTAATTTCATATTTTGACGATCTGGTAACTTTCATTTAGGCATCGTTTGTTAGTGATTACATAAATATTCAAATTCGATCATTTAGGTGAAAAAAATTATAAACTCGAAGAGAAGCGGATCTGGTTTAGAAAATATGTGTATGAACCATCTTCATGGATTTGCAACGAATTACATTTTTTATCGAGAACAGCTACGCGTTCTGACGTTTCTTTTCGTGATTAAATAGACTACAGTTCGCGAGTTATTCCGATATTTTTAGTAGCATTAGTAGTAATATATAGTAGTGTTAGCGCATACCAAGTAGCTGAGATAGGATAGAAAGTAACAACTATCAATGGCTACCCAGGCGGCCCCTGCCGCGGGCAGTCTCATTCAATCACACGTGCCGATAATTACAATCAACACACATACAGCAGACGAAATTACACCATTCAATAGGACGACAGGTAACCACTTAAACAATTCCGCACGACGGGTAAGTTCAAATTATAATCTTAATATAAATACACCGCTCGCTTACACAACACCGGAACACTTAACGAGACAAGCACTACACACACACCCGAAATTTTAAATCCTAC
Organism: Coronaproctus castanopsis; assembly: GCA_032883995.1. NCBI lineage: Eukaryota > Metazoa > Arthropoda > Insecta > Hemiptera > Monophlebidae > Coronaproctus > Coronaproctus castanopsis. The sequence goes on from CM065053.1 coordinate 121,716,210, forward strand.
TATAAGTTATGCTAGTAAAGCAGCTGTTCAAAGTACAGAATACGTATTAGATAAAAAAAGTGCACTAATAATAAATACAATAGACGGAATCAGGCAAGTTGATTATGCAGAAAAGCTAAGCGAAATTATATCACCAAATGATATACGAGCCGCCTTCAGATTATCAAACAATCGTTTCTGCATATTTCTTACAAATAAAGACAAATTAGACATTTTACTTAAAAAACATAAATCGATAAACATTAGACGTAATTGAATTAAGAAGACTGATTAATCCTTCCAAACGAATTCTTATCCCAAACATATGTCCCAGTATACCTAACTCAATTCTTGAAAACGTATTAAAACAGCTAAATATACATCCAACTTCGCAAATTAGTTATCTAAGAGCAGGCTTTCAGGAAAATAAATATTCACACATACTTAGCAATCGCAGACAGTTCTATATTGACCCCGACGAAATAAATAAAGTACCAAGTTCATTGGTGATAGAACACGAAGAAACTAAGTACAGAATATTCCTAACGAGCGAACCTATGTTCTGCTTTATCTGTAAAGAAAGAGGTCACATCTCCTCTCACTGTCCTCAAAATCAACAGCCACAAACAATGGAAACAGATATCTGCCCTCAGAAGGAATCGACATAACAACGGTTAATGTAACCAATTCAAATATAAAGTAAACACAAAGCGACCCATTTCTTTAAATTCCTCAGATTTAATTGAATACGAACCTAAAACAAATTCACAATTCGGTATCAATAAAAAATCAAATAAAAAAACCAAACACGAAAATAAAAAAAATGAAATTATAGACCAACACCCAAATTCATCTATAATAATTTGCGATAATAATACAACACACAACAAAATAGAAATAAAAGAAATAACTGAACCAAACATCACCGAATTTCACGATGATTATAATATAGATTATTGCTCTCAATTAAATGACCACTCTGAAAACATACAAGATCTCTTCAAATCAACGAATAAATAAACTACACAAATAGGAAATTTTTTTGCTGATATATACGACCAACCACAAGACGTGGAACTCATTCTTGAGCAAAACAAAGTAGATTCAAACAAATTACGCTCAATAATAACAGATTTACACACAAAAAATAAAAATAAAAAACTGGAAGATAAATATAAACACGTATTACTTAAATTAAGCGAAATTTCTGATAAAACTAATATTCAAGATACAAAACAGCTCCTTGAGCTCTGCAAAGAGTACATTCATAAAAACAAACACTTATACCCTATATCCTATAGTAACTTACATATCATGCTTGATATGATAAAAGGTTCACACCAACAGATTGAAATCATAGAACAATTTACACCAAACCTTGACGGCATCGTAAACATGTTAGCCGGTATTAAACCCCTTATTATTAACAACTCTCTCAAAGTGAAGGTAAGTAATTTAATAATAAAAAAAAATTAATGAAAATAGTGACTCAATACCCAAGTAAATTTAATAACAAACTTAATTAATCAAAATGAATAAAATAATATCCTGGAACTTAAACAGCTACAAAAACAAATACCCAGAATTACAAATACTAATTATACTAAATGACCCAATCGTTTTATGCTTGCAAGAGACTAAATTAAAACCTACAGATATAACCAGTCTAAAAACATATAAAATTTACAGGCAAGACTACATAGGAGGGTCTGCGGCTAGCAGAGGTGTTTTATTAGAGATATCAAATAAATTCTATTCTGAACAACTATCATTGAGTACAAATCTGGAAGCTATAGTAGCATCGGTCTACATCTCTGGGCAAAAATTAACTGTGTGTTCAATATACTTACACAAAAATGATAACATCCCATTGCAAGTTTTATCAAATTTATTTAGCCAATTACCTAAACCTTTCATAGTAACCGGTGATTTTAATGCCCACAGCACGGTATGGGGATCCAAAAACACAGACCCTCGAGGAAAAGTGATCGAAAAAGTGCTAGATCAGGCGAATATATGCCTACTTAATACGGGCACTTAGACTCATCTGAACAACAATGGCGGCTATTCGGCAATTGATTTAACTTTTTGCAGCCAGTCCAAATGTTGTCCACTTCACAAATTGGTACCCTGATTCGAAATTGTATGGTAGCGATCATTTTCCGCAGCATATAATCATAGATCTACACACAAGAGTACCAATTGCTAACCACCAATCGCAAAATTGGAATTTTAAAAAAGCAGACTGGATTTCGTATACAACTATGGTCAATATTCAAATATGTAAAATCTCGAGCAACGTTGATGAGTCCTATGAATACATCTTAAGGACAATAAAAGAAGCTGCCGAGAACACTATTCCGAGGAATAACATACATGCAAAAAACAAACCATATGCCGTATGGTGGTCGGAAGAATGTCGATCATTAATCAAAAATAAAAATAAATTGTTATCGAAATATAAACGTCAACCTACCATAGAAAATTTAATAAAATTCAAAAAAGCTAGGGCATCAGTACGGATGAGCATACGCGAATCTAAAAAAAATTATTGGATAAATTTTGTTAAAACAATCAACTCTTCAACAGCACTAGATAAACTATGGCAACAAATTAGCAAAATCTCAAATAAACATACAGCCTAATCAATAACAGCATTAAAGATAAACTCTCAGCTTACCGATAACAAACTGGATATAGCTAATATCTTGGCCTACTATTTTTATGAAATGTCGTCGGACAGAAATTATCCTGAAACCTTTAAAAAAATAAAATATGAAATGGAAACTAACCACGTTATTGATTTTCAATCACACATAAATCAAAGTTACAATACAGATATAACGAGGGAAGAATTTGACATCGCCCTAGATGAAATGCGCCCAACTAGTCGCTGGTCCGGATGGTATTCACATAAGTTTGATAAAACATCTTAGCTCCAGTTCTAAAATGGCTATCCTATATTTCTACAACCTTTTATGGCAATACCAATCCTTCCCAGAGGCGTGGAGAGAAGCTCATCTAATTCCGTTATTAAAACAAAACAAAAATGACCCTGCTAGCTACAGACCCATATCCCTCACAAATACTCTCTGCAAATTACTCGAAAAAATTATTAACAGCAGACTGCTTTGGAAATTAGAAAAACTTGAATTACTAGATCCACTACAATTCGGTTTTAGAAAGAAAAGAAGCACACAGGATCTGCTAACCAAACTAATAACCGGTATACAGGATAACTTAATTCAAAACAAAACTACAACCCTAGTCAGCTTTGATTTGGAAAAAGCTTTCGACAAAGTGTGGAAACATGAAATATTATTAAACTTGCACCGATGGGGATTAAACTTACCCATCTTTATTAAAAAATTTTTACATAATAGAAAATTTCGAGACTGAATAATTATATGTCGCAAATTAAAATCCAAGAAAATGGTACTCCCCAAGGGTCAGTAATTAGTCCAACTTTATTTATAATAGCTGTTGCAAATATTAAACAACGCATATCCTCCCCAGTTAAATATTATTGTATCTACGTCGCAAAATATATATATATATATACTTCTGCTCCAAAATACTATAAATGAAATAAATAATTGGGCCACATCTAATGGTCTTACCTTTTCTATTAGTAAAACTAAACAAATTACATTTAGCACAAAACATGACTTAAGTATTCCTTTCTTACAAATTGAATCAACACCGATTGAAAATACAGATACGTTACACCTACTAGGACTAACATTAGACAGGAAATTAAACTGGAAAAAACACATAAATAATCTAAAAACAAACTGTAACCAAAAGCTAAACATGTTAAAGTTGCTAAATCATTCATCCTGGGGATCCGATAGAAAGACACTAATCCAACTCTACAAAACATATATCCTAAGCAGACTTGATTATGGTAGTATACTATATGATAGTGCGAATCAATACACACTGAAAAATATAAATGTAATACAAAATGCAGCTTTAAGAATAGCATTAAAAGCATTCCACACCAGCCCCACATCAGCTCTACATGTGGAAGCCAATATTCTACCACTAAAATATAGAAGACAAGCACTCATGCTAAAATATTATAGCAGACTACTGTCCACTCCATCCCACCCAGTCTATAATAACGTAACAGAAAAGAAATTACACCACCTGTATCAAAATAAACCTAATGCTTCGAAATCTACAACCGTCCGAATTCATAACCTCTTAGATAGACTTCAATACACCTTACCCAAAATTAGAAAAAGTAACCTACCTAAATTACCCCCATGGACCAAAGTTAATGCAACGATAAATATGGACCTAAGCAAAAAATTCAACATCACCGCACATCCTGAAAACTAAATTTAATGAACTTGTCCGCAGAAACTACGGAAACTACACCCAAATATACACCGACGCCTCTAAGACGCTAAACCAAACCACTTCTGCTTACCTTATAAAGGGCAGAACACAAACATACCTCTTACCTATTGGGACATCTGTGTACACAGGTGAATTAATAGCTATATATAAAGCGTTAAAAAATATAGTCAAAGAAAAACACAAAACTAACTTTATAATATGCTCAGACTCAATATCCGCTCTACAACAAAAAAAAATCAAATAGTGTTCCTTTGGACTCCAGCGCACTCGGGAATTACAGGAAATGAAATAGTTGATAAAGCCACTAGAACAAAATCAAAAAACATAAAAATTATAACATCTGCACTCACAAACGATCTTCACTCAATCATAACACAAAAAGTCAAAGCTTTATATCAGGAATACTGGGAGACCCAGTGCGCTCACACACATCTATTTCAAATTAAACCAATTTTAGGACACTGGAAAACCACAGAACAAAATAAAAGGCGCAACGAAGTAGCTATAACTAGATTACGAATAGGCCACACCCTACTTACATCACAATACATACTGAACAATACCCCCGCTCTAAAATGCCCAACATGTAATACTCCAATAACAATACCCCACATACTACTAGAATGTGCAAAATATGCAAACCATCGAAACCTTCACAATATATCAACCAGTTCACTAGGAGAAATACTACAGGATGACCTTCAAAAAATAGACATGTTATTAAAATTTCTAGCAGAAACCGGACTAATTAATTCCATATAACCTAACCTTTAGACGCAAATGATCTATCGAGCGTTTGTAAATAAAAGAAAAGGGGGGAAAAAAAAAGAAGTGCCGGTTTCTCTGTTATCACCAATTAGTTCTCAGGAGGTTTTCGTTTTTACACACAACATAGGAACAGCAAAAAATATAAGAATTTGTAGTTTGAAATGAAATTTTTTATTAAAATATACATTATCATAACTATTAATGTCAACATTTTACTATAATATTTACATAAACTATTTCTTATAACATTTGTGTCTTCAGATAGATGTCTGCTAAATGTACTTTTCAAAGATGATAAATTTGACTTCTTCAAACTTTTATTACCGACTGTTGAAGCGTAATTTTGGTACGTTTCTCTCGGTAAAAAGTTATGCAAACAGTAACAAGCAATTGTCACCCGTGCAGATTTTTCTGGTTGAAGTGCTATTGGTTTTTGAAACACGTCGAATCTGCTAGATAAAATCGCATTCTGGATAAAATTGAATTAAATATCCTTTGTTCGTCGTTACAATTTTTTTGATTATATGGCTTCATTAAATATTCAGATAATGCAAATGCTTCATCACCAATGAAGAAAAAGGGGTAATTACCTGAATTGAGTTTCCTTGTTGGAATGAGCTCATCAAATTTGGCATAGAACACCTCCATCTGATATTCGTCCGTTAATACCAACGTCAACCATCGGAAATTCCCTCTTTGCATTAACTAATGCTAATAAGACGATACTATAAAAACATTTGTAATGAGAATACACCGATATTGAATTAGGTGTTTTATTTTACAGCAATATGCTTTCCATCTAAAGCGCCAAGACAGTTCCAAAATTGATACTTTTCTTTTAAAGTCTTGAACTACTTCGTGCCATTTCGTTTGTGATTAAGGAAGCTGAAATAAACATGTTTTCATTTACTTAGTGTTAAATATTTTTCCTTAATAACTTCATTATTTTTCATTATTATTTTTAAAGAACGTCATCCTCGCAAAAAAAAAATGTTAGTATCAAAATATAATTCCTATATGAATTTTAAAACATACACATATGTTGAGTATGTATATACAATTTTTGTTCATTTAATAAGATTATAATTTTTATATTTTTAGCCATGGAAGAACTAGATAAAATCGGTGAGACCGAAAAGATTGATACGGAAATACAAAATACATCTGCAATTTCGTTATCGTCAATAAATGAGATGCCTGAGATACCTAAGAAGAGAAGAAAGAATCAAACGTCTTTAACAGAACAAAATGAACTTTTATCATTAGCCTGTAATTATATATATCACAGAACAACGATTTGGAAAAATATAATAATGACGGAAGTGTAAATTTTGAATTGGCTGTAGTTTGGACAAAAAAGGTAGAATAATTGCAACCAAAAACGTATGCTGAAAAAGCAATTAATGATATTTTATCTGAAGCACAATTGGGGACGTTACATCGCAATTCTGTAAAGATTAATGAAAAGTTAGATGTATAAATTTGCTTTTTAAGTATAATCGTAATATAAGGAATAATAAAGCTTTTTTGTAGATTCATGATTTTGTTTAATTTTTCCAATAAAACAAATCACAAATATATATATATATATATATATATATATATATATATATATATATATATATATATATATATCTAACAACTGTGAATAAAATAAACTTAACCTATTTAATGCTATTTCAAGGAAAGTAAAACTCTAATAATAAACGAATATAAAATAATTAAAATAAATACACTACGTAAAAAACAGTTTAAAAACACTCAATTAAACAAGAAATATATAGAAATACGTTATTAATGTTATAAAAATCCTATTTCGAAGAAAGTAAAACGCGAATAATCGTGTAAGAACAAGTAAATACAGCCGGGAAGACGATCAATTAATTCATATTTTGTCTAAAAAAAAAAAAAAAAAACACTCTGATACATTTGTGCATTTGGATGCAATTCTATTTTACCGTTGTAAATATCTAGCAGTTGTTCGAAAAATATTTATTGCCGACGGATCATTTTACAATCCCTGACTGCATAACGAAAAAAACGAATATTAATTTCAACTGGCCAGCTATAATTTAAAATAAATAGAAAACTCGAAAAAAAATTACAACCATTCCTTTTTTATTGCAATTAAAAATATTGTCACTTATCCACATAAAAACTATCCTATCTCCTAAGTTGAACCAAACATTCGCTATATATATATATATATATATATATATATATATATATATATATATATATATATATATATATATATATATATATATATATATATATATATATATATATACACACACATATATATATATATATACATATATATACACACATATATATATATATATATATACACACATATATATATATATATATATATATATATATATATATATGTATATGTACAAAAATAAAGGACAAGGAAAAACTTGAATTACGTTGTAAATGTCTGGAAGAGTTGAGCAGAAACGAAATTTTCGTTTTATACACGCTGATTGGAAAGCACTTTCTGAAGATTTATTACTCTATACTATAGAATAAAGAGTCCATTAGCGCTATATAAAGTAGTTAAGAAATTCGATTTCGCTACGCTAAAGTTCGTATGAATTTACGGACTTGTCATTCGAAAAGAATCCACGTTTTCATAGAACTTACTACATTTAACAAGAATCTGAAACTTGTGATAACCAGACAGCAACAAGATTGGGTTTCGCTCCCGTTTTGTTCCTTTTTTTTCCGAGAATACTTCCTATGTTTCAAATTCCACGCATGTAAGAAGAATACCAATTTTACTTCTGTATTTTTCGAAATCTGGTTACCGGTATCCTTATTTATATATATATTGCAATTTTAATCTTTGGATCATCAAATAAATGTTAGCGTGGTAAATTTAAATGTTACATAAACGTCAACATCTAAAATGTTATCAGTTAAAAGTTTTCTTGTTTTTAAAAATATGTGATTTCATCTGGATTTGGTAAACATGTTTTAAATTTCCTAAAGTCTAGCTTAAATGATAATAATTATTGATAAACTTAGTAACACGTTAAAAGAAAATCAGCCTATTAATTTAAAAATGCATTGAACGGATACACTATTAACTTAAATACGTTGAACGGATATCGTATGGTCACTTGTCGTTTCGTGATATTTCGTTCAAGGGAGAAAAAATAATTTTAAAGAAATTTAAGAGAGTCTATTAAATTCAACGAAAAAATTTAGCAAAACATTTAGATTAGAATCAGCACGGGAAAGTTTCAACAGAGTCAATTTTAATTACTCGCAAGAGAAACAGACAAATCTATAATGCGCACGAGAAGTTGGTAGTTATGTACTCGCACAGACACTTTTGGGCATGAATATTTAAACAATAAAAATCTAGCCAATTGACTGGCTATTAAAAAATTTGCGCTGAAAAACTGAAACGACTTATTAGAGGAAAACCTTGACCGCTCGAATTTGTCAATTTATTTTCATAATAAATATTTTTAAAAGAAAATCGAGTTTTATTCTATTTTTTATAAAGCTTCAAAATTTTTTTAACAAGTTTGAAAATCAAAATGCATTCAATGTGGATGGTTTTCTTTTTGTATTCGGCTATATGCGGTAAGTTTTATTCCAGTTATTGAAGAAAGTTGACTGTTTTTTTATACACAGACTTGAAGTCGCGAATTATTTTTTATTAACATTATTAACAATTTTCGAATATTGTTTTTTTGTTATTATTTAATTATTTCAAAACTATATTTACGGACAGATCTAATTAATGTAGATACACTTAATAATTCTACATTTGCAATAATAGATTATGTTTAAAGTTTTTCAATTATTCCTACTTATACAATATATATATATATATGCCGATTGATGTTTTTGGTAACTTAATCGAAGTAATTATCTTTATAAGCATATTCCATTTAATTTATATGTTGTGCATATTTTTAGATAACAAGTTTTAATTAAATCAAAAATAATTCGTTATTCAATTTGGGATCGATACTTATAACGGAGGAAATTGCATAAAGAATATTTAATTATTTAATATTGAACTGCCAAACATTCGAATAAAATTTAACACAATTTCCCAGGGATTTTTATGATACAAAACGTAACTACGAGGAATATTGATGGAAAATTGACGGATGATATTGCAAAAAGCAATCTTACATCTTCAAACATCAGTGAAAACATCAAAATGGAAACAGAAAATCAATATTCAACGGCAAACGATTTTGTTGATGTTGATACGGGGTATTTCGTTCCAATTATCAATAACGAAGAACACGTTGCTGGAAAAACGGGATTTTATAAAATAAACGGCGCCGAAAATATGGTGAGACGTTATCGGTTTGGTATTTAAAAAGAGAATAGGAAATTCTCGTCGACAAAAAAAAATGTTAATAAATCTTTTTTTTCCTTCATTTATTTATAGACGCTCGATAAGATCATTTGTGTCTGTTTTTGAGTTTATATTACGTTAATTATTCCGGTGGTTGTAATAAATTTTAACAAGTATTCGATATATTATCCTATAGTAGAGTGTCTATTGTATAATCCGTTAGTTTGTAGGTTAACCTTTCTTTTTCGTAATTTTTGCACTCTAGTAATATGTGCTGTAAGCTTAGTTGGTCGTTACACGTTGAGCAAACAGGTGGAGGATCTCCGTTCAATAGATGTCGAGACGTGAGCAGTGTATTATTCCCTAGGCGTAATCTAGTTAAAGCCACTTCCTCACGCCAGTTTTTTGGTGTGCTGTCATCCAATATCCTAACTTTGGTTTTATTTGATAGAGGTGTCTACATGTGAAATGTGTTTCCCAGTAGTTCTGATACAGTTTCTGTTTGATGGTTGTGTGTAAATCAGTAAGTGGGTGGCTTTAACTATTTTTAGGTTTCCCTTGAGTGTTTTAGCTGCTTTCCTTTTCATTATTTAAAATTCCCGAATGAGCTGGTGTCCAAAGGAAGCCCAACTTATTCTTCGAGGTTAATTTTTATATAATATATTTTAAGTTGTTAGCGTCGGTGTTTGTATTCTTAATTAGATTTTGGACATACTGCAATCCACTGATTGATTCAGCGCATATAACATATTTGTTAGGAACCGTTTTGTTTTAGAATGTATTTTAGACTTTTATAAATTGGAATAAGCATAGTTATGTAAACGGAAGTTATCGTAGTTGGTATACGTGAGTTTCATTGTTTGCAAGGAAAGCGGAGGTAGTCCGGTTTAAAGATTTAGATGCATCCGTATATATTTGTGTGGTTAGCGTATTTTATATGAATATATTTTGAACAAGTTGTAAAAATGTGCACAATAATTTTAAGATTATACACAAAATATATATTTATACACACGCGCCACCTTTCAATAGGATGTGGAATTTTTTCCATTTATCTTATTATCAAATTTTAATTTCTGTTTTGTGAAGTATCAAATCAAATTTAAAATCATTACGAATAAATACTTTTTCTTAATACACCGTTTTTTAAAAACATCTAAATAATAATATGTTTTCAGCGTGCGGATATTTCCGATTTATTACATGTTATAAACTTCTACTATAATTATTTTATACGGTTCATTTCCTATTTTCCAGTTCACTAAATCAGAAGAACGTGTGAGAAGGAATAAAAACAATGACGATACAGCCGAAGAAAATGAAGAAGAAGAAGAAATAGAATTATCTGAAAAAGAAGCTGCTGCAGTGGACCCGGCAGCTGAACCGACGACGTCGGAACCGACGTCGGAACCTGCTAGTGACGGATTGAACTTTAAAGCGCGTGTCTTTTTAATTTTTAATGGGCTCTTTAGTCGCAATTAATCCATATTTGTTTACTGCTTGTTCAATAATTTGATTAAGCTTTTTGTTTTACTTCGAGTTTTTTAATGTAATATTTTATTTGAAATACATTAAATTAAATAAATATACCGCACTTTCGTGTATTCACATATTATGTTCTGATCGATTAATGTTTCCAAGCGTTATAATATTTTTTATACCACTATTAAAATTTTACATGAAACAACTTATATGCTTAGTTGCGTGATGATTCGTGAAAATTAAATCTTCAAAATAGAAAAATCTTATTACCTACATGTAGATCTACGCTATTTAATATGTAGGGAACGTGTGTTTTAAAAATGACACTACAAGATCAATTCTTTTCAATTACATTATTCTGGTGATAATTTTTATTGTTTAAAATAAAAGTGTTAAAAAAAATTTTCACTGTTAGTTTTCAAAAATGGCGAAATTATGAAAAAAATGCATCGAACTTATAAAAACTGTTTTCATTGAAAATACCGTCTGTAGAAGATTTCGTTTATTACGAACTTTTTTTAAAATAAATTCAGTTTATACGTACTTCAGGAGATTATTTGTGTTTTCTTTTTTCGTAATTGCAATATTAATATGTTCACTGTAAATGCAATGTTGCCAAATGGCTTTTTAATATAATCACACGTAAATAGTGTATTATTATTATTATTAAATTAGATTAACGTGCCGTGTGCAGCTACTAATGGCTAAAGGCACGAGAGGAAAAAGATTAGATTGAGTGGTCGGGGGGGGGGGCTGTTTTATATTAAAAAAGAGAAAAGTGGAACAGAATTCGGAAGATTCAATAAGGATCTCTGAGAAGAGTATTGAGGATAAATGGCGATGAATAAAGTGGATCATTGTCTGCAAGAGGTGAACATTTGTTAGACTACGTCATGTTTGCGGCATTGTATATTTATATTCCACGGTTGTATTGTTGACGTGACCGAACTCAATTTATTGGTTGAAGGCAGTTTTGTTCCCATGGAGATGTTTGGTGCAGGTAGAGTAATCGCTGCGTCCTTGGCTGCTCTTATCACTCAGTTCATTGCCATGGAGTCCAGTATGTGCTGGAACCCAAAAGAAATGTGACTGTTTGTTGTGGACTTTTCCGTGGAGAGTTTATAATTTTCTTCGTTATCGGGAGTTCTTTATCATTATGTGCATTGTATATCGATTTTAGCGGTAACAACGAGTCCGAGCAAGCTGATGGAAGATGTGTCTCACGAATCGTTTGTAATATCCTCGACTGTAAGATATATTATCTTATCTTAAAGTTTGTGTTACATCATTGATTCGATGTAGGCCTCCCCTTGCTTATCCTGCTGATATTTTGACAGCCGTAGGAAACAATGTCTGTAAGATATATCGCATGTAATTTGACAGACAGAACGGTAATGTGTTGAGGAAGCGAATAGCGAATAAAAACTATTCCATTTTTAAAAGACTGAGCAACCAACAAAGGCATCATAACTGAACCCATTTGTATAATAAATAATTGAACAAAGTGTGCGCGCTAAAATACTCTGCTTGATTTCATCGGTTGAACTGCCACTTTTCAGATTATAAAGGTAAAGATTGATTATATATATATATAATGTATCTATCTGATAATTTTACATATATTTTCATGTGTTCATATATATATATATATATATATATATATATATATATATATCGATATATCGATTTTGTTCCAAGAATATGAACTTACAATTGATCGTTCTCTTAAATTGCGTGAAAATCAGTTTTAAATTTTAGGTGATTGTTAATTAAAATATAACTTGCTAAAGTTTTCCCAGGAATGTCAGAAATGGTTAATTTTCCTCTACATTTCAATAGCGTATTATAAATTTTAAAAGTCTTTTATGAAAATTATAATATCTTCGCTGATTACAACATTTGGTAAAAGTATAATACTATATAATCCGTTATTTCGATCTATAATTGAATATGGTACCATATACTTTCTGAATATAACCACAAAATAACAGAGGATAATAAGAATTATATCGTTTTATGAAGCATTGCCCTATGGCAGGGGTCGGCAACCTGCGGCTCGTGAGCCACATGCGGCTCTTTGTATGTGAAGCCGCGGCTCTTTAGTTTCATACACAAATATTATTTATTTTATCAAAAAAAAAAAAAAATAAAAATCGTTCTGAATTTATTAACGAGGATTAAGCACCGTTTCTATTTCTCAGCCACTTGTACTCACTTTTCACCGCACCCCTCCTCCGTGACACGCGTCGTCTCTGTCAAAATCGTTTCAATAGCAACTGATGGAGCCAGAAGTATGACAGGGAAAAATAAAGGGGCAACAACGATTCTTCAGAGCAAAATAAACCACGAAATTCTTACGTTTCACTGCATAATACACCAAGAAGCGCTTTGTGCCCAAACATTTCCGGCCGAAATAGTTGAGGTCATAAATTTCGTAATCAAGATTGTTAACAGCATCTTGTCAAAAGCACTCTACCACCGTCAGTTTAAAGAATTCTTGAACGAAATGGAGACTCAGTATTCCGACCTCCTTCTTCACAATAAAGTGCGATGGCTTTCCAAAGGTAAGGTGTTGAAACGTTTTGCTTTGTGCTTCAATCAAATAAATACATTCCTAAATGAAAAAGGCATTAATCACCCTGAATTAGAGAATGATAAATGGTTGCAAAAATTTTACTTTATGGTGGATATGACAGCTAAATTAAATGAGCTGAATGTAAAACTGCAAGCAAAGGGAAACCCAGCCTATGTTTTGGTAGAAGAATTGGTTTGTTTCGAAGAAAAATTAATTCTCTTTGCAGAATATATTCAGAGCGATAAATTACTTCATTTTCAATTTCTAAAGGAATATCGCGATAAAACCAGTGCATCTGTTGACACGAATTACTTCAGCACAGTTATAAAAAAAATTAAACATGAATTTGCTGACAGATTTGAGCAATTCAAAACCAACAAAACCACTCTAGCATTCACAGTGAATCCTCTCAACACAAATAGTAACGAAATCCACATTGAGCCATTTGGAATTGATATTGGATCTCTACAAATGCAATTGATCGATTTAAAAAGTAAAACTTTGTGGAGTGGAAAATTTACAGAGTTGAAAAGCAATTTGGAACAGTTGGAGGTCCAGAAATGTATGTGCGTACGTCAACAAAAGTGGACAGCTTTAAAAGAAATGCCGCGAATTGAGGCACTTATATTCGACGCATGGAATAGTCTTCCAGATTGCTACAGTGAGGTGAAGAAGTTGGCATTTGGAGTGCTGACTATCTTCGGATCAACATATTCGTGCGAGTAAGCGTTCTCTTGCATGAATATAATTAAAAGTAAAGTAAGAAGCCAAATAACAAATGAAAATTTAGAGTCGTGTTTGAAACTTAAAACAACAAGTTATGAGCCAAATTTATCCAAACTTTCTAAAACCATGCGAAGCCAACGCTCTCATTGAATTTGTTTGCTCAAGAATATGTTATTGTTTTTTTTTTTTATTATTTTTAAGTACAAGTTACATTATTTAAAGTTTAAATTTCGTACTTAAATAACCGCTATCGCTTCACTGAATTTGTTTGCTCGATTGTTTGTTATTGAAGTACAAGTTAGTATTGTAAGTAAATGCTTAATTGTTTTAATTTTTTACTTAAATAGTAAGTAATTATCTAATAATAATATGTATTATCTAATTTGTTGTGAAAAACACTACTTAAATATGAATAAATAGATTATTTTTTTTTATCAAAAAACTTTATTTATGCAAGTACTATTTATTGTTGGCAAGAAAAAAATTTGTGGCTCTTTAAAAACTTTGAAATTTTGTAAATTGTAATTTTGACTCTTCCGACTCAAAAGGTTGCCGACCCCTGCCCTATGGGATTACTATTGTTATAAGCGAAATTCATGTCCATAGAACGATTACGATACCAGTAATGGAGAGATGACCATTAAAATTACCACGACATATTAGATCGTTTACAAGATTAATGAACAAATTTTCATTAATGAAGTGATTTGGAGAGCAGTAGAAAGAGGCGAGGAATGTACCTTTTGAGGTTATGTACCGACAGACATAGACCATTAGAATTACTTCATCGCAAAATGCGGCTTATAGAATCGAAGGAGTGTGATATAATTAATATCGTTAAGCCTCTGAGACTATTGTCTCGTCTCTGTCCTGACAGGAACAGTGTCATTTTAAAATATCAAAATCATGAGACCCCCAGAAGCCAAGCCGTGGAATGGAAAATGGCATCGGGTGAATGATGAACAAAAAAGTATTTCAAGTTAGCCACATCCCTGAGAACATTACAACTATTACATTGCAGAGTTTTTAATTGGCATAATGCAAAATCAGAACAGAAGGTACTAAAGAGGAGTATATGACAGATCAGTGAGAAGAATGATAATGAAATACAGATAAATATACATACTTGTATATACGTATACATATATACAATACATATAAAGAAAAAGTAGGTTTTTGAATAAGAAGAAAAAAAAAATGAGAGAAATGATACGACAATAATTAATAATAAAAGGTAATAAAAATAAAAATATATATAAACGATTTCTTTTTAAACACAGCTTATATAAATAAGAGCAACGACACAAGTGTATAATTAATAAAAATAAAATTGCAATTGACAAGAACGAACGTATATAACAGTTTTTTTAAACATTTCTTAAGACGTAAATTTTGTCTTTCCATACGCGGCATGATTCACTGAGCATGCCTGTTGATTTAGATCAGAGTGGCCCACAGCCATACAAAAATCGATATATAACGGTTTACGTAATAGTATGCGTTTGGCAATAATGAACAAAAATAATAAAAAAAAAAAAAAAAAAAAAAAGGAATGACAATACATCATGAAAATATTGTCAGAGAAAATAATAGTGACAATACTGCAATAAACGATATTTACTTATTGCTAACTGGTTATGGAAAGTTCAGAGAATACGTAAGGAAAATTTAAAATCATTAATAATGATACCTGCGTATATAATGAGAGAGCATTGATTTTCCGTTGTATTTTATTTTTCATTATTCGAGGAAAAATACAATATTAGCATCGATCGCAAAGATAGGTTTGATGAAGAGGAAATTTACAAGAACAGTGGAAGCTGTATTGATCGTCAAACTGAAACATCGTTATTATCATTTAGAATTACTCCTAAATTTAGAGAACCCAGAATATATCGTACAAGATTTACAGTCTATCACTAATTGATGTAAGTATAAAATTAAAATGTAATAAAAAATAAAAAATATATAAAAAAACTAATCTACTAATTTAAATAAATTGAAGAGATATCAAAATTAATTAAACGACAAAAGTTAAAAAATTTCCTTTTTATTTATGAAAATTCACAAATCTTTTTGACTGTTAGGTCATCAAGTGAATATTAAAAATGTAATAATGTAAAATGAAACATATTAATTTAGATTACAATTCGCGAAAACCACAGTATTAATAAACCAATCCGATAGTGAATATGGTAAACAATACAATCAACAATTAGTCATATAAAAAAATCAGTTGAAAATTAGTTAAATCACTATTATTTATTTTCTTAAGGAAAACACAAAGCTTTTCGGCATTTACGCCATTATCAAGTGAAAAATTTTAAAAAATCACAATTTTAAAAAATATAAACTAAATATAATTACTTAAAAATATGTGATGGTAATTTTGAAAATATGATCCAAAAATGATGTCTGCTTCTGTCGGTCTATTTTTGATTTGTTGAAAATTAATATCAGTATATTTGTTTATTAATTTAGTTTTTTTATATTAATTTTTCTTCAATATTATTTTCCTGATTCTGTAAAAGTTGTATACTGGTGGAATTTTAAATTTTTCATTCACTATTGCGATGTATGATGTCCAAACGTAAAATATAAAATATAAAAATATACAACCACAAAATTTTTTTAAAAAACACAATTTTACAAATAAAATGAAAATAAATATTAAAAATCTATTTTCAACTGATTTTTTCATAAAAAATCACTACATTCCACATTATATAAAAAATTAAAATTAGTCATATAAAATGTTTGTACATAAAAAATAAACAATAGCCAGTAAAATAAAAAATAATTTTAAAAAGTTGGCTAATATAAAATTAATTTTTATGCATAAACAAAAACATAATAGCCAGTAAAAGAAAAAAGTAATAAAAATTCAAAATTAGCCGCTCAATATAAAAATGGTATTTACAATATATGCTTCTTAGAGTTATTTCATCGTTTAATCATTTTCATCTGTTTCTTTTATTATTTCTATTTTTCTAGTATTTTCATTTTTATTTATTTTTTCTGTATGTAAAATGTTATAATTTTGATTAATATTATTTATTTCGTATTTTAATTCTATACAATATTTTTCAAATAATGTTTTTTCATTTGCATATGAATTTAAATGTTCTTAAAAATCTTATTATGAACTGTCTGTTTCTCCTATGTATTCTTTTCCACATTGATTACAATTTACTTTATAGACTCCTGAATATTTTAATAAATTACTATCTTCTATTTTGTTGTTACTAATTGAATTGAATGCGTGATTATTCCTTATTGTTCTAAATCTATGTTGTACTTGTTAAATATTTTTATTATTTTATATACGTACGATTTCCTACAAAATTTATTGAAGCTAAATAAATTCTTTTCATCTTTTTCCGCATTTTTATTGTTGTTAGATTTATTTCACACGATGTTATCAACTATAGTAGCGTTATATTTACTATACTGATTGCTATTTGTTTTATAATGTTTTTTTCTTTATTTACTTTATCACACTTTGTTAAAATTGTTTTTGCTCCATTGATAAGACTTCTTAAGCTGGCTGATTTAAGCATTATTAGGTGAAATGAATCTTCAGGTATTAATACGTCTATTTTTTGTGTAGGTTTCCTATATATATATATATCAATTTTTTATTTAATAATAGTAATTTTTAAATCTAGAAAACTTACTGTGTTCTCCTCCTATTTCTAATGTAAATTGAATGTTTTTATCATAGTTATTTAGATTAGATACAAACTTGTCCAAAATATTATCATTATCTTCATTATTCCATACTATTTTTATCAACATATCTTTCCCGTCATTTAACATTATTTTTAAATATATTATTGTTTTTAATATTATCCTGTAATTTGTTCATATAAATAGATAATGGAGATCCAATAATTAAACCACTTTTATAATATTTATTTTGAAACTAAAAATAATTTTTATTTAATACTGTCTCTAATATTTTTATGTAATCTTTATATATATATTATTATTTAAATTACTACTCTTAACATATTCTATTACTTCATCAGTGGGAATGTTGTTATACATATTAACTAAATCTAATGATATTAGTGTATCTCTGAAGTTTTACTTCTTTCAAACAATCTATTTATTTTATATTATTTTTAATAATCAATTTCGGACAATGTACATACAATCTGGAGTCAGGATATACGTATTTAAAAATTGTATTTCTTGACATGTTTTATTTATTATTATTTAAGAAAAAAACGAAAACAAAAAACCAAGCATATAATTAAGGAATAAAAATCGATTCTTGTTGAGAAATATCACGAACACGAATTTTGATTTGAAGAATGTCGAATGTAGTGATTTTTTAAATTAATATAAACAAAACTTATTTTTCATTTTATATTGCTGTATTTTTTTATACTCACTCGTTACTAACAGCCAAAATGCTTTGTGTTTTTTCATAAAAAAATAAATTCGTGATTTTAACTTGGTTTTTGTTGTTTAATTTAAAAAATCACTACTACATTCCACACTCTTCAAATGAAAATTCATGTTTGTAATATTTCTCGTAAGGACTTGATTATTAAAATTTAATTATTAGGCGTGTTTTATTTTTTGTTTATTAGAAATATTAAATGACAGAAAATTAACGTACTAAATAAAATAAATACGAATGTCGATATAATAAATTGCTAATTTTTTAATTCGATCGTTTTTTTAAATAATTTATTTTCAATTTTTATTTAGAAGAAGACGCAGATTTTATTTATCATTATATAAAATATTTTTGACGACGAATGTTTAAACAATGAAAATCTAGCCAATTATTTCGACGATGACGTAACTTAACTGGCTATCTAAAAATTGGCGTTGAAAAACTGAGACGACTTGTTCGAGAAAAATATCGATCGTTCGAATTTGTCAACCATACGATAAATATATATCTTTTAAACAAAAAAAAATCGAGTCGAATTTAATTTTCTATAAAACGAAAAATTTTTCTAACAATTTTGAAAATCAAAATGCATTCTACGTGGGTTGGTTTCCTTTTGTATTCGGCTATATGCGGTAAGTAGATTAAATATATTCTACCGGTTAAATAGAATTAAAGTTTCATATATCTCGAATATAGTTTAAACGTTTCGATATTCTATTTTACGGGGGCAAATCTAAAATAATAGATTTTTAAACGTTTTCATTTTATATTTACTAGATATAGAGAATAAATTATTTTTGTAAGCGTATTCTATATATACCTTTTGTACCCATTTTTAGATGATATAACGTAGGAAATCGATTAGTATAGTAATTTAAAGAGGAACAAACTTATTCGTAATCATTTGTACGAAAAACCGAGAGCTGATAATTTATCATATTAATCGTAACTATATTCGTGATTCAGGATCACGAAGAAAATTGCGAAAAGAATATTTAATTATTGAATATTGAATTGTTATACGTTCGAACCAAATTTAACATAATTTTATAGGGATTTTTATGACGCAAAACGTTACGATGAGAAATATTGATAGAAAATTAACGAACAATATCGCAAGAAGTAACCTTACATCTTCAAACATCAGTGAAAACATTAAAATGGAAACAGAAAATCAATATTCAACGGCAAACGATTCTGTTGATGTTGATACGGGGTATTTCGTTCCAATTATCAATAATGAAGAACACGTTGCTGGAAAAACGGGATTTTATAAAATAAACGGCGCCGAAAATACGGTGAGACGTTATCGGTTTGGTATTTAAAAAGAGAATAGGAAATTCTCGTCGACAAAAATTAATAAATCTTTTTTTTTTCCTTCATTTATTTATAGACGCTCGATTGCTAAGATCATTTGTGTCTGTTTTTGAGTTTATATTGCGTTAATTATTCCGGTGGTTGTAATAAATTTTAACAAGTATTCGATATATTATCCTATAGTAGAGTGTCTATTGTATAATCCGTTAGTTTGTAGGTTAACCTTTCTTTTTCGTAATTTTTGCACTCTAGTAATATGTGCTGTAAGCTTAGTTGGTCGTTACACGTTGAGCAAACAGGTGGAGGATCTCCGTTCAATAGATGTCGAGACGTGAGCAGTGTATTATTCCCTAGGCGTAATCTAGTTAAAGCCACTTCCTCACGCCAGTTTTTTGGTGTGCTGTCATCCAATATCCTAACTTTGGTTTTATTTGATAGAGGTGTCTACATGTGAAATGTGTTTCCCAGTAGTTCTGATACAGTTTCTGTTTGATGGTTGTGTGTAAATCAGTAAGTGGGTGGCTTTAACTATTTTTAGGTTTCCCTTGAGTGTTTTAGCTGCTTTATCTGCCTTTTCATTATTTAAAATTCCCAAATGAGCTGGTATCCAAAGGAAGCCCAACTTATTCTGCGAGGTTAATTTGTATATAATATATTTGAAGTTGTTAGCGTCGTTGTTTGTATTCTTAATTAGATTTTGGACATACTGCAATCCACTGATTGATTCAGCGCATATAACATATTTGTTAGGAACCGTTTTGTTTTAGAATGTATTTTAGACTTTTATAAATTGGAATAAGCATAGTTATGTAAACGGAAGTTATCGTAGTTGGTATACGTGAGTTTCATTGTTTGCAAGGAAAGCGGAGGTAGTCCGGTTTAAAGATTTAGATGCATCCGTATATATTTGTGTGGTTAGCGTATTTTATATGAATATATTTTGAACAAGTTGTAAAAATGTGCACAATAATTTTAAGATTATACACAAAATATATATTTATACACACGCGCCACCTTTCAATAGGATGTGGAATTTTTTCCATTTATCTTATTATCAAATTTTAATTTCTGTTTTGTGAAGTATCAAATCAAATTTAAAATCATTACGAATAAATACTTTTTCTTAATACACCGTTTTTTAAAAACATCTAAATAATAATATGTTTTCAGCGTGCGGATATTTCCGATTTATTACATGTTATAAACTTCTACTATAATTATTTTATACGGTTCATTTCCTATTTTCCAGTTCACTAAATCAGAAGAACGTGTGAGAAGGAATAAAAACAATGACGATACAGCCGAAGAAAATGAAGAAGAAGAAGAAATAGAATTATCTGAAAAAGAAGCTGCTGCAGTGGACCCGGCAGCTGAACCGACGACGTCGGAACCGACGTCGGAACCTGCTAGTGACGGATTGAACTTTAAAGCGCGTGTCTTTTTAATTTTTAATGGGCTCTTTAGTCGCAATTAATCCATATTTGTTTACTGCTTGTTCAATAATTTGATTAAGCTTTTTGTTTTACTTCGAGTTTTTTAATGTAATATTTTATTTGAAATACATTAAATTAAATAAATATACCGCACTTTCGTGTATTCACATATTATGTTCTGATCGATTAATGTTTCCAAGCGTTATAATATTTTTTATACCACTATTAAAATTTTACATGAAACAACTTATATGCTTAGTTGCGTGATGATTCGTGAAAATTAAATCTTCAAAATAGAAAAATCTTATTACCTACATGTAGATCTACGCTATTTAATATGTAGGGAACGTGTGTTTTAAAAATGACACTACAAGATCAATTCTTTTCAATTACATTATTCTGGTGATAATTTTTATTGTTTAAAATAAAAGTGTTAAAAAAAATTTTCACTGTTAGTTTTCAAAAATGGCGAAATTATGAAAAAAATGCATCGAACTTATAAAAACTGTTTTCATTGAAAATACCGTCTGTAGAAGATTTCGTTTATTACGAACTTTTTTTAAAATAAATTCAGTTTATACGTACTTCAGGAGATTATTTGTGTTTTCTTTTTTCGTAATTGCAATATTAATATGTTCACTGTAAATGCAATGTTGCCAAATGGCTTTTTAATATAATCACACGTAAATAGTGTATTATTATTATTATTAAATTAGATTAACGTGCCGTGTGCAGCTACTAGTGGCTAAAGGCACGAGAGGAAAAAGATTAGATTGAGTGGTCGGGGGGGGGCTGTTTTATATTAAAAAAGAGAAAAGTGGAACAGAATTCGGAAGATTCAATAAGGATCTCTGAGAAGAGTATTGAGGATAAATGGCGATGAATTGTTACCGCACGAGGCACACTAAAGTGGATCATTGTCTGCAAGAGGTGAAGATGTGTTAGACTACGTCATGTTTGCGGCATTGTATATTTATATTCCACGGTTGTATTGTTGACGTGACCGAACTCAATTTATTGGTTGAAGGCAGTTTTGTTCCCATGGAGATGTTTGGTGCAGGTAGAGTAATCGCTGCATCCTTGGCTGCTCTTATCACTCAGTTCATTGCCATGGAGTCCAATATGTGCTGGAACCCAAAAGAAATGTGACTGTTTGTTGTGGACTTTTCCGTGGAGAGTTTATAATTTTCTTCGTTATCGGGAGCTCTTTATCATTATGTGCATTGTATATCGATTTTAGCGGTAACAACGAGTCCGAGCAAGCTGATGGAAGATGTGTCTCACGGATCGTTTGTAATATCTTCGACTGTAAGATATATTATGTTATCTTAAAGGTTGTGTTAAATCATTGATTCGATGTAGGCCTCCCCTTGCTTATCCTGCTGATATTTTGACAGTCGTAGGAAACAATGACTGTAAGATATATCGCCATGTAATTTGACAGACAGAACGGTAATGTGTTGAGGAAGCGAATAGCGAATAAAAACTATTCCATTTTTAAAAGACTGAGCAACCAACAAAGGCATCATAACTGAACCCATTTGTATAATAAATAATTGAACAAAGTGTGCGCGCTAAAATACTCTGCTTGATTTCATCGGTTGAACTGCCACTTTTCAGATTATAAAGGTAAAGATTGATTATATATATATATATATAATGTATCTATCTGATAATTTTACATATATTTTCATGTGTTCATATATATATATATATATATATGTCGATATATCGATTTTGTTCCAAGAATATGAACTTACAATTGATCGTTCTCTTAAATTGCGTGAAAATCAGTTTTAAATTTTAGGTGATTGTTAATTAAAATATAACTTGCTAAAGTTTTCCCAGGAATGTCAGAAATGGTTAATTTTCCTCTACATTTCAATAGCGTATTATAAATTTTAAAAGTCTTTTATGAAAATTATAATATCTTCGCTGATTACAACATTTGGTAAAAGTATAATACTATATAATCCGTTATTTCGATCTATACTTGAATATGGTACCATATACTTTCTGAATATAACCACAAAATAACAGAGGATAATAAGAATTATATCGTTTTATGAAGCATTGCCCTATGGGATTACTATTGTTATAAGCGAAATTCATGTCCATAGAACGATTACGATACCAGTAATGGAGAGATGACCATTAAAATTACCACGACATATTAGATCGTTTACAAGATTAATGAACAAATTTTCATTAATGAAGTGATTTGGAGAGCAGTAGAAAGAGGCGAGGAATGTACCTTTTGAGGTTATGTACCGACAGACATAGACCATTAGAATTACTTCATCGCAAAATGCGGCTTATAGAATCGAAGGAGTGTGATATAATTAATATCGTTAAGCCTCTGAGACTATTGTCTCGTCTCTGTCCTGACAGGAACAGTGTCATTTTAAAATATCAAAATCATGAGACCCCCAGAAGCCAAGCCGTGGAATGGAAAATGGCATCGGGTGAATGATGAACAAAAAAGTATTTCAAGTTAGCCACATCCCTGAGAACATTACAACTATTACATTGCAGAGTTTTTAATTGGCATAATGCAAAATCAGAACAGAAGGTACTAAAGAGGAGTATATGACAGATCAGTGAGAAGAATGATAATGAAATACAGATAAATATACATACTTGTATATACGTATACATATATACAATACATATAAAGAAAAAGTAGGTTTTTGAATAAGAAAAAAAAAATGAGAGAAATGATACGACAATAATTAATAATAAAAGGTAATAAAAATAAAAATATATATAAACGATTTCTTTTTAAACACAGCTTATATAAATAAGAGCAACGACACAAGTGTATAATTAATAAAAATAAAATTGCAATTGACAAGAACGAACGTATATAACAGTTTTTTTAAACATTTCTTAAGACGTAAATTTTGTCTTTCCATACGCGGCATGATTCACTGAGCATGCCTGTTGATTTAGATCAGAGTGGCCCACAGCCATACAAAAATCGATATATAACGGTTTACGTAATAGTATGCGTTTGGCAATAATGAACAAAAATAATAAAAAAAAAAAAAAAAAAAAAAAGGAATGACAATACATCATGAAAATATTGTCAGAGAAAATAATAGTGACAATACTGCAATAAACGATATTTACTTATTGCTAACTGGTTATGGAAAGTTCAGAGAATACGTAAGGAAAATTTAAAATCATTAATAATGATACCTGCGTATATAATGAGAGAGCATTGATTTTCCGTTGTATTTTATTTTTCATTATTCGAGGAAAAATACAATATTAGCATCGATCGCAAAGATAGGTTTGATGAAGAGGAAATTTACAAGAACAGTGGAAGCTGTATTGATCGTCAAACTGAAACATCGTTATTATCATTTAGAATTACTCCTAAATTTAGAGAACCCAGAATATATCGTACAAGATTTACAGTCTATCACTAATTGATGTAAGTATAAAATTAAAATGTAATAAAAAATAAAAAATATATAAAAAAACTAATCTACTAATTTAAATAAATTGAAGAGATATCAAAATTAATTAAACGACAAAAGTTAAAAAATTTCCTTTTTATTTATGAAAATTCACAAATCTTTTTGACTGTTAGGTCATCAAGTGAATATTAAAAATGTAATAATGTAAAATGAAACATATTAATTTAGATTACAATTCGCGAAAACCACAGTATTAATAAACCAATCCGATAGTGAATATGGTAAACAATACAATCAACAATTAGTCATATAAAATGTTTGTACATAAAAAATAAACAATAGCCAGTAAAATAAAAAATAATTTTAAAAAGTTGGCTAATATAAAATTAATTTTTATGCATAAACAAAAACATAATAGCCAGTAAAAGAAAAAAGTAATAAAAATTCAAAATTAGCCGCTCAATATAAAAATGGTATTTACAATATATACTTTTTAGAGTTATTTCATCGTTTAATCATTTTCATCTGTTTCTTTTATTATTTCTATTTTTCTAGTAGTTTTCATTTTTATTTATTTTTTCTGTATGTAAAATGTTATAATTTTTATTAATATTATTTATTTCGTATTTTAATTCTATACAATATTTTTCAAATAATGTTTTTCATTTGCATATGAATTTAAATGTTCTTAAAAATCTTATTATGAACTGTCTGTTTCTCCTATGTATTCTTTTCCACATTGATTACAATTTACTTTATAGACTCCTGAATATTTTAATAAATTACTATCTTCTATTTTGTTGTTACTAATTGAATTGAATGCGTGATTATTCCTTATTGTTCTAAATCTATGTTGTACTTGTTAAATATTTTTATTATTTTATATACGTACGATTTCCTACAAAATTTATTGAAGCTAAATAAATTCTTTTCATCTTTTTCCGCATTTTTATTGTTGTTAGATTTATTTCACACGATGTTATCAACTATAGTAGCATTATATTTACTATACTGATTGCTATTTGTTTTATAATGTTTTTTTCTTTATTTACTTTATCACACTTTGTTAAAATTGTTTTTGCTCCATTGATAAGACTTCTTAAGCTGGCTGATTTAAGCATTATTAGGTGAAATGAATCTTCAGGTATTAATACGTCTATTTTTTGTGTAGGTTTCCTATATATATATATATCAATTTTTTATTTAATAATAGTAATTTTTAAATCTAGAAAACTTACTGTGTTCTCCTCCTATTTCTAATGTAAATTGAATGTTTTTATCATAGTTATTTAGATTAGATACAAACTTGTCCAAAATATTATCATTATCTTCATTATTCCATACTATTTTTATCAACATATCTTTCCCGTCATTTAACATTATTTTTAAATATATTATTGTTTTTAATATTATCCTGTAATTTGTTCATATAAATAGATAATGGAGATCCAATAATTAAACCACTTTTATAATATTTATTTTGAAACTAAAAATAATTTTTATTTAATACTGTCTCTAATATTTTTATGTAATCTTTATATATATATTATTATTTAAATTACTACTCTTAACATATTCTATTACTTCATCAGTGGGAATGTTGTTATACATATTAACTAAATCTAATGATATTAGTGTATCTCTGAAGTTTTACTTCTTTCAAACAATCTATTTATTTTATATTATTTTTAATAATCAATTTCGGACAATGTACATACAATCTGGAGTCAGGATATACGTATTTAAAAATTGTATTTCTTGACATGTTTTATTAATTATTAAAAAAACGAAAACAAAAAACCAAGCATATAATTAAGGAATAAAAATCGATTCTTGTTGAGAAATATCACGAACACGAATTTTGATTTGAAGAGTGTCGAATGTAGTGATTTTTTAAATTAATATAAACAAAACTTTCATTTTATATTGCTATATTTTTTTATACTCACTCGTTACTAACAGCCAAAATGCTTTGTGTTTTTTCATAAAAAAATAAATTCGCGCTTTTAACTTGGTTTTTGTTGTTTAATTTAAAAAATTACTGAACACTCTTCAAATGAAAATTCATGTTTGTAATATTTCTCGTAAGGACTTGATTTTTAAAATTTAATTATTAGGCGTGTTTTATTTTTTGATTATTAGAAATATTAAATGACAGAAAATTAACGTACTAAATAAAATAAACACGAATGTCGATATAATAAATTGCTAATTTTTTAATTCGATCGTTTTTTTAAATAATTTATTTTCAATTTTTATTTAGAAGAAGACGCAGATTTTATTTATCATTATATAAAATATTTTGTTTAAACAATGAAAATCTAGCCAATTATTTCGACGATGACGTAACTTAACTGGCTATCTAAAAATTGGCGTTGAAAAACTGAGACGACTTGTTCGAGAAAAATATCGACCGTTCGAATTTGTCAACCATACGATATATATATATCTTTTAAACAAAAAAAAATCGAGTCGAATTTAATTTTCTATAAAACGAAAAATTTTTCTAACAATTTTGAAAATCAAAATGCATTCTACGTGGGTTGGTTTCCTTTTGTATTCGGCTATATGCGGTAAGTAGATTAAATATATTCTACCGGTTAAATAGAATTAAAGTTTCATATATCTCGAATATAGTTTAAACGTTTCGATATTCTATTTTACGGGGGCAAATCTAAAATAATAGATTTTTAAACGTTTTCATTTTATATTTACTAGATATAGAGAATAAATTATTTTTGTAAGCGTATTCTATATATACCTTTTGTACCCATTTTTAGATGATATAACGTAGGAAATCGATTAGTATAGTAATTTAAAGAGGAACAAACTTATTCGTAATCATTTGTACGAAAAACCGAGAGCTGATAATTTATCATATTAATCGTAAAGAAAATTGCGAAAAGAATATTTAATTATTGAATATTGAATTGTTATACGTTCGAACCAAATTTAACATAATTTTATAGGGATTTTTATGACGCAAAACGTTACGACGAGAAATATTGATAGAAAATTAACGAACAATATCGCAAAAAGTAACCTTACGTATTCGAGCATCAATGAAAACATCCCGATGGAAACAGACTATCCTACGTCAAACGGTTCTTCTGTTGGAGTTGATACGAAGTATTTAGCACCAATTGTCAAAAATGAAAATTACGCGGATGAAAAACCCGCATCAGTAAACGGCGCCGAAAATATGGTAAGATATTGTCAGTTTGGTATTCGGAAAGAAAATTATCGTCGACGTAAAAAATGTTAAGATCTAATAATTAAAAACGATGTAAACATATACATAAAAATTATACATAAAATATACATTTATTCATATATACGCGCCATTTTTTAAGAAGGATATGAAATTTTTTCTAATCTTATTATCGAATTTTAATTTATGCTTATCAAATTAAATTTAAAATCACTAAAGAAAAATCTCCATTCTTTTCGAATACTTTTTCTTAATATACTTTTTTTTATAAACATCTAAACAATAATAAATACTTCCGATTTGCTGTATGTTACAAACTTCAAATGTAATTATTTTATACGATGCTCGTTATTTTAAGTAATAACAGTAAATTTAACATTACGTCATTTCATAATTTTGCAGTTCCCTAAATTAGGAGATCACGATGACAGTGATGACAAAAATGATTCAACCAAGGAAAATGAAGAAGAAGAAGAAGAAATAGAATTATCTGGAAAAGAAGCTGCTGCAGCGGAACCGGCGGCTGAACCGACGTCGGAACCTGCTAGTGACGGATCGAACTTAAAAGCGCGCCTCTTTTTAATGGGCTCTTTAGTCGCAATTAATTCATATTTGTTTACTGTTTGTTTATAATTCGTTTAATATTTTCGTTTTACTTCGAATTTGTTATTTAAAAAATATGTAATATTTTAAATTGAATTACATTAAATTAAATAAATATACCACACTTTCGTGTATTCACATATTATGTTCTGATCGATTGTTTCCAGCGTTATAATATTTTTTATACCATTATTAAAATTTTACATGAAACAACTTATATGCTTAGTTACGTGTATGATTTGTGAAAATTAAATCTTCAAAATGGTAAAATCTTATTACCTACATGTAGATCTACGCTATTTAATATGTAGGGAACAAATTCTTTTCAATTACATTATTCCGGTGATAATTTTTATTGTTTAAAATAAAAGCGTGAAAAAATATTCACTGTTAGTTTTCAAAAATGGTGAAAAAATGCATCGAACCTATAAAAAGGATTTTCTTTGAAAATGCCGTCCGTAGAAAATTTCGTTTATTACGAACTTCATGTATATTTTAAATAAATTCCGTTTATACGTACTTAAGATTATATGGTTTTCTTTTTACCACATTAATATGTTCATCGTAATTGCATTTTTGCGAAATCAAATTTGTATTATTATTATTAAATTAGATTATGCCGTGTGCAGCTACTAATTTTCATTATACGTACTTGTATTATTCTGCACAATTCTTTGATTTTTGTGTCGAACATTATTAAACTAATTTTATATAAAGCATTCAAGGATGACGGATGGTTATTTTTCGTTGCCATAATCAGAGGCGCAAGCAATAACTTTATATCCAACCATATTCAACTTGACTATAACTTCATTTAATAATTACGAAGTGGTACAGTATTAAAATAAACGCTATTCAAAATAAAAGGAAAAAATAATATTAAACGTAAAAATTGTACTATCCCTTAACGCTAAATAATATAGAGGTCTTACCCTTATCTACAAACTAGTTCATACAACCAGTTTTCCGACATATTTCGTACTACATATGAATATCAATGAATGAGACAACCTGTTATCTAAGAAAGTTGGTTGTTCCTGGGTGACAATGAAATTTTATAGCGTGTCTTAGGCTCGTCATACATAATTAGGCAAACAAAGACAACATGAAAAATCTACGGGTTAGGAATTCTATGTTACTACTCGATTCTGCACAAAAGGACGAAATACATGCTTTCCCCCCCTAAAATTCCAGTCGTTGTCTACAGTGTTGATATATTCACCTTCTTCGCGATGTAATAAGGAAATACAGTCTATTCGAGCAAATCAAATTTTTAAATATGCTTTTTAACTAGTATGCAGGTAAATAGTATATTTATGACAGCATTAATGACGTACCTATCTAATAATTACGTATACGTCTATTCATCCAATGTTTTATATATACATATAGCTTTTGTTCCGAGTATATGACCTTATAACTGTCATGAAAATTAATTTTAAATGTTTATAATTTAAATGTAACTTGTTAAAATTTTCCTCGAGGAATGTTAGAAAAGAATACTTTTTCTAGAAATTTCAACGAGTATTCTAAATTCTAAAGGTTTTTGAAATCGACATGATTGCGCTGATTATCACATATTATCGCGCGGTAAAATTATAATGCTATATAATTCATTATTTAGATCTATAATTGGATATGGAAATATCATAGACTTTTTGAATACAATCGAAAAATAACAAGAAATTGTATTATTTGGGCTTATGGAACAGTGCCCAATGAGATTACTAATGTGATATAGGTAGCATTCATGCTCATAAATTTCTTCACATTGAAAAAAGTAACGAGATGGAGAATATGAAAAAATTAATGCAAGTAAAAATTAAACGGATAACAAAAAAATAAAA
The DNA here is from genome assembly GCA_032883995.1 of Coronaproctus castanopsis. Lineage (NCBI taxonomy): Eukaryota > Metazoa > Arthropoda > Insecta > Hemiptera > Monophlebidae > Coronaproctus > Coronaproctus castanopsis. The sequence continues at coordinate 121,746,691 of CM065053.1, forward strand.
GAAATATATACAAAACAAATTATAGTAAATGGCAAAAATTTTATTCCAGCGAACAAACGAACGAAAGAACGTTTAATAATATAAGTCCCAAAATATTAAATCACTGACTTCTAAATAAAGAAACAAGATCACAATTTCCATCTCGCTCAATTGTTAACCAGTTACGGAAAGTTCAGGGAATACTGCAAGAAATTTGAAGATTATGTACATGCGTGTATCAATTACACGTATGAACAACTAAATACAGTTGAACATATGACCGTTTAATCACAGAATCTAGGATAAGACATACAAAGAGTACATAGCAGTTTCCAATGCGTCACATTCATAATTTTCATTCTTACTTCAATGAAATCGAAATAGATAAGAACTAAATTTTCCATGTCCGGTTAGTAATTTGGCAGAGTAGAAATCAGGGATAATTTTTGAGTTTGTGTCTATGTAATATATTTGGATTAAGCTGGTACCCACCTTTTGTTATCAAATTTTGTAAATACTGTCTTTTTATAGTCTTCAGAGCAAAGATATAGTGAGTTATAATGTCACTGTGCAGGTTAATACATTTGAATACCTATGATATAATACTAACAGAACATGGGACCCTGATTAAACGAGAATTGAATATGCAAGAAACGTGTTTGTGAACATGAAAGGTATATTTGTGAACAAAACGATGAAATGGGACACCAGATGGAGGTTTGTGAAATGTTTCATATTACTATATGGAATGGAAGCCTGAGCGATCAAAAAATCAATGCTAAATAGATTAAGATCATTCGGGATGTGGCTATACCGTCGGATGCTAAAGATTCCGTGGACGGATAAAGTAAAACGACTAAATAAAAAATTAGAGTTAGAAAGAACTGTTAAGAAAAGAAAAATAGCTTACCTCGGGCACATCTTGAGGAAGAACAGATATGAAATGTTACAATTGATAATTGAAGGAAACATCACTGGAAAACGGGGAAAAGGGAAGAAAAACATGGTTGGATAATGCAAAAGAATGGACAGGACTTAATACAGAAACCTTATTGCGGAAGTTAGCCAACAGATTGCTAGAGGGATAATCGCCAACATCCATTGAGGATAACGAGAAGAAGAAGAACAATGTCACTGTGAGAATTTATATTTAATTTTGACATAATGGTGTTCGTTTCCTCTATTAATCGATCACTAAGATATAGAAAGAAGTCCCAGGTTTTAATGGCAAACGTTTATTGATTATGTCAGAATGTCACGACAAACCTTTTATTATATTATGTAAAATATGCACATTCTTTTTAGGAATTAAGCCTACAATGAAATTGAAATCATTAACATGAAATTATCTATTATTTTTACTTGCATACCAACTTCTGATCACGATGTTTTTAGAATTTTTATCACAGTCAAAGGTAGGTCTAATTTGAACTTCTGATATCAGAAAATCAGTTTCTACATTACTCAATTTTCTTTTACAAGCCAGTATACGCATTATACTAACATTTATTCGCAGAACAACGCTTGAGCATCAGTAAAAAAGATGCGTCTGAATTTCGCGTCGAGCGGCGGTCCTTTTGATCAGAGCGAAATCACTTTAACGTTTATGTGTATCGTAGCCACCAGATGTGACGCAGCGTTTAATTTCGGTGAAATATAATAAATCAGCGACGCCGCTTTATCACTTAACACTCGCTGTTTGTATCGTAGCCGTATATTTATCACCTCGTCGGAGCTATCTAACAGATTACTTGTCTTACATCATGGCAGTGACCATGTTCCTATGATAGCTAAATTAATTTACATTCCCGTCATATTGACCACGGTTACACTGGAATTACAAGAAAATAAACGGAGGGATATGCTATTGACTGCAGAAATCTCTCAAATGATATGTCAATGAATATAAACCTCCATACTGGTTAAACAAGCTCAATCTTTTACTCCTCTGTCCCCAAAAATATAAATCATAAATTAGTTCCTTGGTTGGACAAAGGAATGTGCTAATGCTATCAGGTGCTAGATCTATGGGAACTGCAGAAGGTTGCAGCGTCGTCAACAAACAGTCTAACTGTAGAGATGCACAGTGTTAGTTATATGAGGTATATTCAGACATAAAGCTGGTCTTTCCTGCGCTGAATCTTGGACCTAATCGTAAGTTTTGTCAGTTAATTTTGAAGCAGTAGTAGAGACCCCTGCTTTTCCGGTGTCGGTGTATACATACTCGGTTGCGGGAAAGTCGTAAAGGTGTGGAAGAGCATTGTTGCGATCGGTTCTTGGTGGCTTTCTAAATGATTACAACTACGATAATTATTAGCATTGCTAGTAGCGTGATTACCACTAGTAAAATAATAATTGTTATCGGTAGTGATATTAACACCGATAGTTTGAATACGTCTCAATTAAGGTAATACTGTGTATTTTAATGAAAACAGCAAAATTTTCCCTCTTCAACTTACATCAGCTCTAAATATACTGTAACCAGGAAACTGAACATTGTGATTACTAGGACTGATGAAATAGAAGTTATCAAGAACATTATGTGGAAGCTGTAATGATCGTCAAACGAAAACACGAGCAAAATATACAAATCGAAAAAAAGGAGTAAATCCAAATGTGAAATTATAGTTACTCAGAATTATTCGTAAATTTACAAACTCGGAAAAACCAAGAAAACAGTATATTATCGATATAAATATGAAATACCATAAAAAAAGTTACTAATTTAAATAAATTGGACATCAAATGCAATTTACGTGACATTTAACAAAACAATCAATTTTTATTATTCAATTATAAGGCGCCGTATTATTCTTTTTTTATTTTTATTTTTTTTTTTAATTAAAAATTACAAGTGTCGAGAAATATAATTTTTAAATGCGTTTTTATCGTGACTCGGGATTGTATAAATACTTTCTTAAATTGAATATAAAATATTAAGCTCAATATCGATTTTGCCCGTCATATACTTTTAATTGTGAAAAATATTAATAACTATATATTTTTATTTTATAAAGTAACCGACATTTGTTAATTTCGTTTTACCTGTAAACATTTTTTTTTGACGGTAAAAAAGATATAATTTCGGTCAGTTATTTAAAATCGGAAATACTAAATAAAATTAGTACAAATATCGTTATAATAAATTGTTAATTTTCCAGTTAATTTACGTTAATAGCGGTAAAAATAAATGTAAAATATTTATTCAAATATTTAATTTGTTTTCGGTTTTTATTTAGAAAAATATATGTAAAGACAAAAAAACAAATCGATAAAAAATGTTTGACAACGAAAACATCGAAAATCTAGCCAATTATTCCGATGATGACGTAACTTAACTGGCTACTCGAAAATTGTTGTTCAAAAAATAAAACGTCTTGTTCGAGAGAAATATTGACCGTTTCGCATTGGTAAATTTGTTTTCACATCGTAAATATTTCTAAAAGGAAATCGAGTTTTAATTTTTTAAAAGCGTAAAATTTTTCTAACAAGTCAGAAAATCAAAATGAATTCCACGTGGATTGTTTTCCTTCTGTATTCGGCTATGTGCGGTAAGTTTATACGTCACCTATTAATAAGAATGCAATAATCTAGTTATCGAAGACATTTTTTTTTATAAAACTTCGAATTATTTCTTATTAAAGTTTTAAAGAATTTTCGAATATTGTTTTTACACTCTTTTAATTTTGAATTGTCTCGAACTATATATATATAATGTATAACAACTGAATGTTAATTAAATATTATTTTTGTAATTTCCTTCGTTACAAGTTTCGATGCTGAATTACGATTTATTTTTATTACGATGTCCTCCGCACTTTCCAGTTTTCCTTACAAACGATTAATACTTGAAAACTAATTTATTCCTTTAAATTAAAATTAATTTTCTAACGTTATATCATTTAAGAATATGTATAATAAATTAAACGGAATAAAATAATTACCTCGATTAAACAAATATCAAATCTTATATAAATTTGAATAATGGAAATACTTTAAAAAATATATACTATTGCAAATGTACAATTGTTATGTATATCTATATTGATTATATCTGCCCATATACATATACATATATATATATATATATATATATATATATATATATATATATATATATATATATATATGTGAGGTAATTATTTTATTCCGTTTAATTTATTATACATATTCTTAAATGATATAACGTTAGAAAATTAATTTTAATTTAAAGGAACAAATTAGTTTTCAAGTATTAATCGTTTGTAAAGAAAACGGGAAAGTGCGGAGGACATCGTAATAAAAATAAATCGTAATTCAGCATCGAAACTTGTAACGAAGGAAATTACAAAAAGAATATTTAATTAACATTCAGTTATTATTCTACATTCGAATACAATTTAAGATAATTTTGCAGGGATTTTTATGACGCATAACGTTACGGCAAGAACTATCGATGGGAAATTAACGGACAGTATCGCAAAAATTAACATTACATCTTCGAGCATAGGTGAAAACATGAAAATGGAAACAGAATATTCTACGGCAAACGGTTCTGTTGACGTTGTGACGAAGTATTTCGCACCAAATATCACAAATGAAAAACACTCGGATGGAAAATCTGCGTCTTTTAGAACAAATGGAACCAAAAATATGGTGCGATACTGCAAGTTTACTATTTAATATTAGAATATTAAATGTTTATATTTTAATAACCTTTTGTAATAATTTTTAAAAGCGATGTAAAAATATACATAAAAATTTTCAAATTATAAGCAAAATATACGTTCGTAATTTATATCATTTTAAAATAGGATATGAATATTACATTTGCATAAAAATGACTTAAAAACATTTTTTCGTCGAAACCCAAAAGTTTGCGAAAAAATTTAATTTTTGAAACTGTGTTTCCGAATTTACTAAATCAACAAAGTCAAAACAAAAATCCATTGTTTATCGGGTATTCAATTTAAAATGGTCAAATATACTTATTAAAAGCGCTGCACATAAAATAGGAAAAAAAATCAAAATAAATTATACTTCTTTCAATGTTTAAAATAAACAAACGCTAATGCCAAATTATACTTTTGGTATCGATAATGAATTGAATATTTTTTATTTTTCGAATTAATTTCAAACAAATTTTATAATGAATCAGATTGAAAATTATTATACTTAATTGCAAAAGTTTTAAAACAATTTAAACAATATTAGCTGATAAGAACTGATATATCTGCTAAAAAATTATGTTTAAATTTGCATTAATGTTCGTTTATTTTAAGCACTTAAGTTTGAATGAAGTAAAATTCATATTTTTTTTTTAAATCGTATTTTATGTTCAGTGCTTTTAATAAGTATATTTAGTCATTTTTAACTGAATATTCCATAAATAATGGGGTTCCTGTTTTGAAGTATCCCTTTAACCTGTTCGCATTTTTTTTTGAAAAAAAATCAATTTCCGTCAAAAAAATTTCTTCACGGGTCGTTTTTATGAAAATGTGATTTGTGTTCCAAAAATCACGATTTTTGAAGACACGTGTATGAACTCAATTTTTTCCATAGAATGTTCAGAAAAAATTTAACATATTCTATTTCTCATTGTTATTTTCCAGTTCACTAAATGTAAAGAACGTGTGCGAAGGCATAAGCACAATGACGATTCAGCCAAAGAAAATGAAGAAGAAGCTGTTGGAAAACAAGCTGCTGCAGCGGACCCTGCAGCGGACCCAGCAGCTGAACCGTCGTCGGAAACTGCTAGTGACGGATTGAGTTTAAAAGCGCGTGCCTTTTTAATGAGCTCGTTAGTGGCGATTAGTTCATGCTTGTTTAGTGTTTGTTTATAATTTGATTTATTTTAAGTTTTTTATTGTTCGTAAAAATGTAATATTTTAAATTGAAATACATTAAATAGAATAAATATATCACATCTTTCATTAATTCTGCATTACGTAGTGATCGACGAATTTTTGGAGGGTTGTTGCTATTTACACACTAATCAACAACTGATGTGCGTAGTTGCGTTTATGATTCACAAAAGTAAAATCTCCAAAAAGAAGAAATGTTATTGTTCATACGTAGATCGATGATATTTAATTATAATATGTGCTTGAAAGAAAAATGGCAACTTTACGAATGTTCATTTTCGAAATAAATAAATGCTCGTTTGTACGTGAAAATATTTTTAAATTCTTTTCAATTAACCCGTGTTATGAATATGAAATAGAATTGGGGAGAACATATTCCCTGTCGGTTTACAAAAATTGTGAAATTAGTAAATCATGAAGTTCGCACTTTAAATTAATTCAATGGAAGAACTATTTTCTTTTAAAACACCATTTTGGCTGTCCGGAAGTTGAGAACTGAAAATCGTACGCGCAAGCGACATTATCAATTTGTCGGCAACCGTACTAGAATGAAAATATGTTTTATTTTGAAACAAGACGGCAGCAAGAAGGAAAAATATGTAGAATGTGGAAAAATATGAGCTCAGCGATCGTGGCAAAAACATTGGTAAAAACAAAATAATGAAACGCAAGAAATGGTTAACGGACGGAATCTTAGAAGACATAGACGAAAAGAGGAAATATAAGAACGATGTGAGTGTAGAAGGAAGACGGAAATATAATTCTCTAAGGAACAAAATAATCTGTGACTGTAAACAAGCGAAGCAGAAATGGTGGGAAGTGCAATGCCAGAAGTTAGAGGAACTACAAAAGAAGGAAAGACCAGATCTGTTATACAGAAAAGCCAAAAATATGGCAGGAAATAATAGAAGTATTATCGCAACAAGAGATAAGATCGGTAACGAGATTAGAGATCAAGAAGATAATAAAAAGTACGGTAGATTCGAAGAATATTTGTACAGTCCCGATTTTCGTGTTTGTTTTTTTTTTAAATATCAAAAATTATTATTTTTAACGAATTACGAAGTTAAAAATCCGCGGAAACCATTTTTGAAAGTCTCGTTTTTTCTTTTAATTCTACTGTTAACTAGCCGAAATAAACCTGACCGATTCTAACCTAACTGAATCTAACCTAACCTAGGTATGTTTATAAACATACTTATAAGCAAAATTTAAAAGGTTGTAATTTACAATTAAAAATTTTTTCCGCGTTTTTTTTTATTTTTTATCCCGCTTAGGAAAGCAAAACTCATCAATTTATCCAAGCCCCAATCGATTCGGAGTTGTACAAGTATGCCTCGAATGAGCCAAAAGTACTAGAAGGCATACATTGAAGAATTATATGAAGAACGTTCTGCAACCGTGTGGGCCTCTAAAATGATAAATAACCAGGCAAAAGATAATATAATGAGAGCGAAATTTAATTAAATTTACAGACGTTCAAGCCATAGTGGCTGGGTCGGCAAGGATGCTAAATAAAATGATGCAGCAGCTCAATAGGACAGGAAAAGAATTCGGGCTGGAAATAAACATAAACAAAACGAAAAAACAATGTTGATCAGTAAGAAACCGGGTTGCTTACATGTAGAGATCGATAAGAAAGAAATCGAACAAAAGAAACAATTTAAACATTTAAGGCAAATAATGTCGGATGACTTATATTGTGATCAGGGAAACAGTTCACGTATTGGAATTGCGAAGCTGACATTTAGGAAGAAACAAGATATATTAGCGCAGAAATCAATGCCAATGGACTTGAGAAAACACCTGCTGAAAGCGTATGCATGGTCTATAGCACTATATGGTGCCGAAGCTTGGACTATGAATAAACGAAATGTGGACAAATTGCAAGCTTTTAAAATGTGGTGCTGGAGGAGAATGGAGAAGATAAGATGGACGGACAAGGTAAGAAACCAGGAAATTATGGATAAAATAATTGAAAAAAGGTGATTAATTGATCGAATACGGAAAACGCGGTTAATCTGGATTGGCAATGTTATAAAACATGGAGGAATACTTCGAGATGTTTCCGAGGGAAAAATTCAAGGGAAACGAGGACGAGGAAGACCGAGAAATTCATTAATAGTAACCTTACTACGAGACACAGGGCTCGGTAGCTGTAAGGAGTTAAAAAGAGTTGCGAAAAATCGGGAACATTGGAAAAATATCATCACGGGAGAAGACCAGTATTAGGACTGAACTAAAAGAAGAAGATGTAGCAAGCTTGTTCTGGTGATATCTTGGTATTATGAACAATTATGTCAACCGCTAATTTTTCACACAATGTTTGTATTCGAAGAAAAAAAATAATCTTAAACGGTAACTTTCTTACTCAGAGGAGTTATCGCAGGTGTCAAATAATCGTTTATATTATTTAAAATACGCCATTTCTCGAAATGTGAAGGGAAATAATCCTGCGCCTTGACAATTGTTCGTTGTGCACCTACACAAAGATGCGTGCAATCTAAATATAGTCGCCTTATTCAGCTTCTTTTCCACAAGACGTAATAGTCATCAATAGAATCGGACGCTTACAAGAATCGGTTACTTTAATTAGTACTGAATACTAAAGTTTTGTAACTCATGAGTGAGTTGTTCAAAAGAACTACTATTGCTCAATCGAAGTGAACGAGATAACATGAAATCACAGGTGTGGTGGATAGTGGAACGGCATCCAGATATGGAGGTTAGTTGCGAATAAGTCATTGACAAATAAGCAAAACGCGAACCATGAGCGATAAAGCAGCAAGGTGCAGTGGGAAAGACTGGGAAAACTTTCCTTAGAAAATGCTGCATAAACTCGTTAAAGGCATCATGTCAAAGTGAGTATGGCCGCCATAAGCCTTACTGGTCAGCGTCTTTTCTTCATGTAAGGAGCGGCTGCAAATCTATCTACACGGCTAACAACGGTGGTAGTATTACGGCCGGTACATAACCGCCCCAAAACATCATTTTTCAACTGTTAGATCATCATCGTCGTATTGTTCGATGCCGAACGTCGTGATTAACTTTTATACGTTAATTTTTATGTACAAAATAAGCTAGTATTCAAGGCACTATTTATATACGACCCAGATGTGCTCGCATACGATGTTTATACGGAGTTGGATGCCACTGCCTTATTTGTAATAATTAAGAATTAAATAATGATGAAAAACTTTCAATGTCACGTGTTGGTTTCGAACCCCCGACCGTCGAATTGATAGTCAAGCACTCTAGCACGTACGCCATCGCGGAACATGATGGAAAAAATAATTCATATAACTACCCCAGGTGACACTCAATCCACCATCGCAAATTGCGATGCACGCGGCTTATCATATTCTGGCGAGTCAGCGACAACATTTTCAGGTAGGGATAAGATTTACACGAAAATTAAATACAAAGAACCCACCATTTTCGCTGGAAGAAGTGAAACTTAAAAACGTTTTCCCAAAAAGACGCTTATTTAACAAAATGACGATTTCGTACAAATTTCACAAAGAAAGGAACGTCATCTCAGCTATGCACTTGATGTGTCGAAGACTCAGATGTTTTTGTTCTCAAATCTACGTCGTACATAGTACAAAACACGTAAAAAATATTATTTAATAATTTCTGTACATGTTTCTGCGTATGTATGTAAACTGAATATACACGTATATGAGTACAGTATGCGGGAAAGAGTGATTGAGCCCGACAACACTGTCAGAATAGATCTTCCTATGTGTATAAGCCTTTGGCTAGCTCGTTTTTTTTTTTTTTTGGTTAGGTGCCCATATACAATGCGCCAATAGAAGTTTCACTTCAAAACGATCTTCATTAACAAATGAGTGATTTTACGAAAGATTTAACGTATGTACTGCACGCATAATATAAAAATGCGTTTACATTAATATATTCGAAAGTGTGGGTTCTACATGTAGTTGCCGATGATGGTAGAGGTGATTATGTTTTCACGCATGCGCTTTGTCAGTTTCTATTCATAATTCACTTCGTTAATTATTATTATTATTATCGTATCAATTACGCGCTTATTTAGAGATATCCTGCATTATAAATTCACGTTCGACAGCCAGTCTTCTGCGCCTTCTTCTAGTGAATGTAGCCCAATCAGTCCTTTAGTAAAGCTATTTACTTTACACGAATTTATAAAGTGTGACATCGTTTGGATCTCGCCACAGCTGCACAGCTCCGTTTCCGACAGTTTCCATTTGTTCATTAAATATTTGCAACGACCCTGGTTGGTTCTGACGCGATTTAAATTGCACCATGTTTTTCTGTTGAGACCAAATCCTGGCACCCTGCTAGCCGGATTTGATATTAATTGTCCGTTTGTTGGAGTCTGCTTAACCCATATTTCCTTCCATTTCGTAGTTGCGTCGACACTGCTCTGTAGCTCGTTAGCCGTCAGCCATGCTGGTTTCCTGCTGCTGAGACGTGTAGGTGGGGATCTTTGATAAATTTTTCTACGTGAGAATGCATACTGTTGTATTTAGCCCATTCTCGTTTGAATGTTTCTTCTCTGCGGATGTGCGGTGGAAATATATTTGCCAGCACGGGAAGCCACATAGTAGGAGTAGATTTTAGCGTACCGGTTACTAAGCGTAGTGCTGCGTTCAGTTGTGTATCGATGTTCTTAGCATGCGAGCTGGCCATCCAAACGGGGCAGCAATATTCTGTAGCTGAAAATACTAGTGCCAGTGTAGCAGTCCTGATGAGTTTTGTCTCTGCTCCCCAAGCTGTACCTGCAAGGCGAGCGATAAGGTTTACTCTTGTCTTCACTTTTTGAGCTATTTTTTTCGGAGTTCTCTTTGTATGTGAGAGTTCGATCAAGAAGGACGCCTAGATATTTTGGCGTTGGGTTAAAAGGTAAATCTTTACCGTTGAGTTTAACATGTATTTTAGCTTTTGCCATCTGTGAGTTGAGGTGAAACACCGAAGTTTCTGTTTTTACCGGGTTTAACCTGAGTCTCCATTTAGCACAGTATTACCAAGCTGTGTAAATCTTTTGTGAGTACGTCCTCGCCATTTTTTAAGTGCTTGCTTTGAGTTGCAAGTACAATGTCGTCTGCATACTGGAAATTCTCCGCTTGGAGGACCGGTATATCATGTATATATAAGTTAAATAAAATTGGCGCTAACACTGAATCTTGTGGAAGGCCACTATTTATGGTGCGCCACCGGCTATGGTCTGCTCCCGTATACACCGCGAATCTTCTGTCAGCCAACATATTTCCAAGTAGAGTCACGATTTTACGACTAGGAACTGCCTGGGCTATTTTTAGGAGCAAGCCATCGCGCCAGACTGTGTCGTAGGCAGCAGTAAGATCGATAAAGACTGCTGATGTCTTCAAGCATTTTTGGAAACCAGATTCAATGTACGAAGTTAAAGCCATGACCTGATCGCAGCATGATCTTCCTGGACGAAAGCCTGATTGAAATTGTGGAAGTACTTTATCTATTAAAGGGGCGATTCTTTGATGTATTAGTCGTTCGAGTAGCTTGTACATTGTACTTAGTAGCGATATCTATAGTCTGCTGGATCTGTTCCTTCCTTACCAGGCTTCTTGATGGCGATAACCTTAGATTTTTTGAAGATCGCAGGCAGTTGGCCAGTCTCGAGTATTTGGTTAAACAGTTTTAGTACGAAAGTCCTAGTGTTTGTTCCAAAATGTTTGATAAATTCCGGATATATATTGTCTAGTCCTGCGGATTTTCTATTTTTGATTGATTTAATCGCGCTTATTAATTCGGACGTATCGAACGGACTTGATGATACATCATCGTTCTGTAATTCGTTTTTCGTTTTTCGTAGCTTGCTTTTTATTTCTAATGACACTTGTTTATCGGATTTAACTTTGCTTATTTTTAGGAGTCTTTCTGCTATTTTGTCTGTGCGCGCAAGATTTTGAAGAAAAAACTTCGTTAATAATAACCGCTCTTACTTTCTCGTCAACTCATCATCATCACATTCAGAACGAAATGAACGAGTGAACGATGTCGATGAGTTGATTCATTTTACTGATAAGAGACTTGTTGAACGAGTTCACTAAATTGAACGAAACCAGCCGTGACTACTAAATACTATACAGATTAACGGGTGCTAGTATGTGTATACTAATAAATGCGAATACGAAGTACCGAGTATATTAACTGAAATATATTTGTAGAATAAATAAAAAAAATTTAGTGGTTTTAACTAATTTCTCCTTGTTTATGTTTTAAAAATCACTACATTCTACATTGTTCAAAATATTGTTGACGAAACGGTAATTTAAAACTAAATATCTGCAATATACGTGCGCAATAATTTTGCAATTCAGAAATAACTGAATTTTATAAAAATTTTAATTTTGAGTGCACAGATAAAACGATGACGTGAACATTTTCTATCAGTAATCCTGGTTCACATTAAGAAAGAACGTGAGATATTCATTCGCAATATACATAATAAGTATAACAAAATTAAATTACTCAATAAAAAATTGTACATAAATAAAAATGTAAGACGTAAAGAATGCGTTAAAAACATTTCAGCAATAAAAATATGTTCTGAGGAAAGATGTTTAATCGGTACATTACACTAATGACGAATAAAAACTATTCAATAAAATCATTTGATCTGAATGGTCGACGATATAACAAACGGCTAAACTATCCCAGAATGTATTGATTAAATTAATATGATCAATTTAAAATGTATACAATGACCAATTTTAATTTTAATGCATACATATACATACATCCTATATCGGTCCACTGCTGGATGTAAGTTCTGCTCAATCCCTTCCATTCGTTTCGATTCTAAACTTTCTAAATCCAGTTCATCCCCGCTGCCTGATAATCATATCAACGATTCAGCGGTCTGTCAATGTTTCTTTCCTTTTAAAGCGGCCACCATTCGAACATTTGTTTTATTTATCTATTATCCATTCCTCTGGCTAACGCCCAGGTCCACATCAGTTTGGCCATCTGTTCTATCACGTTACAAAGTCCGGTCTTCTTCTATATCTAATTATTTCACGTTCAGTCTGACCGTCTTACATTTAATAGTCATTAGAGCGCTGTTTATTCCCTTATTATGATTTTAACCTACGAGACTACTAATGCGTTACATAGGATTAATGCCTGTAGATTTCTTCGCATTGAAAAAAAAAAGTCATAAGATAAAAAATGTAAAAAAAAAAAGTAGTTAAACCTATATGGAGCTACGAATATCAACTGTGGTGTGGGCGCTGCGCTGAACCAAGCAACATACAAAGTAAGCAACGAATGCAGAATAATATTCTTAGAATAATATTACGACCAAAAACCTTTGTATCGAAACGACCAGTGAATATTTTGAAAAATTAATTTTTTAGACGTAAAAATTTGTCAAAAATAATGCAATTTTATTGGAATTTAAACCCTTCATTTACTATATGCGCATAATAATAAACAGCGTTAATATTCGAAACTGTATGTTTTCAGTAGAAGTGAAACTGTTAGAGGTACTTGATTTGCCACTTTTACGTAAGCCATTTCTATCTTCTCTTTTTTTAATTCAGAAAGTTTCAGTTATATCCGATATAAATTTTTTCAAATAAATATTAATAATTATCTCTAAAACACAGTACATTTAGCACAATTACTGTCATAGCTGAAATGATTATTGAAAATCTCAATTCAGAACAACTCTCAAATTAGTTTATACTTTTCCGAGTGAAATGTTAATTCCAATTCCTCCAGAAATAAATTATTAGAATTTGGTAAATGAATATAAGATATCCATATAGTGCGTGTAAATGAAACAAAGATGGACTTGTCGCATAAGCTAAGTTATTCAAGATGCATTATTGACTAGATCGAAATTTAAATGGTGGCTGGGGTGTAACCTTATTTGTAGAGCGGAATAGAACTCAAGTGGTCATACCTTCCTTTAAATAAAGTTAAAGCTAAGGCATTTGTATTGAAATATCTAACAAGAATATTATCAGTTCTATGTTCTATTTATTGTCCTCCTAAGGTGAATCATAAAAGTATTCTGATATTTCAAAATTATTATGAACATACCACCAGGTTTTAATCGTAGCTAACTTTAATATACGGCATAGAGCTTGGAACTGTTAGTTTAATCATCATGTTGGTAATTGTTATATCGTATGAATTTAATTTCCAAATTTTAGCCCTTGACGAACCTACCTTCTAAATTTACACCCCAGTATTATTGATTTCATATTAACGAAGAACATTCAAATGGTAAGCCTGTAACCATTTTTAGCTTCTAATCATAATCTTATTTTCTACATAAAGCGGATAATGTTTCCATCTACTCTCTTCTTTAAATATGCTAAATGGAATTAACGTAACGAAATTCTTGTAAAACTAATGCGAAATTTGAAGGTGAACAGTTTTACTGACCTGGTCATAAAAGCGGTTGAATTGGTTGTTTAGGAATCTGTTAAGTTATTACAAAATTTCTTCTAAAGTTCTGGCATTGAACGAATTGAAAAATAATAGACGTACACATCAAACATTTAAAAGTGCTTCTACAAATCCACTGTTCTAATACTTAAAGTTTTTTGCCGAGAATAAACGAAGATCGAAATTGTAATTTCAATTCTAAACTTTGTAATCTTACTGTAAACGATAAAAGCTCATAAACGAAAATCTATACACACACATTTACCACCACTACGCTATATCAACTCAGGCAAAGATGAAAGTAATGTGTTAGCAAAGATGACGATATTTGTACACGAAATTCGCATTTCACATCGAACTATCGCCAGTATTTTATCTTCCTTAAAAGACTGGCAATTTTTCCACGGATTTAACAATAGCTAATTTGTTCACTGTCGTGTAATTAGAATATGGAGAGATAACAAGATAAGCAAGTAAACAAAACTGTTGTTCATACGCTAGTTTTCCCAATAGGCACATATCGGGCAGAATCATGGATTATGAATAAAACTGCCCAAAGACACACACATACCATGGACAGCAAAAAGGACGAACATACTAAAGGAGTTTGTAATCGAAGAAAAAGACCGTTTACTATCATCAATCCGTAGAACAAATCTAAGGTTTCCTTGAACACATGATCAGAAGAGATTCGATTAAAAAAAAAAAAATTGATAATTTAATGAAAGATAAACGGTAAATGAGGAAGAGGACGAACCCCGAAAGATATATAGATAAAGTCAAGTCCTGGACAAAGTTGTCACTTGAATGATGGATCACGACGCTTGAAACAGAGTAAGAAGAAGAAAGAAAGAAGAAAACGCTATTTTCACATTTTAAACATTACAAAAAGGAAACAATAATTATGACACTGCGTACCGTTTAAAATAAACTTACCGCAGTAACTATAAACATAACAGGAGAAACTTAATTTTTAACAACGGATGTTTAACATATTTAGTATATTTTGTTCTTAACTGATTGGAATCGTAATTTCCAATCACCGTAATTAGGTCATTATCATGCGTAACACGTTGTTTCAACTGCTCGTGCATTTTCATTATATTACTATACACGAGAGTATTGAGTATACATCTAATGCATCTATTCTGAACCAACTAAATCCTCTTATAGCAAGAGTTTCTAATGGAACTCCACACTGGACAGGCATACGTTAATACTGGTCTAATGAGCGATTTATGTATTATTAATTTATTATTGACATTTAGGAAAGATTTGCGCTTAAACAAGGGATAAATGGTACAAATTGCTCGATGTGTTTTAATTGACACGTAATCTAAATGCTAAAAAGTCGACCTTTTATCTAATATAACTCCTAAATATTTTATTTCGTCTGACTATTCTACACTTACATCGTTAATAAGGTAGTAGGTAGAAGTGGCCTCGTACGAGTAAACAGTATTGCCTGAGTTTTGGCAAATGGATATCTGCCACTTAGCAAAATAACGAATTAGCCTATCTACTCTTAGCTGTAATTTATTCTTTGCTGCCCTTGGAATGTAAGAACTAGAAAATAATGCTGTATCATCTGCATACAAGACTACCTCTGTGTTATTTGTTACAGGGATATCGTATAAGTAGAAGGCGAATAGAAATGGACCGAGATCACTACGTCGTGGTACTCCTGCAAAGCATGTTCTGCGGGAGGATAATACATCATTTATAAACACAGAATGATATATTACTTAAATAACTTAAAATAGGCATAATTAGATATTTTGGAAATGTACATTCGATCATTTTATACATGATACCAAGTAGTATCAAATGATGAACAATCTTTTCCAGGTTTCGGAAGAGTTATGATTTTTGCTACCTTCCAGTTCTAAATACTCCAGTTTAAACATACTATTAATAATATTAGTGAGTTGTACAATAGTAGGCTTAAAGGGTAGATTTTTTATGATATACCAGGACGATGATGATGTGTGATTAGAAAGAAATAGTGAAACCATAACCGATGGGTATAATAAAAATAAGCACGCAGAATTGCTATTTTTGGATATTGAAAAAGCGTTTGACCTCACAACATGAATTCTCTAATTACTTAGTTAGACTTTGAGTATGTCCCTAATAAAACGAGTTTCTATTTTTAAGCTATATCTAATATTTAACAAAAGTTGTTACATAAACGCGATAACTAAATTAATAATATACAAAACTATAACGACAATTATGCTTCATTAATAAAACAAAATGAAAACAAAGTTAATCACTATAAAAAAAATATTAAAAAATTATAAACTTTGTTTTTATTTTGTTTTATTAATTCATAAAATCACTACTCTCCGATACATCAACAATTACGCTTTATGTTCGTTACATATGAGTCACATACAACACGTTTCAACTTAACCAAGTTACGAAGACTACAAAACACGTGCTGCAGAAATTCTGAAACTTTACAGACTGAACATATGTACAAGATATTGTACGATAGTCGTGCCTGCGGTCAGTATTCATTTATAAATGAAATAGGGAATTATACGCGTACAAGTTTGCAATAAAATCGTTACAGACATAAAAAAATTAATCGCACACAGTTATGATTTAGAGTCTGTAAAATTTATTTTTGTGTATATTACACAAAAAAGATTTTGTTTATCCTATTATCAAAAATATATTAAGTTTGAACGTAGATTTACGATCAGTATGCAGGTTTGATAGGTTTTCATATATATTTTATTTTAGTTAAATAAGCAACTGGACATATTTCTCAATTAGTATATATAACTGTGTTTGAAATGCGTCATAGTAATTTCGTTAGTTTTATAACATCTACTGTTTGGTGAGAACACTTTTTATCTATCTGCATCTGCAATAGAGGGCTAAATATGTAAATTACATTTTTTTTTTAATGTATGTTATTTTCATCACACTATGAAGAAGTATTAACACTGATAGCGAAGACAGGACTGATGAAATAGAAGTTATCAAGAACATTATGTGGAAGCTGTAATGATCGTCAAACGAAAACACGAGCAAAATATACAAATCGAAAAAAAGGAGTAAATCCAAATGTGAAATTATAGTTACTCAGAATTATTCGTAAATTTACAAACTCGGAAAAACCAAGAAAACAGTATATTATCGATATAAATATGAAATACCATAAAAAAAGTTATTAATTTAAATAAATTGGGCATCAAATGCAATTTACGTGACATTTAACAAAATAATCAATTTTTATTATTCAATTATAAGGCGCCGTATTATTCTTTTTTTATTTTTATTTTTTTTTTTAATTAAAAATTACAAGTGTCGAGAAATATAATTTTTAAATGCGTTTTTATCGTGACTCGGGATTGTATAAATACTTTCTTAAATTGAATATAAAATATTAAGCTCAATATCGATTTTGTCCGTCATATACTTTTAATTGTGAAAAATATTAATAACTATATATTTTCATTTTATAAAGTAACCGACATTTGTTAATTTCGTTTTACCTGTAAACATTTTTTTTTTGACGGTAAAAAAGATATAATTTCGGTCAATTATTTAAAATCGGAAATACTAAATAAAATTAGTACAAATATCGTTATAATAAATTGTTAATTTTCCAGTTAATTTACGTTAATAGCGGTAAAAATAAATGTAAAATATTTATTCAAATATTTAATTTGTTTTCGGTTTTTATTTAGAAAAATATATGTAAGGACAAAAAAACAAATCGATAAAAAATGTTTGACAACGAAAACATCGAAAATCCAGCCAATTATTCCGATGATGACGTAACTTAACTGGCTACTCGAAAATTGTTGTTCAAAAAATAAAACGTCTTGTTCGAGAGAAATATTGACCGTTCGCTTTGGTAAATTTGTTTTCACATCGTAAATATTTCTAAAAGAAAATCGAGTTTTAATTTTTTAAAAGCGTAAAATTTTTCTAACAAGTCAGAAAATCAAAATGAATTCCATGTGGATTGTTTTCCTTCTATATTCGGCTATGTGCGGTAAGTTTATACGTCACCTATTAATAAGAATGCAATAATCTAGTTATCGAAGAAATTTTTTTTTTATAAAACTTCGAATTATTTCTTATTAAAGTTTTAAAGAATTTTCGAATATTGTTTTTACACTCTTTTAATTTTGAATTGTCTCGAACTATATATATATATATATATATATATATATATATATATATATATATATATGGGCAAATATAATCAATATAGATATACATAACAATTGTACATTTGCAATAGTATGTATTTTTTTAAGTATTTCCATTATTCAAATTTATATAAGATTTGATATTTGTTAACGTAATCGAGGTAATTATTTTATTCCATTTAATTTATTATACATATTCTTAAATGATATAACGTTAGAAAATTAATTTTAATTTAAAATAAATTAGTTTTCAAGTATTAATCGTTTGTAAGGAAAACGGGAAAGTGCGGAGGACATCGTAATAAAAATAAATCGTAATTCAGCATCGAAACATGTAACGAAGGAAATTACAAAAAGAATATTTAATTAACATTCAGTTATTCTACATTCGAATACAATTTAAGATAATTTTGCAGGGATTTTTATGACGCATAACGTTACTGCAACAACTATCGATGGGAAATTAACGGACAGTATCGCAAAAATTAACATTACATCTTCGAGCATAGGTGAAAACATGAAAATGGAAACAGAATATTCTACAGCAAACGGTTCTATTGACGTTGTTACGAAGTATTTCGCACCAAATATCACAAATGAAAAACACTCGGATGGAAAATCTGAATCTTTCAAAGCAAACGGAACCGAAAATATGGTCAGATATTGCCATGTTGTTGAACATTAGAATGTTAAATTTTTGTTTACATAAAATATTTTTTACTTTTATAATAATTTTTGAAAACGATGTAAAAATATACATCAAAATTTTAAAATTATACATAAAATATACGTTCGTTATTTATATCATTATTTTTCTATTCGTCTTATCGAATTTAATTTCTGTTTGATGTAATTTTCCAGTTCACTAAATCGAAAGAACGTGTGCGAAGGTATAAGCACAATGACGATTCAGCCAAAGAAAATGAAGAAGCTGTTGGAAAAGAAGTTGTTGGAAAAGAAGCTGCTGCAGCGGATCCGGCAGCTGAACCGACGTCCGAACCTGCTAGTGACGGACTGAGTTTAAAAGGGCGTGCCTTTTTAATGGGCTCGTTAATAGCGATTAGTCCATGCTTGTTTAATATAATTTGATTAATTTTTTGTTTTATTTTCGTTATTTTTTCTATTTGGTAAAAATGTAATAATTTTAATTGAAATAAATTTTATAAATATACCACGTTTTCGTACATTATTAAAAAAAATTGTTAATGATTCCGGGGTTGTAATTTTAAACCCTTATTACGATCTTGTATTAATCAACAACTCACGTGCCTAGTTACGTGCACGGTTTGAAGAAATAAAACCATCAAAATGAAGAAACCGTGCTTTTTCACACGAACGCTATTTAACCATGTGTAGAGAATCTAAAAGGACAATTAGAGGATTCTTCATTTTCGAAAAAAATATACCGGCTTTGTCACGAGGAAATATTTTTAAATTATTTTTAATTACCCTAATCTCGATATAATTTTTATTATTTGAATTATAAAACAAATGTGTAGAAAATATTCCCTATCGGATTCATGAATTGTGAAATTTAGTGTATAAAAAATGGATTGAAATAAATCCGAAAAATACCGTTTATAGAAGTTTTCGTATATTACAACGCTCGTAATATATTATAAATAAATTCGGTTTATTAGACATTGTAAAGTAATTATATTCTGCGGTTACTTTTTTTATTTATAATTGCACATTTTAATTTGTAAATTGTAATTTTGCGGATTTATAAATTTGCTTTTAAAGTAGAATGAGACGTGGGTAGTATGTTCATTATTTCGATCTAAAAGTGAACCTGAAGATATACTTTCTGAATATAACAAAACAAAAATATTCTAAATTCGATCAAAAAATAACGGACAATAGTAGTGATAAACATTATATCGGCTTAAGAGTGCCCTTATGAGATGACTAACGCGATAAATTCATTACCATGTACTTCCGTGTTCAAAAACTGATTTCACGTGATAAACATTTCCAAAGATATGACGATTTTATTTAATTTTTTATAAAGCGCAAAATTTTTCCAGCAAATTTGAAAATCAAAATACGTTTAACGCGGTTTTTTTTTTTTTTTTGAATTCGGCTATACGCGGTAAATAGTTTATTTTACTTTTTTATAGTGAAAATAATTTTTATAAAGAAACAATTGGAAACAGTTGTCAGTTAAATATACGAAGACTTACATTTACCACTGGCTTCAGTTTTAGTTTGTTTTATTTCATGATTTTAAAAATAATTAGCGACGCAAAATGTTCCATTGCTTAAGATTGAATTAATTTAATAAGTATTGAAGGAAACTTAATCATTTTATACGGTATTCCATCGTGTCAGGCTGTGTCGAAAGCTTCTTCAACATCGATGAGTAAATATAAACATTTACTCATCGTATAATATAGAAATGTTGAATATTCGGAGAGTAGTGATTTTATGAATTATTAACAAAACAAAATCATAACATAATTGAATCACTATAAAAGTTTTTTTATTAAAAAGCTTTTCGACAGTTACGTCATTATCAAGCGTGTACGATAAATATTACAAATAAATTACCAGAGATAATATAATAACTTTTAATTTGATATACATATTTCACTAGCCAGAGGTAATTTTACTTTTAGATTTATTTTTATAATAAATTTTATGTTTGAAAAATAAATGTATAGTATAATATTATATATATATATATATATATATATATATATATATATATATATATAATATATATATATATATAATAATATATATATACATATATATATATATATATATATATATATATATATATATATATATATATATATATATATATATGATTTTTAAAAAGTAGAAAAAAGTAGTTTAAAATCACTGAATTTTGATTTAAAAATACTACAAACAGATTACTTTATAAAGAACCTTTTTTCTAATATGCTATTTTTGATCATATTGTACATCTAGATTAAATATTTTAAAAATTTAATTTTTTTGTTTCTTTTCCTTTTATATTTTTTTTATAAATTGTTTATTTTTTTGTTCACTTATTATTATTGCTATTATTGGTGTACGAACCCCAATTATAACGCAAGTTAGATTAAATTAAAAATATGTAATATTGTGTATGCTTGAAAATGACGTAACTGTTGAAAAGGTTTGCAATAAAAATCTTTTATAGCGATTCAACTGTGTTGTTAGGATTTTGTTTTATTTATAGTTCATAAAATCATTACTCTTCGATATATTCGACATTATATTAAATTAATTTATATTAATATTAATATTAAATCCTCTCGGATCAGTACTCCGCAAGTTTTAAAATTTAGCGATTTCAACTAATTTTTTGTTATGTGTTTAAAAACGTATTTGATAGGAATATTTAAACAAATAATCCAGCTGATTATTACGAAAATAATGATGGAGTAACTTAACTGGCTATTAAAAAAATAACATATTTTTGTTGAGAAAAAATCAGTCAATACCGTGTTGGACGTTTTCATTTGTTCTTATTTTACTGGCTATTGTATTATTGTTGATGTATTGGAGAGTAGTGATTGTATGAATTTAGCAAAACAAAATAAAATCGAAGTTAATCACTAAAAAATTTATTACATAAACACGAAGCTTTTCGATTATTACATCATTTTCAAGCTATTGTTAAAAATGTTACCTTTTAACAATAGCTTGAAAATGATGTAATAATCGAAAAGCTTCGTGTTTATGTAATACATTTTTTAGTGATTAACTTCGATTTTATTTTGTTTTGCTAAATACTGTATTATCGTTTGTGTATAAATTTTATATTGTTGAATGTTTTTGTTATTTTATTTGCTATTGCGTTATTTAAATGTTGAATATATTGAAGAGTAGTGATTTTATAATTTATAAACCGAACAAAATCATAACACCATTTAATCGCTAAAAGTTTTTTATTGCGAAGCTTTTCGACAGTTACGCCATTTTCAAGCACAACACAAGAAATATTAAATATAAATTACTATCAATATCTATATAACAACAATTTAAAATTTGATATAATAGCAAGACGTAATTTCACTTTTAGATTTATTTACAATAAATTTTATTTATAAAACAGATTTTGAAAAATAATTCTTCGTGAAAATTGATATATATCTCGAAACCGGGTTCAGGTTCCATTAAAAGTTGAATATATTAGAGAGTAGTGATTTTATAAATTATAAACCGAACAAAATCATAACACCATTTAAACATATATATGTATATATATATATATAATATTAAAAAAAGATCGATAATTTTAATCGGCCACCACACGATAATCGCGAACTCGTTGAAATATATATATATAAAGCTACTGCAACAGTTAATATCATGAACAATTTAATAGGTTAATATAACATCGGGAATATTTCTCAAAAAATAATAATGATTTTTCATTAAACATTGAAAAAGATCGTGTATTGTCATCTGAGATACTTTTTTTAAAAGCTGGTGTACAAAATAATTTGCAGATAATTCTTCTGAATAGAATATTATTAGTTCTTGTGATACTGTAAGCAGTTCATCATCTTTCATGTTTTTTAAATTCACTGGGACTGCGAAATCGATGAGTAACTGCTCTCAATGCTTCAAATCGATAATTCGATTGACCAATAATTATGTCTATGTAAACGTTAAAACCATGAACTACATTTTTTTTAGATCTATAATTGTTTCGTACGTTGATAATTAATCAAAAAAGTTTTTGTTCCTTGAGGTCTTTTGTTTTCGAATTCTGTATTCAAAACTCCAGTTTTTACCTAAAATCTCAGCTTGTTTAACAATGCTTTCAAAATCATTCCTCAATTCTATTACATTTTTAAGCGATGTTTTTAATATATCGAATCAAGATTTTTTAAATGCTTCGATATTAAATCGTCATCTCTAATTTTTTAGACATCGTGACTAGAAAAATAGACAGTAAGAAGGTGACAGTGCAACCACACCAATGACAGAATTGTAGCGCGACATTTCATATTTCTGATTCATATCGTATAGGTACTTATTTAAAAAATGTATAAAAATATTTGAAATTATAATGCGTTACACATTCTAATAATACACTTTTTAAAAATATTTCAATACCAGAAAATATGTTTTAAAGTCTCATAAAAATCGCTGATCAGGAGTTGTAATTAATAAATTCTATGATCCTCGCCAATTGCGTAATTGTAGATAAATTACGCCTGAATCCAAATTGTTGTTTAACAAGAATGTTTCTGTAAAAGTTTTTAATCGACTAAGAATACCTTTTTCAGCTATCTTGCTAAGATTACAGAGAAGAGAGACAAGACGTAGATTTACAGGATCTGAGGTATACTTACCAGCTTTAGGAATAGGTATTACTTTTGACGTCTTCTTAGAATTAGGGAAATGAGAAAGTAGTAAAATATAATTCATTGTTAATTTAACTAACGCTTTGATAGGTAGGTTTTTAAGGAAAACCGTAGAAGCCTCGTTCAACTCAACAAGCTTTTCCTTTTTTTTTTAATGTAATGTCTAAATAAATTCCAGGCAGCCTTGTAAAAAAAATACATGGAAGAAGAAGTATATACAGGCAAATTTTATTACTTGTGACGCTTAATTCAAATACGATGGGATTATGATTCGAGCACAACAATGGTAAAGAAACTGGTTTAGATACCCCCGGAGTATTTTTTACTAGAGCAAAAATGCTAGGGTGTAATTGAACGTCGTCCGGATAAAAGAAGAGCTCGTTAGGAGATACGAAATTTATCGGACATGTTTAGATGGCGGTTACCAGAAGAATTGTTAGAATAACAATTCTGTGCTTTGTGTCTGACATTAAGAGTACGCCGAAGAAAAGGAAAGAATATAAAAATGTTTTCATCGACGTAAACAATAGTTGTTCATACAAGTCGAACAAAGAAGCTGTTATGGACGCCGTCCATAATTCTCCTATACCATCTCAGTTGTCACTTCTTGTATTAAATGGTCCGTTATCGGATCACATGTTGCACACTTTAGTCCGAATATAGTATTTCGACAAGTTCTTGAAAGTTAAACTGTTGCATTCAGTGAGATAGATTAGACGTTCTAAGAGGGTTATACAATGTTTCAAATGTCAGTCTTTCGACAACATAGCTCCGAATTTCTTCAAGGATCCATCTTGCGCTAAGTTACATAACACGAATTGTATGCCCGGAATCAAGTTTCAACTGTGTTAATTGTCTAGGTACCCACCCTACGAATAGCACCGACTGTCCTATTTTCCTTCGAGTACAGAATAACATCAAATATAAAACTGGTAATATTTCTAATATCGTAAAAACCATTCCTTTTCTAACAGTGTTAATAATAATATTCGGTTTAATCTAAGTAGCTATAAGTGTACCTAATGGTAATTTAAGAACAATAATAATAGTAATAACGCTACTAGTCGCATTAATCAAAATCACGCTTTAAATTCTACCGACATCGGTTATTACAGATATACTTCGTCTATTTAAAGACTGAAATTTAAAACGATTTTTTTAGTGAATTAAAATTACATTACATAGACTCCGGGATGCCGACAATATATTTAGTAAATTTACAATTATAGCTGAAGTGTGTTAAAAGATTTTTTCAGCTATAATTAATTGATTATTAATATTTTAGTTAATTATGACTAATGTGGATAATATTTTTAATGTCATGGGTTGGAATACTAATTCCATTAAAGATCAATTTTTAAAATTTGGGCATCAGCTATTTGATAAACATATTTACATAGCGTGCGCCAGTGAGACAAAAAGTAACGCTAATTACAAAATGCCCTGGTTACACGGTTTACAGAGTAGTTCGAAATACTTCCGGTGGGTGAAGTAGTTCTTTGTATTAAACATTATATTAATCACTCTACGATTACAATAGCTTCTTTGAAAAAATCGAAGCTGTCGGATTTAACCTTCCAATGCTTGATCACGCCATAATTATTTACTCTATTGCCATCCTGAAATCTCTAGTAAAAATCTCTATCAGGACATTTATAAATTTTTAACTTTATTCAATAAAGTTTTAATTGTTGCTGATTTCCCACTTAATTTGATTCCGATGTACAATACACAAAATTTAAAAGGCGAATAATGACAGCAAAGGCTGTACTACTAACTCAATTACGAAGGACCTGGAAAAGCTATGACATAACGATGACTACCAAAATGCGCCTAATGAAAATGTTAGTGTTCTCCGTATTTCTATATGCATCTGAATGTTGGACTGTGAAACAGACGGAACAAACGATCGATGCTTTGGTATGTATTGCTGCCGGAGAGTATTGAGAGTGTCTTAAACGACATTGAGGGGGAACGTGTCAATAATTGAATAATTTCATCCGGATGCTTAATTACGGAACATCGACGTATCTCCATTTTTCTTTAGATGCGATGGGACAATTTAGAAAAATTGATAGTATTAGGTATGACTAAAGGTCGTAGGACTACCGACGCGATATGCGAACAATGTTACAATGTTAAAGTGATCACTGGCGCCATTTACACAGTCGGACCGAACCGACGGCTATATTATATATATGTATAGTATATAAATACAGAAATAAATATGAAACATAGTACATATTTGATATATATATATATATATATATATATATATATATATATATATATATATATAATAACCAAGACGGTTTGACAGAAACTAGAATAAAGAACTTATAAATTTCGTAAATATTTTATATAATTTTTTATTATTTCGTTTCCACAAATTTTCAATATAATAATAAAATATTTCGCATCGAATTTTCTAACGTTTTTAACTACACTGCGGGCGTTGCTTTAATCGTGTCGTAATCGTCGATCTGAAAGTTCGGATCTTTTACCATCATCATCATTAAATCGATCGCTTTTTCAGCTTCATTTAGTTTAGCTGTCAATTCGTTTTTACGCCTACGTAATGAACGGGTACGTTTTCGAACGACGGCGATCGTCTTCAACGTCTTCAAGCAACTTTCGGGAATGCAATACTCATTCCGGCGCCGTTGTTCTAACAGAAAATCTAACGTTATCGTAGTAGTAACTTCCGTTCCGTTCATGCTGTCGTCGTTATCCGCTACTACAACAGCCGGTTCTTTACGAAGAGTTTTCAAGCTCTTTAACAGATCCGCAGATTTTTCTCGAACTATTTTGGCTTCGATCAATCGACTTTTCAATATCTCGTTACGTTGTCGCAAATCTGTAAGCGTTCTTTCGAACTCCGAATCGATCTTACGATTCATTTCTAACAATTGTTCGATAACGATTAGACGATTATGCAATCGATCGATTAAATCGTAATCGTCGTTCGATGTCAGCGCCGTCTTATTCGATAGAAGATAGTCGTTTTCTCGTTTCAAATCCGTCAACTTTACATTCATTTTCGATAAGTATCTCGTCACCATGTCGGTAGATAGATCGTCTATTCTCCAATGATGCGCTATCTTTTTATCTTTTAATAACGACGATACTTCGCGAACACCACCATCGCGATAACGATTGATTGGTCGTTCGTTATCGTCCGGAGTTAGCGGAGTCGATGTAGTTATCGCGTTACTATTTAAGGCGATGCACGTAGTGACATCGACATCATCGTCCATCGTCGGATATTCTACTTCCATTATTAGTCGCGCTTATATTATTAATTCGCGTACGGCTTCACATCGAAGATTACCACGCGTGCTCATAATATGTTTGTTCTCGTAGATTACTTTCCATGGAAAAGGATTAGAAAATATGTCGATTATCGGGTAAAATTTTAATTCTAGATCGCGATTCGACCGAGCATGCCAAAATATTCGATATACACGTGTTTGCTCTTCATATTTTAGTAAAACAAAACGGACAAGCGAAAATTTAATATCATTTTTTATTCATGGTAATGCCACACTATCGCGTTTACGAGCTTGTAGTCTGTAAATTTCATTTATATATAAAATATTTTAAGTTAGTGGTGTCGTTATCGTGTTGTTTTTCCCCCTATTTATTACCACGTGGTTGTTTTGGTGCACATGTTCATCGATATATATATAATTGTAAACGCTTATAAATTGTGAAAAGAGAAAAAAGATCACTCTTGAAAAATAAGGGTAAGTTTCGAAATCTGCGTCACACACACACATACATATCATACATATATATATATATATATATGACCTACATTACGTTGAGGATTGTGTATAGCCGCGGGTAATTTTAAAGATTTAGAAGATATATCCTTTTATGGTTTAACTCGTTATATAAAAACGACTACGACCGATGATTCTTCTTTTTCGTTGGTAACGGTACCGTGCACCGCTACTAAAGCCAGAGCACGGGAGAAATTAATATTAACGGGTAGATTTTGGATAAATGAAGTCTAGATTCGGATGTAGGAGAATGTTGTAAAATATTTGAGAGAGTATTTGGAAGGCTTTGCGATTGTACGTTCGGAGGAATAGAGCGGACAGATGAGAAGCACGTGAGGAATAATTAAAGTAGTATTGCATGCAGTACATTTTGATTGGTCTTTATTAGTAAATACGTATTTATGGGTGAGCAATGTGTGGCCTGAGGGCACACGGCACGGGACAACTTCGTTTCTTCTGTTTGAGTTATGTGACAAGCGGTTGACTTTATCCAGTTCATGTATTGTTACAAATTCGTAAATTTTTCCTTTATCGGACAATTTAGATCGTATGTTGCGAAGGAAGCCTTTTATTGGAATTGGTATAGCTGGAATAGGCGATATTAGAAACACTTCTTTTGAGGCTACATCTGCACTGTCGTTAGATTCACATTTTTATGTCCCGGACTCCGGAGGAGAATAATTTTTCTGTAAAATTCTGATGCGCTGACTAAGATATATGTTGGTGGTGAGATAAAAAGTTCGATCAGCCGTTCACAATTAAATTTCAAACCCATAGAACATGTTCAACATTTTCCATATCTGGGAAGTTATATTCCATCATCTACAGCAAAATTAGAGCGGGAAATTAACTATAGATCGTGCATAAGAAACATCTTCGACGTTAAAAAACATTTAAAATCAAAGACTAACTAGTGTGCAAAGCGGCTATACGTCCAAATCTTCTTTATGGAAGCGAAATATTGGTTTCAAACGGAATACAAATGAAAAATTTAGAACATTTTCAAAAACTACTTTGACGACGACTGAAAATTAAATGGAACCATTTTATATCAAAACCGCAAAATTCTTCGACGTAGCAGATGTGAACCACTGTCGAACAATTATTAGCCATGACGCAGTTGTCATACGAATGGAAGACAGCAAACTCCGGAAAAGCATACTATACGGTGAATTACAAAGCGTGGTGCAAGATGTGACGACGACCACACACTCGAAATAATAAAATTAATTAAATTACAATATAACTGGGAACAAATTACTAAAGACAGACTATAGTTTAGAACTATTGTGTGTCAAAAATAACCAAACATATTCGAAAATCGGAAGAAGGAAGCATAATTTTAGAGGCTCGAAAATGACCGCTCTTTTCAGCTGCCCTATTATGGACATTTTTGTCGAGAATGTTTTGGGTATAATACACACCTTCCCACACACATTTAATCTTCTTTCATATTCTCCTATTTCTTGTTCATGTAGACAACTATACTAGATCATTTGTGTCGAGATATATATATATATATAAAAATAATATGACCAATGATGATTATATATGATTTTGTTGTTTTTTGAATAACTTAAAAACTACTCGACCACCAAAATTTTTGAATGAAATTTTATTTAAAAATAGTAAAACGAGATATTAGCATACAATTATTTGCGGAACACAGTATCGTTCAGATGATCGTCATTTGCAACAATTCATTCATTCAGTCTTTACAACATTTTCAAAGACTTTTTCGAGCATAGATCGCTGAATTTTTGTATTTCTTCAGGAGTTTTTAATACTTACAGATCTCGTGGACGTGTTTCGTAAACACGGCTCTTAAGATATCTCCACAAAAAATCGCGTAATTTCGAATTTTTTGAGACCCTCTTTGTACTGTCGTGATTCTTCTCGTTATAGGATTCCAAAAGCGATCGTGGCGAGCACGAGGTTTGTGTTGTAACAGTCTTACTAACTGCGCTATTCAAAAAACAAAACCGCCCGTCTTCTCTGGGTCGCCCTCTAGTTAGTAATTGTACAGGTTGTCGATGCGTTCCTCTATCCGCATCTGTATTATTAACACGAATATAAACATATGGCTGTAAATAGGAAAACGAGGGATTAGCAATCATTTGTGGAACACAATATCTTTCAGATGATCGACATTTGCAACACTTTATTCAGTCTTTACAAAATTTTCGAAGTTTTTCGAGCAGAGGTCGTTGAATTCTTAAAATTTCTCCAGAAATCCGAGTTTCCAGACGTTCGTAAATGCGGCTCTTAAGGTATCCGTGCAAAAAAAATCGAGTAACTTTGAATCAAAATGCGCGCTCCTCTTTACTGGATGCTATGATAACTGGAACCGGAAAAAGACGAATCTCTCATGTGTGTACACTAAACGTGGAGCACGTGGTTTGCGTTGTAGCAGTGTTACCAACTATTCTATTCAAAAAACAAAATCGCCGGCTTCTCCGGGTTAAATATTTTGATTAGTATGTTTCGATATATACGTCGCAAATTTTCAATTATATATTGCGGTAATTATTTAATCCGGCATAATAATTTCGGAATCGGAAATTACTATTATCGTAAAATTAATAATACGATATTTATTAATTATAAGGCTCGTATTACTTATTCCAGCCGAGAAGATGGAACGTGGGGAATTATTTCCCGACATCGAGAAAGAATAGTTCCTAGTATAAGAAAAAGATTTCTCAAATCTAATATTGAAAATAACACTTTCAGTCAAAGTGTTACCCAAACAATGCGTTAACTTTGAATGCTAACAAAGTTTGTTTTTCATAATGGAGAAGTTTAGTTGTTCAGTTACAAAAATAATAAATTATCTACATAAAAAGGCGTAATGCGCGCAAATTATAAATATTTTCAGCCTCTTCGGTTTTTCTTTAATATAATTCTATGTTTAAACAAAACCTGATAATATATAACTGAAATTGATAAAATTACAGTACACAGTGGTTGGGAATAAACGAATTTTCAACGACACATAGTTGCTTAGAAAGTCATATTTTCAGATAATAATAATAATAATATTATAATGATGGTAATGATAACCACGATGATAATGATACATGGAAATAAAAAAAAGTAACGTATCTTCCTTTGGGGAAAAAAGATACACACTTTTACAAGGTCGACACATTTCCGTTTTGTCCCTTTCCGTTGGTTCCAGGTAGATTTTTTATTTATCGCCATTTTGCTTTTCGTTCCAAATTTATTTAAAAAATTTCTAAAGGAAAAACATTCAGATAAGCTTTCAGGATTTTCCGTTCATAACCAGGAAACAAAGAACGAAGAAAGTAGAACACGACTGTCCCATTGAAAACGCAACTCTATTCGACAAACATCCTTTACCGATAAACTGAAACATTTTTTTATCGAGTCTTTTTTTTTTATTGTAATTCTTACAAAAAGAAAAAAAAAAGTTAAAACCAAAATGAAAGAAAACATATCTGCGGGTTAAAATCTAATTTCTTTGTTACTTTTCGATAAAAAAAAAACAAGCGGTGCCGATAATAATATACGAAAAAATTGATATGAAATAAAGAAAACTTTTAGGATAGAAATGAAATCGGTAACGATAGAATGAATATTTATTAAAACAATATTTATAAAGCGAAAGAAGTGAAATTATAAAGCGTATGTTTAAAAACGAAAAATCAGTTAATTGATATCGAAGGGAAAATTTTAAAAAGGACAAATTTTCAAACTTTTACCTAACCTTTAAAAAACAATATCGATAAGTACGGGCCGCTGACTATGACTTTTAATTATGGATTCGTTTAAAAATTCAAGGAGAAGATCCTGAAAGTAATTTGTTGT
Organism: Coronaproctus castanopsis; assembly: GCA_032883995.1. Lineage (NCBI taxonomy): Eukaryota > Metazoa > Arthropoda > Insecta > Hemiptera > Monophlebidae > Coronaproctus > Coronaproctus castanopsis. The sequence goes on from CM065053.1 coordinate 121,778,058, forward strand.
ATTTTGTATGGCTTTATATGGAATACCATCAACTCCAGTACTTGTGTTTTTATTATGATGTAATGCTTTTTTAAGTTCCCAAATAGAAAACGATTTTTCCATGTCGTTGTCTACGTGGGAATTGTTTGTATTATTATCGCAAAATATGTTGCCAAAGTTATTAATAGGAGTGTTATATTGATTAATAAAACTTGGAATCCAATTCATATTTTGTGTTATTGCGTTATTAAAATTATTAATATTACTTGTTTTTGATATTAGTTTAATTTGCTTCCATACTTTTATATATATATATATATATATATATATATATATATATTTCACTGGCAGGGATAACTCCATCAAAAATGGAACTTTTTTTTTATTCGTAATCATCAATATATACATTATATATATATATATATATATATATATATATATATATATATATATATATATATATATATAATATATATAAATATCTATGCGTACGCCATTATCATGTGGTACCCCAAAAAATGTGATCGATCTTTTTTATTATATCTTTGTATATATATAACTCTTCTGTGCGTGTGTATGTCATCGAACTTCTTCTAAACGGCTGGACTGATTTTAATGAAATCTTTTATTTGTTTTCAGGTGGATTCGAAAATGGTTTAGATTTACAATTAGGTCTAATTTAAATTGTTTATTCCTAGGAATTTTTAAAAATTGCCGACTTGCCACCTTTGGCAGGTCATAGCGCACGACGTAAATATTTTTAAACGATTCCGCCTCTTGAAATAGCAGTTTCTATATAAGATCTATCGTATTAAGCCAAAAAACCGCGAAAACAAAATTCAAACAACCCAAAATTTTTATAAAGGGGAGGGGACACCTTGCGATTTTTTCAGCAATAGATCGCGAACGATTCGAAATCGGGGAAAATAGTTTAAACGAAAGTTATGTAGCATTGATGTAAGCATCTAACGATAGTATAATCGTATTTTTACACCAAATACCCACCGAGAAAATTGGGCTTAAATGGTTTAGAGGTTTTGGGTCATTTTTAAGGGTGGGTTCGCATTAACGTTAGACGAAAGTAGACGTGACATTTACGTAATAACATAAATTTTACCTAAATTAACCGGTAATGAGTTTAAATTTGATTTTCGATTTTTAAAAATTTTTCCACCGATTTTTGATAGGCCGATTCTACAATGCTTTTAGCAAGGGTGTGAGGCGTTAGGTAATATATATATATATGTATGTGTGTATATAAAATACGATTTAGACCTCCCTTACACGGTGAACTTCGTATCGCCCAAGAATCAATAAATGTATTAACTTATTAGCTGAATTAAATATACTTTTTTATTAAGTTTAATAAATCAACAAAAATTAAAATGTATCGCCATATCGTTTAAGTCTCTTTACAAATTTGTTTTTAAAGTTTTTTGTGTAATTCCTAATTCTCCATCAGTATTTTTTATTTAATTCAGCTAATAATTTCATACATTTCTTGATTCTGGGGCGATACAAAGTTCTCCGGGTCAGCTAGTATATACATATAATGTGTGTGTGTGTGTATATATATATACTTGCAAACTCCAAACAACGATGAAACTAGTGCATTATGGAACAAAAACATGTAAAAATTATGAGCAAATTTCTCTACTGTAAAATAAGACAATCGTGAAAACGGGATAAATGTTTTTTTTTTTTTTTTGGCTTCCATACAGTTTACCCATGTCTGTGGGATATATGTTATTAACAATTTCCTACGACGTTGTTTATAATTCATTAAATTTATTTTTAAATTCGTCCAGGTAGGGAATTATTTCTTAATCGTGATTTATTTATTACAGATGGATTTTCGCTCTACCGCCTAATCCTGTCCTACTTCTATCGAATGAAATTTCGAATGCACTAGCGTTATTCAGTAAGTATCACTGTAACCTAAGTAACCGAAGAACGCAGTAAGTGGAATTGGTTTTAGACGCGTATTCTCAGTAGTATCGCACGTTGAAGAACTTTTATCGGATTCAATATAAACGGAGTATATCCTATGTGACACCGAGGGATGATAAGAGTGGCAAATAATAATAACAGTAATAATAATCACATTCAATATATATCGACATCAACGCTATATAAAAAAATGAAATAAATTTTTGGAAACGAAATGATGAAATTAAAATTTCCACAAAATAAATATAAACGATCAAAAAGTAATTAAAATCACTAAATTTGTATTAAAAGACGCAACACTATTAAGCAACAATTGTACACGAATAAAAATAAATAAATAATAATAATAATAATAATAATTAAAAAAAGGTAAAATGTAAGAATATACAATATAAAAAAATAAAAGTAATGTGAAATAACCGATTTGATTATAAACTAAAATAATTAATTAACTTTAGTTACTTATTAACATTTTAAGCGATTAAGTTTATTTCTTTTCGGTTTTTCATATATACATATTTTTTTTTCTTTACTGTTATTATTTAATTTTAGGAATTTAATTACCTAAATTAAGTGTTTTCTATGGTTTTTTAAAATTATTTCTTATTTTATTACTATTTTTTTTAGTATACTTTTATTTATGTACATTTGAAAATCGCTTAATAGCTGAAAATTCAGCGATTTTAACCTTTTGAGTAGTATATTATAAAATTTTTACACAAAATTCTAAGTTTCACACCGAGTGTTTATATTATACAATACCGCTTCTTAGGTTAACTGTAGATAATTTTTAATGTATTGATATAAATATTTTTCAAATTGCGACATTTCGCGTCAACGGAGAAATAAGAATATTGTGTTAGCTTTAAAATTTAATGTACCATATAGTGGACATTGTGACGGAAAGAGTTAACTATTTTATTATCGTTAATTTTTTTTTTCAAAATCACTCTACATTCCGCACTAGTTTAAAAATATACATATTCGGTAATACGAAATTGAAAATAATTCTAATATTAATATGTAAATTAGATAAGACGAGCGCATTTTTTATTTAACCTTTTAAGTGGTACATTATAAAAATTATAAATTTTATACAAGTGTTTATTATACAATTCAGCTTGTTAGATGAACTGTAAATAATTTTCAATGTATTTATATAAATATTTTTAATATCGAGACATTTCAAATCAGCCAGAGAAAATTAAAAAATATTTGTTAGCTTTAAAATTTTTTGTCTACATATTCCGAGACTGAAGTGGTTAATGTAAATATTTTCAAAGAAACCAGCTCGCACTAGCCGAATCATACGACATAAAACCGTCTTTAGATTTTTAATTGTTGCGCGTTCGACAATAAATATCGCAAAGTTTCGCAATTGTAATTGTTCGTCGTAATTTCATCATTAGCGCGATTACACGTATGAAAGTTTGTAATTTATTTTATTTATTTATTTACGAACTAACACGTATAAATCACTAAATTGAATTTCCCATAATTGACGTTTATCTAATGATAAATGCACACAAATAGGGCTTAAAATCAATATAAATAAAACTAAATATATGCGCGATGAACTTGTAAAGAGATAAATACAAGGATATAAATATATAGACACATAAAAAGTGGAAATGGTTGATAAATTCATCTATTTAGGACAATTAATTAAAGTGAACAACGACTTAGAACATGAAATATCTAGAAAAATACAATTATCGTGGATGGCATTCTCAAAGCTTAGAAGCAAGCATACTTAAGGAAGTTAAAATTAAGCCTGAAAAGGCGTGTGTTCGATCAGTGTGTAATGCCAGTTTTAACATATGCTGGTGAAACGTGGATATTAACAAAGCGAAAAATGGGAAGGTCTATGCTGGAGATCACTCTGATAGACAAATGGACGAGAAAGCGCATACGAAAAACAACAAAAATTAAAGATGCAATAAGTATTATTGAACATAGTAAATAGAGATGGTGCGGATATGTGGTTAGAGCCGAAAACCGCTGGATAAGTGCGTGTCAACACCGTGGAAACCTGAGAGCAAACGAGCCTTAGGACGACCAAGGATACGGTGGGCAGATGAAATCCAAAAGTTCAGGTCAAATTGGCGGGATGAAGCTCAATATCGCAGCGTCTAGGAAAAGTCTTCGTCCAGCAGTGTAATGGCTAATGAAGAAGAAGAGGAAGACGTTTATCTTTCATATCGAGATTGTAAGACTATTGACGATAGCGATTGGAAAGTTGTTCGAATAATTTGGTTGGATGTATCGTTCACCACGTTCTAACATGGCATCTCAATTTGTACTATGGTTGTTGAGCGTTATAAATTGGCGATTATTCTTCTTATAGATTGTTTTCTTTTTAATTTTAATTATCGTTCGATTAATTTTTCAGCTCGTAGATGGCGTAATTGTTGGTTTAAAATTGTTAACGTATAAACAGTTATTTATTCATTATTTTAAAGTAGCGTACAAACAAAATAAACGGATAACGAAAAATATCAACGTTGCTAATGAAATCTAAAATCGCGCTTTATTGAATTGAAATATTTTAAAATATTATTTTAAAAATCAATTATAACGATTATTTTAATAACCCGAAATTATTTTTCTTTAAATTTCGATCTCGTTATCGTCGGTATACTTGTAGTATAAATAATCGATAATAATATTTATTTATTGTACAAAAGTCTAGTCGCGACAAATATACTGAAAATTATTTATTTATAACGCATACGCGCAACGATATTAACGTAATGTTACATTTACAAACAGGAAAATTATTACGAAAGATAACAATAACATCGTGCCCATTAAAAATGAAGTGATCGGATTATATCTGAACAGCAGGATGACGTGGCGTAAGTACAACTGAAAGAACATATTATAAATGTGAGGCGAATGTATTGGTTATTAAAATCACAACTTAGCCTAAATAACAAGTTGTTGCTCTATAAACAGGTACTCGTGCCAATATAGTCATATACAGACATTTAAGAATAACACTCTGATTTGCAGATGCCCCTTGGTACGTAAGTAATGAAACACTACACCGTGATGTAGATATGTGCAAGAAGTCATTAGGAAAACAGCAAACAAGCATGCTGATAGGTTGGATAGACCTACTAAGTGGACAATAATTATCCTACTGGATAATCTGGAGGAGGTTAGCCGGCTACAACGGACGAAACCGCTAGATTTACTCTAGTTAATGGCACTTAATGATCGAAAACAGCTATGTGAACAGTATGAATGGGGATACCAGCGAATAAATTGTAATTATCTATGATGACATCTACCGATAACCTAGACAGGCTAGGCGTAGACCATAGCAGGAAAAAAAATTCCGTACCTTTCGTCTTTATTTCCGTTTTTACGTAACTTCTTAATTATCACGAAGAAGACAGTGTGACAACACCTTTGGTATAACATCATCATATGCGCGGGTATCTACGTTACATATAATCCAGTACCTCTAATGTTAGTCCATTTTGCATGTCAAAGTCACAAACTTGACGACGACGATAATAGCGTCGATGAAACGTGTACAGAGTGAAAAGGATCAGTTTTTTAAAATTATTGTCTCGAAGTGCAATTAGATTTAGCTCGAAATAAAGCTGTACACACATTCGTAGTCGTTATATATTTATAAAGTTATTAAATCGCGTATTTACCAGCGAGATTTCTTCCTTGAACTGGAGTAACCTGTTTGAGAGACCGTGTATTATGGAAATATCAAAAACTCGAATATATCGCGCGAGCTTCGAGCAGATTATCCTCGACGTCAACTTAGATACGTTTAGACAGCTACTTTCTCAATTCCTCCCTAACAGACTACGGATTTAGTAAATACAACTGTTCGTTTCCTCCTTCTATCTTTTTTTTTTTTTTTTGAAACTGGCAAATATCAGAAATTCGTCTCGAAAAGGAAAAAAGAAAGTAAGTTTTCCGTTCTGTGTTTTCGTAAAACCTTTGTAGCGGAAATGCCGGAGGAAACATGCAAATAGAAGAAGTTTCGCTTTGATTCAATTCGAGCGTAAATAAAGTTGCTCAACTCCGCGCGCGTCAGTGGCAGATGTATAGAAAACCGTATACGCATTCTTTGTTATCGGGATATTTACTAATGCTTATATTAACGAGGTATTCCCCCTTCGTAAGCGCACGAGCACATTTCCCCCAAGTGCCTATTTGTTCGCTGCCAGTAATTTCAGAAACCCTCACTTTATTTTTTGTATTCTCTTTTTCACAATTCGCATTCAATTACGGGAATTTCATTAATTAGACGAATTATTATCGCATTACCGCACCGATGAGAATGCCCCCCTGAAGTCTTCCCGTAATTAACGAAGAGCGTATAAATAATTCTAGATATTAATTAATATATATTATAATCCGCGTTCGAATTAAATAGGGCTTTTATTCTGCAACCGTACAGGGTTATCTCATTTTCATACGGTAAAACTAAACTTAAATATACGTATATTATATATAGGTAAGTAAAGTTTTCTATCAACTCGAAATTTAGTAATAATAATGCTGATCAATCCGAAAATCAATAGATGACCGGTTAATAATATTCTGGATAAACTACTATGTGGTGGTTTTAACTTCCTCCTGTTGTATTTGGTTTACCATTTCCTCGTATTTTTTATTTTCTCAGCAAACAGTAACCCGGTATTTTTTTACCGAAGTATTTTACGGATAGGATGAAAAATTCTCGTCGCCATTTGTTTTTGTATTCAAATCGTACGAGCTGAATGCTAATGCGCTACCAGGTCATATGTATATTAGTAATGGGCATAATCGACTAATTCTTAGAATCGACTAATCAGTAATATCGTTTTTAAAAATCGATTAATTAATCGATTTCTTTAAGACGCATTCGTTTTACATAAGATAACAGATATATTCGATGCTTTCTTCATAAGCAATGTTGCGATGTAATATACTAATTATAAATCATTAATTTATTTTCAATTTATCTTCGATTAATTATAATAAGATTTTAATCCAAATAGCTGTTTGTACTCTTTAAGTATCATTTGTTTTAAATTTAATTATCCTAGCTCGCAACAGGTTTTTTAAGACATAAAAATATATAAAATAATATACGATGAGTAAAACATTTGGAAAGTAATAATGAATATAATGTAAATTACAAATTATTTTAATGAAAAATTATTAAAGAAAAAAACAAATAGTAAAATCGAATGATTTTTAAAAAAAAAAATTAAACAATTGTTTATATTCGTCGGTTCAAAGCAGTCAAATTGTTAAGTCGCTTTCGCTTAAACGATTTAGTCAGATTTATACTATGAAAACAATTTAGTCGCTTATTGTGTAAATAAGTTACTTATATTTAGTTACTTTTTTAGATAGTTACTACGCATTATTCGATTATCGAACGTGTAATATAGCAACTAATGATAGATAAGTTGCGAATTATTCGATTATTATTTAGTAACATTTATCGAGCGTGTAATACGATGTGTTTTTCTGTGTTTACCGACTATTAATATAATTTGTAGATGTTTATTAAAATTTAAGTAATCGTAACTTTTCACTAATGGTGAAAAATTCATTATTTGTAAACGTATATTTTTAAAAATTACAATATATTCCTAAGTATAAATAAATAAAAAGTTAAAATACACATGTTTGAATGTTTTAAAATTTTCGCGATTATTTCACATACGTATATATGATTACAATTAACCCTGCATTAACAACGTGACCGATTCATTACATTAACTACAACGTGGGTCGACCCCCAAATAACTTTTATTCGTTTAATGCATCTATTTATATTTATAATTATATCAAATAAAAAATTTTCACATATGCATTAAACTTTAATAATAGAACATTTTAATATATAAATCGTATTTACTTTTAATTAAAATATATATAATATTTACAATAAATGTTCGATACAATCTTCACAAATACTTCGTCTATGTTCCGCACATAAACTTTTACCGCATTTTTCACACATGTCTCTTCCTTTTCTGTCCTTTGAACGTGTGCATATGTCACAACGATCGGGTTTAATTTTTTCCTCGGAACATTAAGAGTGATAGCTTCACAAAATGTCACGTATGGCTGCTCGCAGTGTTTAAACGTTCATTTATTTGTCTTACCTTCAAGTGATCCATACAAAGGAAGAAAGATAAGTTTTTTAAAAAACTTGAGGTCTCTATATCTTTCTGCGTTTTACAAATTATGTAACTGTTAACAGCTGCAGCGTTGAGTATTCGATAAAATATTCGTAATGGCCATCTTCTTGTGTTCCTAGAAATCGTATAACAGTGACACAGTTAATACCGCTTTTGGTCTGATTATTTCGAGTTTCCGTCTATATCAGGCTGCGATGGTAGATAAAAAAATCACATTTCTATTTTTTTTTTTAAGTATGTAAGAAACAAGAAGTTTCGACTTGTCAAATAAAAAATAAGACGACTGCGCTTCTCGTTTCTTTATTGCAATCAGCCCTGGAGGGATTTCAGCTTTGTTTTTCTTTAATGTACCAACCATTTAACCCTTTTTCTAATAACAAATCCACTATGTCAACAGAGCTGAACCAATTGTCAGTGTTAATGCTTTGTGCCTTGTATTTTTTCAGTTAAAAGTAAAACATAGTTTGTCGCTATCTGAAAATTATTGTTTACCAAGATATATGGTGTATTGCGAAATATATATAATTTGTACGGGCATCGCACATCATTATTGATTTTTAGCCCATACTTATCAGGTTTACTAGGCAAATACATTTTTCGTCTATTGTAACATATTCAGATAGTATATAGTTATTTTGAAATTGTTTAACAACATATTCCAAATATCGCGAACAGGAATAAACTTATCATATTCTCTTTTTTTATTGATCTTTCATTGAAAATGTAAGTAATTAATTAAGAAATTGAATCTGTTTATCGACATGGTACATCAAAAAGAGGCGATCCGCATGCAGTTTAAAACATATAACCTGTCGTAAGATGTAAGTCTTTTTCCAGTGAAAAAACAACATTCTTATTATATTTCGCATGTATTACAGTTGATGTAAACAGCGTCGTTTGCTATTAAATTTTGATTTTTGTTGTTCAATTTCTTCATTAGTGTGTTTGACTATCGATTCTTGCATTTCTCGAGTAACGAAACAATCCAAAAATTCTTTTTCATTTTTCTGTTCATACGCTTTGCCTTTGGCACTTTGAAAGTGTACAATTAAGTTCTTTTTTTTATGCTCTTGTTTGTTTACAATGAAAAGAACTATTGTGCCAAATATGATCATTTTTCCCATAAAGAACTTTACGCGTTATGCTGTCTTCATGATCGGAATTCGCAGCATCAAATTCATCATCAGTAACATCATCAATAATCGACTCATCTTTACTATCTTCCTCATCACACGCGATATTTGTTTCATTTTCTAAAATTTCTTCTATCTCATTAGCCTTAAGTATTTTGCCGGAGGCCATTTTTGACGAATGAATAAAATCTACAGAATAAAACGAATTTGTGTCGAAAGAAATGATTAAATCTAAATTTTTAAATATTATTAAAATCAAAATTTAGAGTAGTAGATATAATTTTAAATATTTCGTTTTTAAATCGATGTAAAATAACATGTAACCAAAGGATTTCAGAAAAATATGTAGGGCAAATAACAACGTGGGGTCGGATAAATATTTTTCATATATAACGTTAACAATAACGTGTAGGGTCAAGACTTAAAAAAAAAATAATGAACTACTTCCGGAATAGCAAAACTAAACCACCATATACAGCTAGAGCACCATATGCAGCTAGAGAGCTAGCTGCATATGGTAGGATTCGTTTTTATTGAAGAAGGTAAATAAAAACCGGTTTTCGTATTTTTAGGAGATACCCAAACTGTAACACATAAATCGTTCTGTGGAGTCGCATATGACCCCACATTGTCAATGCAGGGTTAAGTTATTGACACGTGTGTAATAATTACTGCGAATAAGTATTAATCCCAAATTATCGATATAGATAATATAATGGAATATAGTTTAAAATAATACAGATTTAAAATCGAGTACTCGAATATATGACATTTTTAAACAAATTTAATTTTGAAAATTAAACTCTTTGCGTTGGAAAAGAATTGATATTTAAAAAAGTTAAATTTGCATTTTTTAATTTTTACGAATAGATGTAAAGCTGATAAACTAATACATTCTACGATTCTATATTATCGGAAAGTTTTTCTTATCACCGTAAAAGGGGAACAATCGATTAGCACTTATGCGTAATATATTGATAACTATTATTAAACAAAAAAATAATAGGTTAGCATACAAGAACAGTTTAGTCGCAGAAAGCTGGAGATGGATTAAATAATTATTTACAATATTAATGAAATAAAATACTAAATTATAAACTTATTTTAAATTATTTAAAAATAATATTTTATCCACATTTTTTTGGATGTAACTCATTTCGTGTTCCTTTTCAAGTATTCTTTTCAATTAGAATATTGTCTATTTGCTTATTTATTCGTTTTAGTCTTTAGAACAGTCAGAATTAATAGTTAGTTTAATCATCGATTTATTCGTATTTTTAAGGATAAAAATTAGTCGGATTTAGATTTAAAAAATTTAAGTAGTAACTTTTTTTTAAAATCGAAATAGTCATTTATTATTTATTCGATCACGCCTATCTCGAATATATTTATATACATATAATATATATATGTATATATCTTCTTCTCCTTTCTTTATCCGATCCGGATGTCGTGACCTTATTTGATGCAAGTTACGAGACGTCGCCATTTATATTTCCTGCGCTAGATTCATGATTTGCTGTGTGTCTACTTTACATAACCTTGTGATTTGATCAATGTAACGGCTTTTCGGTCTACCTTGCCTGATTTTTCCATTAACCTTTCGTTGCAGAATTGTTTTCTCCAGCCCATTTGCTCGTGTTACATGACCAAAGAAGATGGCTGGTACTAATTGTTCAATGGGTTCGATTTTCAATTCTTTTAAAACATAATCATTTATTCTGTAGGCTGTCAATGGGATCCTTAAGATTTTTCGGTATCCCTTCATTTCGAAAGCTTCAAGTTTCTTCCTCATCGATTTATTAATCGTCCAGGTTTCTGAGCAGTACGGGCGGTATTTATAGTTTACTCAAAGTGACTAATACATAGTTCTTTGGATTATAATAGATAATTTTCGAGTTATTTTATAGTCGTAAAACAGTAATTCTAAGGTTATTTTTATATAAATCGTTGAACACAATTCTTAATATTGCCCCCAAATTCGCTGTTTATATCCGAAATGATTTTCCAAATATCGGTTATTAAACTACGTAAACGAATAATACATATATATATATATGTGTGTATATATATACATATATATAGTAAATAAATAAATAGGATTTGTGGACCCAGAGCATCAATGATGACGAGGCTGATAAATTACTCGAGTAATTTCATATAAATAATATATATCACGTTTGCTTCCTAACTTATTTTATATTTGTGACGTCTGATGACGATAATAATAATAATAATAATAATAGGAGACCATTTTTACGTAAATTTTTGTGTATATATGTGTAAATTTTAATGTATATATAGACGTATATACTTAAATTTAAATATATATATATATATCATCATGTAGTCATGAGTCCTAGGACTGGTTTTGCTAAATATACATATATATATATATATATTTTTTTTTTATGTGTGTGTGCACATATTCCTCGGGTAGCGAATACACATAAGGCTATTATTATTTTTATGGCGAATTATTTTTCTCTACTACAGCATACATACACACCATCCAAGATATTATTTTTCTTTAAAAGTAAGTCCATTGTTCGTGGCTTCATTTATCAATGCTTACGTTCGCAGATTATTTGCCCGTTACGAGACGGGATTGATCGTCTCCAGCGCACCAACAGATCGTTATTTGATTTTAATATGTCACTTCTCGGAATTTTTTATTTATTTTAGCTGACATGGCTAATTAGGTCATATTATATTTTAGATTGTGTTTACTGTATTTCTAAGAAGCGCATATACATAATTTTGTTAATACATATTAAGTTGTTTGCTCATCATATTTTCGACTCTTTAGTGGCGCCAGTATTTTATTTCTAGGTATTAATATTACTATCGTAGGTCGCATTACATATCTCTGTCTAAATGTTTCAGCAATTTCCTGGGTGAACTAGTCAACAGTGTGACTAGTCGAATTTCATTATAGTTTCCGGCATAGAAGTGAAAAATCCAGTACAACGTCATCTATTACTAATATTACTATCCGGGCTCATATTACGCGGTCGCATTTAAATTATTTCTAAACGTATGGACAATGTGTTGCCATTTCGTTTTCATCCATGTCACGTCCGTCTGAAAAACACGATCGAGACTAAATAGCGTTTAGACGTTATCGTCGTAAATAAAATTTCTAAGAGCACTACATTGTTATCGCGGTTTTATATTTTAAGAAAGATCGAATAAACTGTAATTGTAATTTCAATTCCTTGCGTCATTTGTCGTCTTCATGTTACTTAGATGAACTAATCTCGTGTTTTCTTTTTAGATATTTACTATTCAATTTGTATTTTTTTAATATTTACTTAAATAATAAGTATTATATCGATATCATAAAGTATCGAGCTTAAACATGTCCGATGGCTTATATAAATTTACGCTATTCTAACATTTTCAAATACATCGACAATCTTAAGTATTTAGAAGTTACATTAGACAGAGCATTTTTAGAAGGGGCATTGTGAAGCGATAAAAATGAAATCATTCCTAAGTGGCGGTTCTCAGTTAAAAATTCTAGCGGTTGCAATTATACCTTACCCTCTCACAATATACACAACTAAAAACTTTTTTTTGTTTCACACAACATCACAAAGTAACATTAAAAGATCAAAGTCTACAAATTGCGATACAAATCTTTTAAAACCGCAATCAGAAAAACTAAGAAGTTAGATTATCAATTCCAATATAAAAAAACGTAATATTAGACCACAATATAATGATAGTACAAATTTATGCAATTAGAAAAGTACAAAATTAAAATTAGAATTATTTGGGGCGTTAAATTCATTTCATAAGAATATAAAGTTCACTATGGAACGTGAATGCTGCTACGAATTAGCCTTTCTGAACGTTCTGGTGAAAAGGAACAATGACAAGAAGTTGTCTACATCAGTGTATATTAAGAGCACGCAGACAGGGCGATATTTGGTAAAGGATTCACACCATCAACCGAGGCAAAAGTTAGCAGTTTTTAAAACATTAATTACCAGGGTAAAAAGAGTATCCAGCGAGGGAAATTTAGTAAATGAATTGAACACAATAGAGCAAATGATGGTTTGCAATGGGTATGGTAAGAAGGAAGCACACAATCTGATTAAAAGTTTAGTGGTACAAAATTAAAATTACAAATAACAACATAAACTTGACGAAGGAATGAAACAATTAACACGGAACTGCAGACAGTAAAGGAAAGAAACACCGATAGAAATTCGAAGAAGAAAAACTAATCTCGGAAAGAGATGAAAGAAAAGAAAAACCTATTCTGCCGGGTCAAGTGTGTAGGTGCTACAAGGATTCTGGTTGTAAAACGATTGAAACCAGCAGTCGCTAATACAGCCCGGTATAAACTCTACACCCATAGTAACATTAGGCGCAAAATCATTGCTTTCGTTTTGGAAGGATTAAGAGCAATTTGCAATTTAGAGAAATACTTAATTTCACGATCAACACCGGATTGGAACCTATTGCTGATAAGTAGTCTGATATAACCAGACCCAGCCGGGTATCCACGATAGATTTTCCAGTAAAAAAAAAAAAAAAAAAAAATAGATATCTCTACTTAAGTTATAAGCTTTACTATAGATAAAGAGAAATTAAAAAGAATCGTGGGTAGTGGATTGAAAAAATATAACGTCCAGTATAATGGGATGTTCGTCGTTGTGATGTTTACAAATCTATGCAGAACGGACGAAAGTGGTTTGTAATCAACCGTAGACATATTTTTAAAAATAATGTTTATTTTCTTTTTCTTTCTAAAATTATTGATTACAAAAAAGAAAAATGTAGAACTAGGTAAGTAAAATTGAAGACACCTACGTTCGGGCTGAAAATATTTGACAACATTAAATGAAATCCGTCCTCAGATGATGGAAAAGGTATATTTCGTCGTGACAGTAAACCAGCTTAGTTTTACTTCTTCGAGAAAAGTGTGTATATATATATATATATATATATAGATATATATATATATATATATATATGAATGTGTTTATTTTGCATTAGAAAATGGATTTTATCTTTTACGTTCTTCACCAACTCCTTTCCATCTCTTCGCTCTTTCAACGCATCACCGAGCTCTTAAATGCGGTGTAGTATATCCGATTTCTAACGATGTCACTGCGCGGGAGAACACTCTCCGAGGAATGGTTTCAGTTGTGTCAACACTGATAAGGATAAAGTTATCCTCGCTGAAATTGGATTACGTCGTCTATTTATTTATTTATTTATAAATTTATTTATTTATTTATATATACGCATTTATTTATTCTGTGTACGATACTCGCACGTCGTTACACATTCAATCCAATTTTACTTTCCCGCACTCGTCGCAACAACTAACATCATCAACAGTAAAGGTAGTAGATAAATAAATAAATAATATTACTAATAAAAACCGATGTTGGTTTTTTTGAAACGGCTTCCTAGGAGCGATTCTATGAATATTACAATATTAGAATATGATAAAGGTGGGATATCCGATATATTTTTAATTATTATTTTATTATTCAAATTAAGGTTTTCAATTTGTTTCAGTTGTCGAAGTGCGATACACTGCACAGTCAGTGTAGCTTAATCAGTAGTGCTCCGATTTACAATACTTTATAATACAGTGAGACCCCTGTATAACGGAAACCCATGGGATCAAAGAAAATGTCCGTTATAGAGGATTTTAAAAAAATCGTAGTGTATATAGTTATATTTAAGTTTGTATATAATGAAGATATAAATAATATTTAAGGGGAAATTTTACTTGAAAAACCATTAAAAATATATAATAAAATACATAATGTACTTAATTTTAAACTTATATATAGTTACGTATTTATATACAGGAGACCTATAATAATTTTTGAAAAAATAAATAGTTTTTGTTTGTTTTTTCGACTTGGATTTCACCATTTCCAGTTTGTAATTTATAATCAGCTCACATGTCATGGAAATCCTCGTTCGTCACCTTTTCGCGAGTAAAAAGTCACGAAGTCGAGTCAGCGCTTCAGACTCAATTCCCAAATAGATGAATGGCTGTTCTTTTTCAACATCGCTCTGATGTAGATGGAAGTTGTATTTATTTTTTGAGCTATGTCTTCTGGTGTGTATTTAATTTCTAAGTTCTAATCAATTTGACTGAAATCATAGGTTAAAGCCGTCTCACTAGTTCATTCAACTCGTTTGAGGCAGTCAATTCATCGTGTTTTTTCTCTGATTTACTTCCTGGAAAACCAGTCTTCACAAAGCAGTTGATAATTGTCGTAGGGACGATTTGTTCCAGTGATCTTTTCATCCACATAGCATCTTTTAAAACGTCAATTTGAATTAGACAAATCTAGAATTTTTTTTAAAGCTTGTAGATGCATGCAATCTGAAATCTAGAATATGACACTTTTAAATTTGCAAAAAGATCTTGCAATATTCTAGTCTAACATACGAACATCATAATTGGGAAATTGTTTAGTAACAATACAAATTTAATATAATAAGTTGTAAATAATATTTTTCAACTTTCATATCGCATACTGTTTAGAATGTCATAAATTTACCATTCCGTACGTTAGACTGAAAATTTTAATGATTTATAAATTTTATTTGATATCTGAAAATAATTATCGTTGTTTTCGTATTTCATCGACTCGTGAATTTTCTCAGAAGCCATTACATGTCAAAGTCGACGCAATAATGTAATAAATTGAGCCGTTAAAATTAGGCCTGTCAATATATACATATATATATACATATGTTTTTGAGTGTGTTTGTTTGTGTGTGCTACTTTTATACTTAACTTCTTTAATATTACATTTTCGGAAATGATCCCACTTCATTACGTTTGCAATGTTTCGCTGGTTAGCCATCACTTTTAATCAAATTTAAGCTCGACTATCGCGTGTCAATAAGACATTTACACCAAAATGATGAAAGAAATGCCTAACGAACGTCATCCATTAAGAGGAGATATATATATATATATATATATATATATATATATATATATATATATATATATGTATATATATATAGAATGGAAATATTCTTCTACACGAAATATTTTACAAATTGATACGTGGCCTACTATCCTGACATATACGTCATCACTTACTAGTGGAAACAATCAAATATACCCGGTCCGGTTATACTTATTTTGATGATATCTGTTAATTCGGTCGGAGGTAAATTAGAACTTAATATTTTGATTATTCTGATTTATCTGCCACCAAGGAAATAACAATTTTATTATTATCATCATTGCTGTTTTATAACTGTTATTATAGTTTTTAACGTTATTCTTGGTATTATTATTATACCGTTGCAATCTATATTTTGAATAGGCTTCAGTCTGAAATAGTAGGACGTATAAAATCGACGGCATTAAATTAGCTCCTGTTTTATAGAAAAAATTAAATAACTATTTTAGTTGGTAATAAGGGGCAGGTCGACATCATTTAGATGTTGAATAATGATAGTAATATGATCGGATAATTCTGATATCATGATAACAAAAAATAATTTTGAACTTAGTCGTTGCACTCTCATAAATTATGTCGCAGGCGATTCGTATTTATTCGAGATGAATTTGATAACTGGGCAAAACGAAAAAGCATAATTGTTTACGTCATACTTTTCGTACTTTTCAGGCTTACTATGAAGTTTTCAAAGTCGATACCACACCGATAATCAGCGGATTAAACCGATTAGCCGAAAAGATGTCGTTGCAATTGAAAACAAATCACTACATAACGATTGTACTGACTTATGTGTACAAAGTCGGAATTGGATATCGCCTACAAACTTTTGCTATATAATCAGATTATAGAACTAATTTGCCCGTTTCGGATTGTACTAAACGGGAATCGATATTTATCATTACTTGCGTAATCACGACATTCTCATCGATCTCACTGTTCAGTTCGCGAAAGCGAGTAAGAAAAAACTCTTTATCAACACGATAAATCTTCTTTAAAGTTCTCGATAACGATCATATCAAGACGTCGACATCCGGAAGAAAAAAAAAAAAAAGGTTCGTATATCGAAACGTATACTTTTTTTGGAGCGTCTTTCTCAACTCGCATTCTGTCTTATTAACGATCGCGCGCGCGTTTAAACTATAACATTTTAACGGTTGTTTCTTAATATGTTCGTATTTTCGTCTATTAATTGTACGACAGATTACATAGGGTACGGATAAGATGAATAGCAAAAAAATTCGTTCGTTACGATTCGAAAATTTCCCAAACAAAATATCGTGCGAAAGTTCGAACTTTACGTACATCGGTGTTTATTTGCAGCGTGATGACGATGATGTAGACAACTCGCCGGAAACAGAGAAGACAGAAATTTCAGCTATACATAATCCAAAAAATGATTAATAGAGGTGGAAAAGTATAGAATGTTAAGAATCGGAATGTCGCCGTCGTCTGTACTAGACATTACTCTACCTACGCGATTACTCCTACGTTGTATAACCAACGTACAACCCTCGAATCGCGGGTGGTGCGGGTTGGGGGTATATTGAGGTTAGATTAAAGCGTTGGCGTGCACATGCTGAGAAATCAAGAAGTTACACGAACAGAAACGAAGGAAATCCCCTCGTTACTGGAAAATGTCGCCGTCGTTTCGTAATACCGTTAGACGACAGTACGACTCCGGTCGTACGAATAAAAGAAAATATCCGCGGCACCCTCGGATTTCGAAGTAGTTGTTACTTCTTATTTTCGTTACTGCAGCAACAGAGTCGCATAATTCCATTTTCTCTTTTGTTTCATCTTTACGTTCGTTACGTCTCCAACGAATATCTAACCGTCAAGCATTGTGTGTCTTCATTTCTTTACCCTTCGCATGGACGATTTTCCTCTTATTTCGCTTCGATAACGAACGACAGCAGTGTCCCGTTATATTTAGCGTACTCTCGTTGTACACTATTATTTATTTATTTTCCTCCAGTAATCACTCTAGCCGACTTTTAATAATAGTGAGAAACTTTCGTAATGATGATGATTATATATATATATACATATATATATATATATATATATATATATATATATATACATATATATATACATATATATATATATACATATATATATATATATACATATATATACATATATATATATATACACACACATATATATATATATATGTATGTATATATGTATGTATGTATTTTTTCCGAAGGAAAAACCGAGACGCTCTTATTGAGAAAAAAATGATTAAAAAATAATCGAGGCTTTTCGATTAGAGTTTTCCATTTTATTCTTTTGAAATTTAAACAGAAACAAATTACTAAGTTCGTTTTTTCGCGGCTTAAAAAAAAATTAACAAAAATTAAAAAAAAAAAAAGGAAACTAATTTCTGGCCGGTTTTTCTTATTATTATTATTGTTATTCTTTCTGTTGTTAAAGTACTCGTTCGTCCGCATAAGGAGGAAGAATAAATAAAAAACTGAAAATGTTTAATACAGGACGACCCAGAGAAGATGGACGGTTTTATTGTTTTAAAATGAGTGGACTAAAATAAATGAAATTCTCTTTAAAAATAGGAAAACGAGAGATTAATTTGTGGAAAACACAATATCGTTCAGATGATCGACATTCGCAACACTTCATTCATTCTTTACAAAATTTTCGAACAGATAATTGAGCATAGATTGCTGAATTTTTGAAATTTCTTCAGAAATCCGAGTTTTCAGGTCTTCCAGATTCCATTGACGTGTTTCGTAAACGTGGCTCTTAAGGTATTTCTACAAATTAGAAAACCGGTAACTTTGAATTATTTTCGAAATTCTGCACTGTCGTGAACGATTCGCACTGAAAATAACGTTCAACTCAAAATGCGCACTCCTTCTCGTTACAGGATGCTATGATAATTGAAACCGGACAAAGACGAATTTCTCGCGTGTGCACTAAACGTGAAGGACGAGGTTTTTTTAAAAAAGGAAAACCGTCCGTCTTTTTTCTGGGTCACCCTGTAAATACATATTCTTCTTCCTGTATCCTGCTTTGGATATAACCTAACCATTATGGCTCTACTATTTGACAAAATGAGTCCGCATTTCTTGCTACTTGTTGCAATTCTACTTTATGTATAAAATACGTTCCAGATACAAAGAACTGAGAACAAATACATATATATTTTTACAACTTTCTCTTTAACACACACTCCCACACACACATATATATATATATATATATATATATATATATATATATATATATGTATATTCACATATAAAACCATTTTCTTCCAAACACTGCGTCGTGAAAAATCATGGTCAGCTACGTAAATATTTCCCATTTATTTACCAACTGCGCTATTAAAAAAAAAAACGTCCTTCTTTTCTGGGTCACCCTATAATACTTGATTATATATATAAATATACACATTTTTATAAATATTATTAAATATAAACATTGTAATTATAAAGATGAAGTAGCTTACTGGATAGCTTATAGTGATTATCTATATACGTGTTCGATATTAAACACTTTATGTATAAATGCTGAGCAATATTCCCTCGTTGAAAGGCGATCAGTAGCCTATATTATGCGTTAATCTTAATATTAACGTATATTTAGAACGCGAATATATTATGCGATGGATCATCTTCTGTATTATTACTGTTCACGGTTATAACATCAAATAATCTTCCACGTGTTTAAATAATATACGATAGAACCGCGTCCAGTTAATATCTGAGATATGTACACGTTAAGATTAAAATTTTTTAGAGATTAGGAAAAAACTTTTAATTAATTCGCCGTTAGCTTCCGTGCCGTGATTTAAATTCAATACGACTTACATTATCGATATGTTTGAAATGTTTTGTTACTCAGTTTAAAATATCGACTTACTTTATTTATGAATTCGTAATATCAATTCTAATTGTATGACATTTTTAATAGATATAACATCTTCGTATATTACTGATTCTAATATTTCTCTGCCGGTTTTAGCACATATCTATATATCTATATATATATATATATATATCTATATATATATATATATATATATATATATATATATATATATATATATATATATATATATATATATATATAAGATATTCGAAACCAGATTGATCAAGTAAAGAGAGTATTTTACGATCCAAAAAAGATATTAACAAACAAGGGTGTAAACATAAATGTTAGGAAAACATGTTTAATCTTATTTGTTTAGAATACGGCACTGTACGGATTATGGACGATCAGTAAAGTGGAAGAACGATCACTAATTCGAAATGTGGTGTTAGAATGCTGAAAATACGGAGGACAGATAAATTAACTAACGAGGAAGTGCTAAAGGAAATCGTAGAAGAAAAAACATTACGGAAAACACGATTGTGCCCTATGCACGATAGTCTATAAAAGATAATTCTAGAAGGAATAATGGATGGAAAACAAGAAAAGGGAAGGCCTAGAAATGAATATATGCAGCAGCTAATAGAAGACACTACCGGATATGCGAACATGAAGAAAAAAACAGCAAAACGTCAATTGTGGTGAAAATTATCAAATCGGTCTTAATAGCATAGATGCAAATTTCAATAAATAAAATTTAACGACATAAACGAAAAATTGAATACTCTTTTTGAACATATACATATTAAATTTAAAGAGCAGCTGCTAATGCAAGCTAATAGAACAATAGTTAATGTCAAATTATTACGATTTTTTATTTATTTATTTCTATTTATGTATAAGTTAAACTAAATTTAATATACCTGCTAAATTTTTTTTAAAAATTTTTCCTATTGTTATTTTACTGGTTATTTTCTTTATTATTTCTTTAGTTTTGTAAAGTCATTTGGTTGTATTTAACTGCTAAGGTAACTTTAGGAATGCGCATATGTGTGAGATATAAATTCTTAATTATTTATAAAATGTTGTATCGAAATAAATATTAATATACTAAAATATATACTAAATCGAAAAATAATGAAGAATTCGAAAATTTAAATAAACAAATGATTGATTAGTGAACATTGTTTATTAATAAAAAATTAAATAATAACAGTACAATAATATATCAGGACGTTATAAAAATTAATAAATATAAGCCATACAGAATATTATACATAACCAAACAAAGAAATCGTTAGTCTCAATCAAAATTCGGATAATAAAGTTGATGGCGATATAAAATTGGATGATAATAATGATGGCTGTATGTACAAGTTCTTAAAGTAAAAAAAAAAAAATCGAATGTGGAACTAAAAGTCGTATATATTAGATTATCGATGACGAAATGTAACCAATTTTCTCCATCGAATTGGCGGTTTCTTAATGAACAACGTGTAGACGATGTTGTTTACAAGCGCGTTCCAATTTTCCACAGTACTCCGCTTTTAATTGAGAGCTGCTTACGCGAAAAGTTCTAAAGAAACTTTAAGTTCGACGAAAGTTTATTCGCAACGACGATTTCAATCAACGTCAGCGATGATTTTAGTTCCAACTTTCGACTTGTCGAGACACTAATCCTGAAGCACCCAGTCAGGACATTACTTACTACTAGACCGGCGGTAGATGATTTCGATTATAATATGTTCGGTTTTGGGCGATTAGCATCGGTTTTCAAAGTACTTATTAAATTTTGTTAATCCGCGGACGGCAGTCAACCTCGATGTCATCATTACGAGATGATAAACGCCAACAGCGCGACTAAGTTTCCTTATCGGAGAAACAAATATATTATTATTATTATTAATAATAATTTATATTACGGTAATGTTCGACCTAGTTCGTTTAATAAACAAATTTTTTATTATTAGACAATGATGAAGAAATAAGAACATGACGTGGAATAGCAAAGAAAACCTTCCGAAAATACAAAACAAAAATTTTATGCTCGCTAATGATTTGCCAATTCAGCTAAGACTAAAAGTTGCAGACTGCTACGTTATTTCTAATACTTTAAGCCGAAAGATGACGATGACATTTAACGATGAAAAAATTAATATAACTTATTAAATTTAAAATAAAAATACGTAAGCGCAGACGTGTTTTAAGTATCGAAAAAAAAAAGACAATATTATCAATTAATTAATTTCAGACAATTAACAATCCGATTATCGATATTTTACAGGAGTGCAGACGTGTTTTAAGTATCGAAAAAAAAAAGACAATATTATCAATTAATTAATTTCAGACAATTAACAATCCGATTATCGATATTTTACAGGAGTGCTTGCAGAAATGGGAAATTTGATCAGAAAAACTTTATACCCCAGACAATACTTAACACATCAGAAGAACTAAAAGTACCGATATCGATAAATTATCGTTGTTCATTGAACGAGAATGCTCCGAGAGTTCTTTCGTTGTACTTTAACCGCTCGGTGAAGAGTGGCCGTTCATTTATCGCTGCTCATTAATTTTTTGAAATGAACCAGCAGGATCGATTCGCGAACAAATCGTCCATCTTTAGTAATTAATACGATTACTGTATCCGTATAGAATCGGTCGTTCGATATTACAAAATAATGCATTCCGTCTACTATTCGGTGGTGTAAAGTTTAAATCCGTTATAATTATTATTTCTAATTACCGTTCACCGCGCTCGTTAAAAGCCGCTCATTAATTATTCCTAAATATGTTAATGCGTTTATACGCTCGTTCGAATTTATACGGCAAATTGCATTTAAATTTTGACCGTAAAGAGAGAGAGAGAGAGAGAGGTGATAAATGTTATTATCGTCGATGTGTGACGGTTTTACCACGCGAACGTATTAAATGAATGTACGTCATTCGACAATTATTTCTCGATTTCTGACACACTTCACGGTTTTAACACAGTCACGATGTCCATTATATGGTACGTGAAATTTTAACGCTAACGACGTTTTTTATTTTCCGGCTAAAGTGAAATGTCTCAATTTTTAAAATAAAGCCATCGCGAAAATTATCTACAGTTCGCGCCTAAAAAGCGGCGTATTGTATAATAAATGCCCGCGTATAAAATTTATAATTTTGATTCGAAATTTTATCATGTACGATCCACTTTTCGCGCGTTCAATCAGTATCAATTCTGATTTTCTCCGTTTTTTTATTAGTTTTTGACAATATTTTACCTCGACCCTCCCGCCCAGATGTTGGTAAGTGATTACTGAGATCTGAAAATCTGTCTACAGAAATCATAACATACAATTGTCACAAGTTGTGCTCGAGATGGAAAATTTTCCATGTAGTTCACTTATATTTTTAATCCATCGGATAAAATATCGTATATTGCCCGTTATAAAAGTTTTTTTTTTTTTTATATATTACGATGTTTTATTTTTTTCTACGACTAAATATAATCGTTAGAAAATTTTTTTAAAGACGTTTAACCAACTTTCGGAGAAATTGTATAGGTCGGATTTGTATTTCCTTGTTGGCATAATTCTTATTTAGCTATTTTCGAAAGAAGGTTTAGTTAATTGTGTCCGAAACGCTAAATTTTTCGTCAACGTCGATGATAAACATTTTTTAATGGGTTCTAGATTATTAAAACTAAATATTTTTTAAATCCATTTTTTTTCTTTTTAAAAATCGACTTAACGTTCGGTAAATTACGAAGAAATAATTTATAAAAACGATGTTAATTGAACAACATTGAACATATTATTCGAGCTAGAAAATAGCCTATCCGCAAAAGTAAAAGGGGCTTAAAACGTAAATAATTTTAAAAATAATTTTAAGTCTCGTTCTAAAATTTTTGTCGTTATGTTCATTCAAAAATGATCGATTTTCCACTTTCGACGAAATTATATGCGGATTCGTAATTTTAGGAGACGATTTACACGGTTGAAAATTTAATAAATCGCGTGGTTTTTCCCAGTTAAATTAACGGATGGTGTCGTGTAAAAGATCATCTGTAACGATAACAGTGCACGAATAATTTCTAGGCTATTCAATTTATTCTGCTAACATTGTGTTATAGTAACCCGTTCAGTGCCCATCGTTAATATAATAAACAGTATCGTGTTTAGGAAATATAATTTACAATTTATTCGTATTATTTCTTATTCGCCGAACGCACAAAATGTTCTACCTCATTTTATATTATATATATATATCTATATATCCATGTTTTATTAAGAGCCTTGCTTTGTCTTCTACCTAGCCAACCATGTTCTTCCATCCTTTCCTGTTGCCTGCCACATATATATATATATATATATAGGTATATACTATGAATGTATTCTACTAATGCATGCATTTTGCTTTATGTGCATTGCGAAAGACCAGTCGTCTGGTCGTTGTTTATTTACTATTTAGCCCTCGTAAATCTCGAAAAGTTTATTAGTGTTCGTTAAAAACGGGCTGTTTTCCCGTGAAATTTAAGATTTAAACCAACGAGCGCGCAGGCCGATAATATACAGAGCTATTAGTTTTAAGCCCACACGGAACACGTTATATCTGTAAATCGAGAAATACTCGTAGATTAACACACACACACATAAACATCAACGTAGATAAAGTTAACGGGGAATATAGCCGAAAGAAATTTCATATCGCTTCGACGATTACGTTTATTTTAATTTACCGATCGATAGATAAAATTTAACACGCGCCGGTGTGTTAATAAAAATTTTCATCATTACGACGACGAGATTTAAATTATTCGCGATAATTAGTGACTTCAAATCGGTTAATCGGATTAAATAGCCACCGTTGTTTTAATTCGAAAATTACGTCGAAAACGTTAGTGTATATATAGACTAATTTTAAACTGCGACGCATTATTTGTAGGGAACGTTTTATCGAATTAGCCACTTCTTCAACCCAACCACACCCGGAAATTTTAATTTCTCGCTGAAAAATAAACATTCCCCGAAGTTAATCGGAATTCAAAAATCGTCGATATAATCGCCGCATTAAAGACGGTTGGTATTAAACGCTATAAAAGTACTTTTATACCGCCTCACAATATATTCAATAAAAACAGTCAAGTTTGCTAGTTTCACTGACACTGATGATATTCTAACCAGCGAGATTAGTATACTGTTTATCGTGATACGGGATAAAAGTATTTTTATTAAATTTTTTTTATTTAAATATGCGTTACCCAGGAAACCTAATTTGATGTATACAGCTTATAGATTTTCGGAAGTCGGACTGTTCCATTGGCACTTGTTTGTTAATAGTATCTTCTATTCGATTGTACAATAATTTTTCTCATAGTTTATCCGTTACACTGAGTACCGAGGTAGGTCTGTAATTTTCAACATTTTTGTATGGCTATCGCTTTAGATATTTTGGAAAGTTTTTGAATTGTCCAAATAAATTTAATATTCATCTTTTAGTATTTTTTCTCAGATGTCTTATAAATTCTGGGTGGCAGCTTTCCCGAGCTTCATATTTGTTATAGCTGCAGTACGCTTGATTTCTCTTCTGCTGTTTTGAGTAATGTTGCTTTCTTTCGTCTTATGAATTTACTGAAATTTTTGTTCAGATTCGATGCGTTGGTTGACCACCCTTATCAACCGACCGGCTATATTTTCTGGTGCAACACTCTGCGGTTGGTTACTATTTTTTTATCATTAAATTTACGTAGCAGGTTCCAAGCTTATCTGCTCTTCCGTTGGAAGTTCATATTTTCTATCGGTTCAACCCATTTTTCTCTTCGATTATTATCTAGAGCAGTGATCAATTTATCAGCTAATTCGCCACATTCTGAGTTTTTGTATTGTTAATTCTGGATGAAATGTTTTTATGATATGTCTTCACGTTTTTAACGAGTAAATTAGCAAAACGTTCACAGTTTTCTGAGGCTAGTTTTATCTTCATCACGTTGTAAATTAATTATTTTTAATTGTATATCAATAGGAAAGTTATCAACTTATACAGAAAATTGATTTCGAGTAATTGATAAATTGGTAATAATTCATCACATTGTAAATTAATTATTTTTAAAAGTGTATCAATAGGAAAGTCATCAACTTGTACGGAAAATTGATTTCGAATAATCGATAAAATTTTATCGATTTTTTGAAGCAATCGAATCTTTGCTCGAAATCTGCCACGAATGCGAGGATATTTTTATTAAATGTTTGAACCTTTTAAAATATTTAAAGGTATGGTCTGTAACGTTGGAAAATGATCGAATTTACATTCAGTCAGATTTGTAGAAGAAAGGCTCAGTTTCATTTTAAAAGCTTTTAATTTCTGTATTAAATCACGAGCAAATAAATTTTTTCCTTGTAAACATTTTTTGAATTCGTTCAAGTGTACGATAATATCAGAAGAAAATGCTTAATCACAAATCCAATTTGAATCTAATAACTAAGGAAAATCTTCATGGTTTTTAAGCGTTAAAAATATTTTTATTTCCTCTTGAAGGTCCCACATACGCCTTGAAACTTTTCCCAAACTTAACCGACGGATTTTATTGTGATACAGTATATCTAAATGACTGGTATTTAGTTTTTGAATGAGATCAATAAATTTCCTTTGGTTTAATCATTTTGATCGTAGGAAATTCACTAATTTCATAAGTATATTTGTAACCTTCTTCTATTATTGCTACCTATGCCGGAGGTGCAAGGCACAGTTCGTGCACAAAATTCCCATAGTCATAGCGCACAAGTATATTACCTAATCGATTATAAACAAGCAGTTCAACAAATATATAGAAATTAAAAATATGTACATCAATATAATACGGTAATTGTATCATCTTTAATAAAATCAATAATTTATATTCATTTTTATATATATCAATATAAATATTATAACGTTATCAAGTATGAGATTATGTATATTTTTAAGTCATAGTACGTGTTATTATTAAACTGCTTGAAAAGCAAGACGAATGAAATTTTGATGAATGGAGATAATTTTTTTTTTTTTATTGGTCCAGTTATAACACTCTTTGACCAGTCTAGTTCTAAGTTCTTAATTTTTAATATAATTTATATACATATGTCTATTAAATACATATCTTGTTATCTTTAATAAATTTATATAGCATTTTTGCCGCTGGAGAACATGGTTCTGCTAGTATTTCATTAAGTGCAAATGGCATTGTTCCATACTGTGCAAGGCAGACCGAAAAAAAAAAAAGTTCACGACCTTCTACACAGCTTGAACAGGTCCAAATGAGATGTGTCAACGATCCTTCTTCTTGTCCGCATAATTGACAAAGGCTCGAATCAATAATGTTCATTCTAGCTAGATGGTCTGTAGTTCGCGTATGACCCGTTCTAATTCTTAACATGGTTTTAATATAGCAGCTTTTCAAGTTATCAATTTGATACCAAAGTAGTTTTGGAATATTCGGCTGTATATTACGGTAATTTTTTCCTTTGGTTATGGATAACAATTTATACTTCTTGTTCCACGCATCGTACGCTTTTTCCTTAATCCAAGTAATATATTCGGTCCATTCAATCGGTAATAAATAAGAAAATAACAAAAATATGTTTGAAAATACCCTTAAAATAAATAAGTGGTATTACTTGACTCAAAATAGAAGAACAAAATGTAATTGGCTTAAGCTCATGTGCATGTATACATGAGTATATATATATATATATATATATATATATATATATATATATATATATATGTATATGTATTACACGCATATAAAACTAGTTTAACCATCGTACATCTATGAATCGAATAAGAATATTTTAGAGCTAATTCCTACATGTTTATATATATATATATATATATATATATATATATATATATGAATAGAGATAGAACAAATCATTATCAGTGTTATTAAATATTTAAGTTCACAAAATTTAATTTGAGACATCGATAACTAATATTTAAAATTGGATGATCCCATTCAGATCATTTATAAATTCGTATATATAAATTCGTATGTTTAAAAATATGACCGGCATCGAATACTGGATAAGTTCCTAAAAGTAGTAAAAGCTTGAGATATATATGTAAATATATACAAATGTAGTAAGTAAACTAAAGGCTTATCAACTGGTAAATTAGTTAGAAACGTTACCCTAACCGACCTTCGTCCCCGTATAAGTGCGGCTTGGGGAATTATAAAAAAAAAAACGACCTTCGTCCGTCTGAAGATTGATAGAAAACAAACAACGCATCTTGAGTAAGGCAATGCAGCGGATTTGCTATTGCCTTCCTTAGCACACTGATACTTATTTCGGATGAATATCTGAGCAGGGTAATGTCTTTTTACAATTAAAAATTTTCGTTTTTGGCAGAATTACAACTCTGGTCAGCCGAGCAGAAGGCTAGATCATTACGGATAAGCCACGAGTCACTCGTACGATTAAAGTGTAAAAGTAAAAGAATCAGCGTGAATCAGCATATTCTAGAAGCCTAATTATTATCAATTAGAGAAAAATACAAAAAAGCACGATTAAGAATGTGTATGACAAAACAGGCTTTTATAGTAATAACACGCTAAGAAATCTGACGCTATATATAACTTTCCGTCCCGTTTGAATAAACATAAACAATGGCTGCTGACAATGAGAAGGAATCTAATTATAGTGGGAACGACCAGAGGGGTGACGAATTAGAGATATAGACGAATTACAGAATAGGTCTAGAAAATATAAGAAAGAAATACAATACGAACGTATTTAATTCGTTTATTCTACTTGCAATTATTGTACAGATTTACTTTTGGAAAAATGTGTAATTGTTTTTTAAATTGTAATTGCTAAATTACGCACTTGTCGCATTGCAATTAGTTTCAAAATTCTTGTTGCTGTTCATGCCATTGAATATAGTTAATATTTCTTCTAATTCTTTACAGTGAACACCTCGACTATGAGAAACATCATCTTCGTCGTCTTCTCGCTCGATTTTGGTGTCCTTGTTGACTACTTGTTCAACTATTTCATCATAATTTAAAATCTCGTGACTCTTGCACGTCACGCTGTTCAGTCGGAAAAGTACGAATTTCTTTCCATAGTTGAGCGACTTTACATAAAAGTTGTTCATTTTCGACGTTGTCAGTTTCGTTAGCTTCGTCTATTGGCCAAAGTTTATTCCAGCTACGCGATAATGTTTTGTTTGGAACGTTATTCCACGCATCGGCAATGTTGAAAATTGCAACTTTAATTATGTAACCTTTCCAAAAGTCACCCATATTAGAAACAGATTCACAAGAAATTACATTTTGAAGAATTATTTTCTGATAACGAAGTTACAAACTTTCAATAACCCCTGATCCATTGTCTGAATCAGAGAAGTTGTATTCGCGGTAGAAATGTACATTTAATATTTTCATCAAATTCTAGTTCATTTAATGGGTTGGTGCATTATCCATTATTAAAATTGCCTTTTCCGGTAATTTTTTTGATTTAAGGTTGATGAACAAAAACATTTTGAAACCTCGCAGTAAAAATTTTTTGATTCATCCAAGCAATTTTTTGAGCGTAGTAATTTAACGGCAACAAATTTTTATCAAAAATTTTCAGTGCTCTAAATTTCAAATTTCATTGGCGGATCTGTGAGTTTTGTAATTTGAAGGTGTTTTTGTAGCCATTACTAATTAAAGAAAAACTCACTAAAAATGCAAAATAAAAATACGGAGAACGGAATGCGCTATAAATACGTAAAAGAACTTGGTAAAATTAACGATAGAATGACGAATGGTGACTGTTCAAAAATTATTTGTGTAGCCTAGGTATGACGCATTAGTTAACGGAACGTAGCGGATGTACTTCTCAGAATCGATGTAGCCTAAGCAGTGGATAGGTGATTCATCTATCAATACTCAGTCGATGTCAACATAATATTTCTTTTTTGAGGAGGGTGACGAATTACAGAACACGAACGAATTATCGAGTTTCCAATGTACTTTTAAACACGGTTAAACTCACTATCGACCGATTATACTATAAACAGTAGTGTCAGAGATTAAAAATGTCGAAAGAAGAAATTATTTAGTTCACAAAATTAAAGCAGAATAAATTTTCAAATTTTCAAATAAAACCTGGTAGAGGACGATATAAACCGCGTAATTTCGTTAACGAATACGCCACTCACAAACCTAGAGTAGGTAATAACAGTGTAACGTTAGAATATATTCTCTATAATAAAGTCTAAAACCTGATGTTCCCGAATGCGTTTATCTGTTCCCAATTCGGTCGTCTGCAATCAACGTCCTCTTTGTTTGAAATGCAATTATTAAAATACGTACTAGAGATTACTTTGAAGTATTCGCTGCAGTAATAACATTAACACAGAGTCTTTTGCGCGGTATCTCGTCCCAAGCGTGCTGAGAACAAAACGTAAGACGAGAGCTTATTAAGTCTGGATATGCCGTACATCGATACTTGTATATACGCGTGAAAAGCTCTCGTTGCTAGAACCCCACCTCCAGCTTTATCGGTTATATAATTTAATTGAAGATCGCTTTATTCCATCTTAAGAATACATACGTATACTCGTGCATATATTACGTGTATATATTTCTTCTTATTTTTAGTTCTATTTCTTAATCTCGTTATATTTGTCCGTTTTTCCATCACTACCTTATTTAAATAAAGACCATCTCTATGCTTAAGCTGCACATATCGCGTAATAATAGAACTAACGAAGAAGCTTGTTTAAAGAAATCCACCAAACAAACTTTCGGAAAGTACATTTACCATTATTATCGCTATATCAGCCCGTCGTCTATTTCGCACATATATCAATAACTACTATCCAAGTCAGTCGCAAATTTACTTATTTAATTCCGGATGATAAGTGGGTATTCCATTTTATATATTATATATATCTCATTTAATTCTACTATACACCATCTCGTTGTATTTCATCGCATTTTTTTGCTCGCCTGTTACCGTAGTGTAATATACAAACAATTTTATTAACTGTTGAATAGAGTACTTATTTAAATTAATCTACCGGTAATGCCACATTTTTAATTTAGCCACTGAATCGTTCCTGGATAAGAAAACTTAATTGAAGGCAGAATAAACGGTAAACGGCCGAAAGGAAGGCCAAGAACAAAATTTACGTAAAGCATACTAAAGAAAACTGAAATCAAAAAATTGACCTGCGACAAAACGTTACTAGATGACAGCCACATGTTGCCTACAAACCTAATGGTTGAGAAGATAAAGAATATATATATATATATATATATATATATATATATATATATATATATATATCTGCATAAATAAATATGAAGACATTGCGAGGAAAGATAAATCGAAATTAAACCGCGTTATTTAAGAAAGCAAAAGAAAAAAAAACAAATAAATAAATTAATTCTAAAACGACGCTTAGCATAAACATAGAGAAACGTTGAAAATCCGTTAAAAGAACTTTTTTCGTAAAATCAGAATTCGGAAAGGTTAAGTATAGAAATAGAAGTTCAAAGAATAAAAAAATTAAATAGAATTCTAAGATGACTACGCGCCGTCGAAAAGTAATCTACCGTTTGTTTCATCGTGCGTCCATCTGGCAAATTCGCAGCAACAGCAACATCACGAGTAGACGATACTTATTAAGGAGAAATTAGGCAGGTAAGCTGTTCTTCTGCGAAAGTTTCCGAGAATTAAATTATACTCCAGCAAATTCGGATAGCTGGAAAATTTAATCGACCAACCTACCTCCGTTGGAATAGCTTCGTGTGCTCCGTTTAAACAAAGAAACTACTTTTACTTCGAACAAACATTTTCAACACTTTTTTCTATCCTTGTTCAAATATTTTTATATTTATATTTTTGCCACGTTTGTGTGTGTGTGTGTGTGTGTACGTGATATATTTTTTTCCTTATTTAGAAATTATCGTTTCCACTTAAAAGAGACGAAGAAAAGTTTTTCTCCGAAATTTTAAATAAGACGGTAACTTTTCATTCCTAACGATTATATATACATATTTATATATACATATAATGTTCAGAAATTTTTATATTCATTTCGTTATTCTTTTTCCTTACTGGATTCTTCATAATTTTATTCACACATGTATACGCGCACGCACACACTACATATAGATACTAATGAAAAGAAACAAAGATAAGAATCTACTGGAAAATGTGCATACAAACACACACACACATATATATATGTATGTATACAACCCACACTAACTTAATTTACTTATTAATTTCATTTCATCGGTACAGACATACACACACATACTTACATACATACATACATATATATATATATCCGTGTATACATTAGTTAGATTCTTCTGATTTCAAGATGTTTAATAATTCGTCAACAGGATAAAATCGAAAAATATCCACACAACTATATAAATCTTATATAGTATACAATTTGTGGATTATGTTAACATATGTAAATAATAATATCCATAAATTTAAAAACTAAACATTGTTCAAAATTTAGCTCCCGGAGCGATTTAAACACTCTTTCGAGCGAGCTAAATTACAGTTTTACTACACGTGAAAACAAACATCTTACCACTTCAACATAGTGGACATTAAAATATTGTACGCAACTAATTTGTAAACCGTTATAATTCAGCCTATATTGCTCTTCTGTAAATAATTTAATAAATCTAATGTCTTTAAACCGCTATTAAAACGTTTAAAAAAAAACCAAAGAATTTATTATAAAATCTCGAAAAAAAAACATAGGTTTTAATTTCAATTACAATAAATAAAATAAATACGAGAAACGCTTAATTGACAATATTTTTAAAGTAATCGAAAGAAAAAGATGCAACTATCGTATTAGGAATAATATGTACAAATGTTAGTGATCAGTACTAGAATATATCAATATCAAACTGAAATAGATCATCCACAACTTTTTCTCGGCAGACTATTAAATTGTTACTGTTCCCATAGGTATACAGAAATTAGTTCCAGGTGAAAATAGAACAGAAAAAATGATTTAAACAACGTTACTGTTTAAAAAAAAAAAAAAAAAATTAGTTACAATCAAAATTTTTCTTTCTGAAAAATCACATTATATAAATCCTTACATACAGCAGGTTTCATAATTCGACAAGTTTGAAATGTAGTCATTTTAGGTGTGCTATTGTGTTATTATTTGTGCATAAATTTTATATTGTTGGATTTTTTATTTTTGCTATTTTGTTTATATATAAATTTTATATTACTTATTAATTGTATTGTTTACTACATTCACTATCGGATTATTTAAAAATACTGTTTTATCACTGATGATTTTTGTGAATTGAGTTTACATTTTATATTTTTATAAACCGTTGTATATTTTATGATAATGACTTACAGTCGAAAAGCTTTTTGTGATTTTTCATTCATAAAGAGAAAAAAATTAGTAATTATAACTCTTTTTTTTCTTTTTAAATCATTACATTACACACTTTTCAAATTATGAAACCTGATTCGGGTAAGGAATTATATAATGTGAATTTTCATAAAGAAAACAATTTTTAAAAAATCACTATATTCCAAACTTTTGATATTATGAAACCCGATTCATTATATTAAAAAAATCGAGTGATTTTAACTCCTTTTCGGTTGTTTATTTTTTAAAAACATCATTACATTCCAAACTTTTCAAATTACTGATTTATACGCGATTATATTTGTCGGTGGCATTACGTCGAAAATATTGTACGAAATACAAAAACCAATAACGACATAGTAAAGACAATATTACAGATCGATTCGAATTAATATAGAAAATTGATTGCAATTTTTGATAGTACGAAAATATAATCAAAAAATTTCAGAAGCAAATAATCTTGATTATTCCTGTAAATAAAAGGAAATGCAAGATATACATATATATATATCGATAGAAACTTATCTAATTTATTTCTTGTATAAATTTCTTGAGTATTGAATGTATAATGTTTATATTTTACTTTAATCCGATCACATCTAGCGTTTCCATCAATAATTTAAGGTTAGCGTGACAGTGATTTGAAGGTTAGAAGTTTCGAAAAAAGTATGAATTTTTCTTTTATACATAAATTAATCCGTTGTAAGTCACCCCTTTTAGAGAATGTCAGATTTTCTGTCCATACTATCCATCGAATGTACTCGCGACAGATTTAGACAAACCAGTTTACTTGCTCACCTTTCCGTTCGTTAATTAACGCTTTATAAAAAAATTACAAAAAAAAAGAAAGATATTTTTATTAGCGATAATTTTAGGAAATTCTTACACACATCATTCGGAGTGGACATTATAGCAAATGTCCGAAGTTGCCTGAATTAATAACTTTATACGTTCGCGTGTTACCGTGTATGTAAATTGGAGTTATCCGTGTAAATGTAAGAATTTAGTTTTGCAGATTTATTATCTTACGTTTGGTTCTGTTACTAAACGTTCTATGTATATACGCGCGGTATGACATATGTATGTGTGTTTGTGTGTATGCATATAAATGTTTATTGCATTTTCTTTTTTCTTTTTTATTTCGTACTTCTACGTAGACATATCGCGCTGTATAGTAACTGGCTTTCGACTTTTTTTTCGAAGGGATTTGTAAAATAAATAAATCCAGTTAATAAAATGGACAAAATAATTCTTCAGATGTGATACTTAGGAGAAATAAGGAATTCCGGAAGTAATATGGAAAACGGTCGTATAATTGTTTTCAAAAATTACGCCCTAAATCGGAAGACGATAAGAAGTCTTAATAATATATATTTAATATTTTTTCCCAATTCGAGAATTAACAAATATTTCCCCCGAGATATATCAAAATATTTCTAGATAATCTAGATAATTAAAATAAAAAACGTTCATCTCCGTGTTAATACGTTGGTCAAGTTGTCAAAAATATAGTATATTTTTTTTCTTATACTATTCTTTATTCGCTAAACGCTATGCCAAATCGCTGCAACCTTTTTCTCTTATTATACTAGCCAGTATGCCAAGTTCTCGATATTATATTCAAGCGATCGTGTTTTATTATAGATGTTCTTTTGCTTCTAACTTTACCGCCTCTATTATATTTTTTATAAAGTTATTATTACTCGTTCCAAATAGTTTTATTTTCCGTTTTTTTTTTTTTTATTAAACTTTATTTTTTCGTCGTAAGGAATTTATTTGTTTTTACATTTCTTCTTCCAAGACGTTTATTCCGACGCCACGTTCACAACTTCGTTCAATTCGGTTTTCGCCTCCTTAAGCGTCAATTTTCGTAAAAGTAATCATTCGGTACACTTCAAACGTATGTTTTTTGATAAAATTTGTTTTCGGACGTCTATATACTAATGTTCTAATTTGTTCGTATATGACTTGCCTTACGTGTATCTTTTAATATCTATTAAAATGTAATGATTTTTTTTTTCTTCAAAAAACCTTTACGAAAAATCAAAAAAACTTTTTGTTAATTATCGAGTAAATATAAAAAATATAAATTACGCGCGAATCTATAACAGTATAAAATGTAAAATATTAAATTAAATACGCAATTTACAAAAATTGTCAGTGATAAAATATCATTTCGAAATAATCTGATAGTGAATGTGGTATTATATAGTATACCGATTATTAATTAGTTTCGTTTCTTTTTAATTGTTCTAAGAATTTAAGGGAAGGTATTCGTTTCGCTTCCATAATGAACTTCGATCTCGTCTTACCTTCGAATTTCATTTCAAACGCTCCTAGTAACTGCCCATTCTCGGAAGGCCAACGTACAAAAGAAAAAAAAAGGCCACCATTCCCCTTTTATTTATTTATCTATTCGTAGAACGTTGGTATAAATACGTCGCTTTGGTTTATTTTATTTTATTTTTATTTTTTTTTCGAGCGTTCTCTAAGATCGGAATCCCAAAAGCCGTAAACTTCGTAGCGAATAAAATCTTTTGCTCCTGCGAGATTAGCTCAACTCGACAACGCAATAATGTAACCGGCGTAACGTGTAAGAATTTAAAGTAGTACGAAAATCGTGGACTAGCGACACATTCTTCAATTCTCCTTAGGGAAATCACACGACGGCCTTACCTACTTATAATACGAGAGAAACTAGAGGATCGCGCACGCCGTGGATACTAGAATAAAATAAGAACGGGGCGACTTTGTGTAACGAGAAAGTTTTCTAAGGAATTTACGATGGTTCCAAGTACAACGCGTCCTTATATTCATCTGTACGCACACACACACACACACACACTATAATGTGGCCCTTACAACTTTGCCGTAGTGACCCCGTATATGCATAGTTTCAACGATGACAGAAATACGAACGGAAAGTCGTAAATTTCTCTTTTTCATACGGTACAACGTACGTTAGAAACCAAGGTGCTTTTCGAAGGTGACACGATACCAGTTTTCGAAACCGTTCAGATTATGCGAATAATGGTTCAATAACGCATCGTACCCATCACGAAGACGAAGACGAAGACGAAGATAATATAACGAAAGACTAACATCAGACGTATGTATATAAACATATATTCGTATAATATAACGTATAAATTATTTTGTTGGTGAATTTAAAGAGAATAGAGATTTTGGACGAAATATAGATTGTTTCCTCAACTTCGTTCGCAAATATCTTTAATCATTTAATCAGGGCAGATTCTAATTTATGGGACCGGATATACTCGAGGGAAAATCCAGATATCAAATTTGCGTTTTAATGAAATACCATCTTCTTCCTGTTAGCCTATTTCCAGTCTAACGTTATCGTCGTCATGGAGGAAACCTGCCAAACTGATAGAAACGCTATAAATATAACGGCCTACTCGTACACGTAATTTTCGATAAATGAACGTTTACCTTCTCGGAATGTAATTTAAATGCCCATTTATAACATGCGGACATGTACGTCTAAATATAATGCACACACACACATATGTATAAATATATATATGTATGATAATATTCAATAAACAAACGTGCGCATTGAAGATTTCTATGTTTGCTTAAATTATACGGGCGATTATATAACGAACGTGAAACATTCACAAAACAAAAACCAAATGGCGTCGATATTTTATAATAATAAAAAAATATTTCATTGTAAACCTTAAATAGATAATAAAACCGTTATTATTATTATTATTATTATTATTATTATTATTATATTTCGTTTGTAACTTTTGTATGGCAATAGCAAAATAAAATTTGAATTGATTGGATTATTATTCATTATTAATTATTAATTATTAATTTGTATACTGAAGGCGAAATTTGTGTCTACATTTTGAGTCCACGTTATCAAAGTAATAATCTAATTATTACTTGGAAATGGTAATCGTAATACTTTGGGAGGCGTATTCCACCTCGTACTTGCTGTAGCCTCAAATAAAGGCAACTATTAGCCGGAGTAACATATTTAAGAGTTCATTTTAAACGGACTGTTAGCAAAAACGAGCGCTAGACTATGTGTCCCCCCCAAAAAAATTTATAGATTGACAATAAGACGACAAACAAGTTAAAGAAGAAAGCAAAATTTTCATACAATTAAAATGAATTCAAACTCTTCGATATAAATTTGACGGCAGTTTGATTTGACAACAATCTTACCATCAACGCGTCTGTACGTATGGATAAATTTGTATTAGGTTCGCATTTAATTCATTCGTTTATTTTTATAGTCTCCCGTCGAATGTGAGCAGTCTTAATATCATTGGAACCCATTTCAATCCTATTGTCTCAGACAATGCTTAGCGATGGATTTAGTGTAGATTCATATAGATTTTGCTAGCGCGAGTATTGTCCGATATAAGTACATGCTATCGATTAATTTAGTAATATGAAATATCGCTTTACAAGGAAGGTGCTTAACCATAGTTGCAGCAATATCATCAGCATACGACACTTTATTAACGATTTAATACATTTATAAGTTTCAGATGGTGTAACGAAGGAAAACCTATCCGAAGAACATGCGAGTTTTTTTACTGCATTATTTATTTTATAGTAACGAGCCCGCGGAACCGAATTATCACAAAGCTTACTAATGCCTGATGTAGCGATTAATTCTAGTTTGTCAGCTGGTTTATAAACGGGCTGTTCGGTTACATACTTTCCAAAGAGTATTGTTTTTAGGCGATATAGATACGAATTCCAGGTATTATTTTTCCAAAAATTCAATAAACTCCCAAGAAATTCGTGCTAGGATTAAATATTTAGACCTGACGTCAAAGTACGCAGGTGTGAATCTTAATCTAGCAGTGTGGCGCTAATAATAATTTTTAATAGAGATAATTTTAATAATACTGGGAGGGATATTACTTCTTAAATATTGGCGAAAGCGTGATTTTTTAATAGTTAATTTTGCAGAATCTAATGTAATTTTGATTAGGTTGGCAACAGCAACATCAATAGCACTAATACAGTCAAAAGTGTCTGTCAGACAAATATTAGTATGAATTAGTTCTTTAAATTTTTCCCAATCCTCATTTTTGTAATTAAAAATTTCAGGTTTTGCATTAAACGAACTACATTTATCAATTGTCATCATATACGACATAATGGGATTGTGATCAGAAGACAAACATGAAATTGAAATAGGAACATACTATGAAAAATTTTAACTAAATCTAATACACTTGGATTTTGCTTCCGCTGGCTAAGAATATATACGTAGGATCGATTGAGGATAATACTTTTAACTTATATTTAGACGACGCTTGAACTAATGTATTACCAGCAGCATTATTATTGTAACAATTCCACGATCTATGCTTACTATTGAGATCGCCTATTACAATAACGGAGCATACGATCTGCATATTAGGCCTAAATCGTAGTCTAAATACTTTTAAAGTGGGGTACCGATAAGCGCAAAAAATATTAACGGTAGATTTACCTAATTACAACTCAATACTCAACGTATCTAGGTATTTCAGCCGGTAATAAAGGTACAACGCCATGATTAAGTGTATTTCTAAACTTCACCACTACGTCCCTTCTTGTCAGATCTGTAAACGTGATAACTGGGTATTTTAAAATTGCGTACATCGCTGAGTTTGGTTTCGCAAATAGCGGTTATATCAACGTGATACACGGAGAGAAAATGAATGAATTTATTAATTTTAGAAAAAAATTAACTAGCGCTCCAGCTAATATGATTTTAGACCTATCATTTTCCGTGATTTAAAAATTAAAAAGAAAAACTTAAAATGATAAGCCTCGTATAACAGTTTCAATTATTATTAAAATTTTTGTGAGGCAATCCGCGTTTCCGGATTCTGATGACTTTCTACTAACATTTTTGAATACTGTAAGTATCCTAGTTAAAAGTCTCTGAAAGTATTTATTACTTCTGCAAAATATGAGAACATAATGTTGTTTGTGGAATTTGTGGAATTATTGCTAGTGGCCTTAGCATACGTTCTCGAGTGTGAGGTATTTAAATTGCTATTAATGTTACTACTACCATAATTCTTATAATTACGACGAGTTACAAAATTATTAGACGAGTTTTTATTAATGTTAATCGATTTACGAATACGCGAAAAGGATATGGCCTTCTTTTTGGCCCCGCATTCGGTAGAACTTGAGTTATGGTTTAAATTACAGTTAGGCAAATTTTGTCCGAGGAGATGTGCAATCACGGCTTTCGTGCTCAAGTTCACACTTGAGGCATCTACGAAGCATGTTACAATTAGATGATACATGTCGTACATTTGACAACGGTAACACTATATAATACTTCTGTTCTCGGTCTATATTTCTCCCAAGATACTACGCAGTTATCTATCATCTTAAAACTGGTTACTTTTCTAATGTCGGTGGGAAACTAAGTAAATCGGTTGAGCACCATAGAATTTCTGTTTAAATTCAGTTATAACTGGTGCTATCATCGCCACATTAGCTGTAATTTCTTGAATCGTTAAATCGATCGGTAACCCTTTTAAAACCATTTTTACAGG
Organism: Coronaproctus castanopsis; assembly: GCA_032883995.1. Classification (NCBI taxonomy): domain Eukaryota; kingdom Metazoa; phylum Arthropoda; class Insecta; order Hemiptera; family Monophlebidae; genus Coronaproctus; species Coronaproctus castanopsis. Next base: position 121,818,041 of record CM065053.1, read on the forward strand.
TTTACCGTTGGATGGAAGATGCGTATAAAATAAAACGTTTTTAATTTTTAACGAAGTAATCGGCGAATCGTAATATTCATTAAGTGGTGACGTAAAGAAAGAATGTATTTCCGCTCACACGTCGTCGAGCGAGTACAGCACGACATTTATAACGAAAGAAAGAAAGAAAGAAAGAAAAAAAAGAGAGAGAGAGAAAGATAACGATAATAATGGCCTAACGGCAGACAGCGTTAAAATAAAAACAACAATATGATACGATACAATGAACGCGTAATTTAGATGTACAAACTACACGTTACGTTACGAGACAAATTGACCTATATGGAATTGCTGCATATATATGGAATTGCTGTATATATATGGAATTGCTGTATATATATGGAATTGCTGGACATAGGGGATATGGAAAGAATGAAGAAGCAGATCAGACTGCAAATGAAGCCGCCTTCATGTGTCTTATAGAATTACCTACGGCAACGTGTTCTCTATAAATTCAAGCAATAAGCAAGATTTTACGATTTACCTCAACATAGTGGTATCTGGCCTATTCAGCATATTCATCGCACAAGACGGGACGAAGCGTTTGAGGAACTCTTATATTCTATTCAAAACTGATCTATCTACTTGCTGAACTCCTGTAATTTTTCAAATTACTACGAAGCATATCTTATTGTCCTGTTCTCTATAGAACTTCATTCGCTTTACGTTTTCCTAACGTACTTTATCAAATATTTTCACCTAAAATAACTTTTATTATTCTCACGAAACTATTCCGGTGCTTTTATCCTTTGTAGCGGTACGTGGCACGACGGCAAAAGAAATATCTTTAAGTTTCTATCTCTCGAATGTACTCTCAAATTATTCATATATATTTTTCTTTTATACAAAAAAGTGTTCCATTACTTATCCGATTAACGTAAAACATTTTTGAAAATCACTCGAAAAAGATCGAGCGTTAGAAAAATTCAGAAACAAAGAACTTTTATAAAAATGAATAACGTTCATTCGGAAGAACGTTTACTTATTTATTTTAATATTCGCCGATATAAGATCGATTGAACGAAATTCGATCTTTATTTCTTATTAATTTCTCCATTACTCTCTCTCGGAATATCTAGCACGTAATTCTTAGCACCCGTTCTTTGCTTTTTTTTTTACTTCCTGGAGTTCAGAGTAACGAGTTACTGGAGGAAATGGTGTGAAAATGTGAAACGGTTGTTTATAAAAGAAGATATATATTAACGATGATGATAATGCTGAAAGTCGAAAAGGTCGTCGCTACTCTTACAGATTATATTCGAAGTTGGACTACGCAGGAACAACAAACGTTTGTGTAGCTAGTAGATACTGTCGAGAATATTACAGGCACGTTTATTGCAACGTTATTGAATTTTATCGTGTACTCGTGAATCAACATACCGCTGAAGGAAATTAAATTGCCAGCCTTTTTCTGGAGTTTAGAATTATAACACTTTAACTCTCTCGCTCGCCGAAACCGATATGTATACACTCATTTTAAAATAAATCAACTTACACGTGTGTTCGACAACTTTCTAACGCTGCCCGTATATTATCTTTACTAATACGAACATATATAGTTTAAGAGTGCAATTAAGCAATCATTTTCCTGTGTTCGGTATTATTTCGAAAAAAGGACGATGTGTTAAATTTTGTATCTGTTAAAAAGGTCGAAAATAAAAATTCTCACCGACTTCTTTTTAATAAGGTAAAAAGATGAAAAAAAAAACATTCTTTAATAATATAACAAACAAAACAGGATATTCTCACTAGTTTCACGTTAACCACGATATAAAGCTGTTCTATTATTCACTTTATTAAAAAAAAAACGTTCTACTTCAAACATCACCGAAATTTAATAATACAGGATGATGTTAAAAATTCCAAAAGTAAATTTCCTCATTCTAGCGTCCTAAGAAAACATGCTAAGTAAAACAAGCGAAATAATTTTGACTATAGTCAGAGATTATTCCAACTTTGGGCCGGTTCCAGGGAATATTTCTTTTCGAAACTCTACTTAAACACTGTGTGCGAACGATGTTCGGCTTGCACGGTCAAATTTAAATTAGCGGCATTTATATATGTCGGTTTAAGTTAGACAACTATTTAACATCTTCACGAACTGCTCACGTACAAAATGCAATTATTCCGATATATTGATTAATCGGTCTAAAATCACTAAGCCTTAGCGATTCTGAGTTCGATCTGAGTCCCGTAAGACATACGATTCAACAGAGAAGCATCATTCAGCACGAACAAAATGTTACCATATTCTCGTGTAAACGGGGATATTCAACGTGATTTCGATTTGAAATTTCGTGATTATGTCTTTTAGGGCCGAAGACGGTGGCGCAAAAATTCAGGAATAATTCAATTATTTAGCGTCGAAAATAACATTAGCGATTTAAAGACACAAATAATCCATAGATCTGATTACATATAAACAAATAAAAAAATAACTAAAATTTTCTCCTTTATGAAAAATCATAAAACTTTTCCGCTGTTAAGCCATTATCGAGTGAATATAAAAAATATCAATTATAAAAATATACACAAATTTATCAACATATTAAAATGTAAAAAATTACGTACACACCACAATTTATACGAATTATTAAATATAACTCGATAATGTATGCGGTAAACAAGGCAATCAACAATTAAAAATATAAAATTTATATATCTGTAAAAAAAACAAAATAGCATAACCGTTATATCACCGATAACTCGTGTAAATTATATATATCTAAATATTTACATTTTATATTTTTATAAATTTTTGCATATTTTCATAATTTACATTTCTTTTACATTCACTCGATAATCGATTAACAGAGCCAGCTTTGTGATTTTTCATAAAGAAAAAATTTTTCTTTAGCGATTTTAATAACGGATTTTTTTTATTTTTTAAACAAATCACTACATTCCAAACTTAAAAAAAAAAACAATTACGTCGAGCTGTAATGTACTTCGGATTAAACAAAGGATGAAGATCCTTCATCCAGTTTATTACTTTGATGTTGCAATCTTTTCACGCGCACATGCATATATGTATGTATATATGCACTTGATAATAGAAAGATATAATTTAATTATTTAGGTAGAAATTCGTTTGATAGGGTCGAAGTTTAATTCGACGTTCGCTGTCGTATCTATTAGTTTTATTATACTATTATTGTAGATTTTTCCAAACCTACTTTGACACGTGTAAGCTATTATTAAATGGCAATGCTAATAATTCAAACAGATACGCCCTTACAATTTGTAAGAGAGGCAAAATTTGACCAAACCACATTGTACGTTTACGTCCGCTCGAGGCTTTACGAAAGAAAAGATGGGTTCAGTGGAAAATGATTAAATAAGCCAGTTAGAGTGAAATTCGATCAGTTGGAGGAGCCGGCATTAGAATAAAGTATTGTTTTTTTTTAGCGTTCTATTCCTGTTGCGCTTCATAGAATTACAGTTTAAGAAGGAGATAGAATGATTTGCACCATCATATTTTTGGAAAAGATTAAAAATTTCGCCAAGTTAAGGAGACGCGACATAGCTGAATTCTAGCATCAGAAAACTTAGGAAACATAACAAACCGGGTTATTTTTAACGCTTTATTATTTTTAACGTAAAACAAAATAAATAGAAAATAATTATTTATTACCGGATTTCTTTTTATTTAATTATTTTCGTTAATATTCGCGCGTGTAATTAATACCGAAATTTTACAATAAACCAATACATTATTATTTTTTACACGAAAAATAACGTGCAAGTTATTAATGAAGTATTTATCAGCAGAGAACGCAAAATATTAAAAGCAGAAACAGAGTAATTATATTAGTGTATATATAGGTATATACTTGTGCGAGGATCCTATAAAAAATACGAGAAGTTCTTCGTTATGCGTTAGGCAAGCTCAGGGATGCTCGTAACGCACACGCATAAAAAAAAAAAAAACGGTTTTCGAATGATATTTCCGATAACATACATTTCGATTTTATTGTTATTATTACGCATTCGTTTAAAGATTTGAAATTTTTGCCAGTTCTTTTGGAAATATTTCATATAACTCGTGTAATACGTTAAAAGATAAAAAAATCGCAATACGCTAATATTCAAATATTCGAACCATAGCCGTCAAAAATATTTTTCAATCGGTAGCGATATTTCGCGAAAATATAAATTGAAGCAGAACGCGTATAGACAATTTCGACGGCCGATAGTACTCGCAGTACCGCCTATTATCAGCAGAGGTTAATTCGGTCGGACGCTATAAAATTGAAAAAGTTAAATTCGGCGAATTTCCCCCGTGATTTTCCTAGAAATTTTCCTCCTTGAACAATAATAACCAGTCGTGTTACATTAAAAAGGAAAACACAACTTTAAGCCCGAATTCTGCAATTGGTCTTGACTTTATTTCGGTAACGCTGTTAATTATCGCGTAGTTCGCTATCACATCCAAACAGTCGCCCCCTGTTTATATACGGCGCCATTGTTTGATATTCTATTATTCTATTATCATTGTTAAACACATCTCGTAGTTCTCGTAAACACCAACCGGATCCTTTTATAAGAGGGTTCATCATTAATTAAGAATATTATCATCATCATCATTATTGACTTAATTATAATTATTATTATTTAATTATTATTAGTCACGCTAATAATGTTGAGAATATAACCAAAGATTACTTGTGTACATCGGATTGTAATTCGATGCGAAAATTGTTGTCCCTTCTGTTCAGTTCAATTCTACCAGCCAATTTCTAAATGTTAAATTATTTTTGTTCACGGCATCCTGAAAACTTTAAATTTTATCACACCGATTGTATATATATCTTTTATGATATTACCGTCAACATAATTCCGATAAAGTTATATAATTTTGAGAGTACTCATACTACCTATAGTGTACAAATATGTATATATACATGTAAGCACGGTCTTCATAATATAATCGAATAGTCGATGTAAGAATAGACCGTTATCTTGGATTCCTTTTTCCATGTTATAAGAATTAGTTGACGAAATCTGTAAAGTCTTCACTACCAGAGGCATCACACTGAAGTTTCTCACGTGGTATGTCTTCTTGTATATGTGGCGAGATGCCGTCTATCTAACATATTTTTATCCGCAGCAATTGCTCACATAGATGCGACTACCTACTTACCACTGGACGCGAACAGCGTGGAGTTTATAGAATGTTGGGCAAAAGTACCGTGTGTAACGAATGAAGATCATTTTCCTGACGCGGATAAATTTTTTATAATAAAATAAAAAGAAATGGTAGCGTTAAAAAACGGAGAATATTTGCAGTTATATTTTTTATTATTAATTTCGTTATGAAACTATCCCACCAACAAGACGCCGGATTTTTGAGTGGAAATAATTACTCGAATAAAAATCTATACTCACTAGAACGATGACCGTATGAGGCACGGAAAAAACTTTCCAATTGTATGACCACTACAATGGATGAACAGCGTTCCATACACGTATGCGACGCGTATGAAACGCGTATATGTAACGCGTATGTATACCCTTTCGCAGCCGTTCTGCTCTTGTCGCTGCGGCACATTTCAATTTTTTTCTTTCACTTCTTTCTTAGCATCGTTCGTGAATAGTGTACAGAATTTTGTTGAGATGTCTATTAAGAAATTATCAGTAAAGGAATTGGCAATGGTTTCCATTATTTTGGACGAAGAAGAAGAAAATGAAAAAAATACTACGAGTACTCATGAATCTCTACGGAAACGAGAAACAAAAGGTGAATTTCTTCGAACATTGTACAGTCACCTGATATGAAGAAAAAAATTTTCTGTATTTTCGTATGCCGTCGTTAAAATTTAATGAACTGTGATTGGAAAAATTAAAAATGACATCGCCAAAAGAAACATCGTTTTTAATCGTTTTTAAAGGAAGTATTACATACACACACAAAAAAAAACTTTAGCTGTATGTCTACGGTAAGTTAAATAAAGGTAAATTCAATTTTTTGAACTCCTAGCGTAGTTTATAGGCTACCCGTTTAGGGAATTAACTTTTATTTCCTTTATTTATGTGAAAATTGTTAAAACTAAATTACACTTTTTCCTGTTTAATGCCCATAAAATTTAAATATTTTTGATACACTGTTATTAAATTTGAAAAAATAAATACATTTCAGTGATAATAAACTAAATTTTAGATCTGATATGTTACATAAACTGAAAGCAGTTATCGACTGAGAAAAAATTACTTTTCTTCACTTGAGAGCAGTGTTTGAGTATAAATTTTCATTCGCAGTCATTTATCGAATTTTACTCTGCATATCTACTCTAATTGCGAACACATTCTATCGATTCTGCATCCTACATATTTCATCATAAATTACAGCACAAGAACGCGTAGATCTTCACTTTTCAAAGGAAACTACCAAAGTGAAACGCGACATTGGTCTCCTGCGTCAACCGGTGAGCAGAGAGACACACATGAAAAATATTATCGTGTAGCGTTTAATTTACTTAGTACCGTGTTCAATATTTCTGAAGTCATGACTTTATCGAAATCCACATATACAGGTAGATTCCTGGGGAATTCCTTTTTTTCCATCTGTTATTATCTAATTTCGGTTGTGCTAATTTTGATATATTATTTGGTAATTTTAATGACGGAGAACTGCACCTTTCTTTAATATTTTTTGGTCGGTAGATTTAAAAGTTCGGATTTTAAATCGCGTTCGTGAAAAATGAACCAAACAAATACAGTACGAATTTGGATTCCAACGGCAACTTCGTTTGCATAAACTAATCCACCGCTTTTTAAGTTCAGGATATTTGGGAAACGAGTAGATATTCCATTAGTTTTCACCACGTTATTATTACAAGTAGCAACTGTACAACATTGCCCTAGCATGATGATTGTTGTATGTTAATCCTAGCTAAGGGATGATGCTATACTTTTTTAAAGTCAGAAAATAATTGAAAACTACCAATATAATAATTGTGTACATATAAAGAAATAAAAGTTAAACATACCAGAATCTGAACAAGTGTAAAAATAAAAAAAATATTATAATAAAATAATACACATACGAGAAGCAATTCGAAGCGCACAACAAACTGTATAAAACACTGTGATGACTGACCGCGTGAATGGTCCGAATCTGTTCGGGTCGTACAGTGACGTCGCAAAAAAAGAAAAGATTGTTACTCTCATTTCGTACTACATACGAACACAGCTGATTGAGACAACCTTCTTTATAATAACCTTGCTACACAGTACACCTAACAAGCAGTATTGTATACTAATAAAATTTATAATTTTGTCAAAATTTTAATATGTACGAGATTGAAAACTTAGATTTTTCACGATTATTTTTTATTTCCGTATGAGTGTTTATTTTTTTATAAATTTATCGGAGAAAGACAGAGATCATAGAAAAAAAGGAGAGCTTCCTTTCAGTTCAGAAAAAAATAAAAGAACGACCAAGGTTGATATCTTGTAAGAGTACATTCTTCAGAAAAATTGCCTTTAAAACGTACGTTTATTCAGCCGGAAATAGCGTCAACAGAAAAAGTATAACATGTTTTATAGTAAAGCCCTAAAAGTGGTCAAAAGATCCTCGGGTACACAATCATCTTTCTTCGAAAGGTTATTCATACCTTTTCGTCGCACGAATGGGCAGTCGTCAGTGGTGTATATATATATCATATATATATATATATATGTATACATGTCGGACGCATACGTTTAGTAGGGTACATTACAAGAGAGAATATGTAAAAAGTCGCGAGATAATCGACTTTTGTGAAAGAACTCGACCGAATTTTCATTCTATCATTGTGGTCTCGTTAAAGCACGATGTGTTTACGTGGGAAAACTTCTACATCCGAGATCGAATGGGATACATTTCAAACGGATGGTCGCAATCTTAGGCCAAGTTTGACAAGACGACGAATAGCAAAACGAACATATTCAAGACGAAGCGGTTAAATATTTCTTCTCGAATTCTCGAATATTTTCAAAAACGAAAGAGATCGTCGAAATTTCTAGGTCACGAACGGATTTTACAATGTAGTTTCTCATTTATTTCGTTATCATTGTCATATATATATATATATATATATATATATATATATATATATATATATATATATATAAAAAATTGGGTTTAGGCATAAATACCAAATATATCCATTGTCAACACTATTTTCATGCACATATATACTACATAAGATAAAAAAAAAAAGAAATTAATCCTAGGTATGTTGTTATTCAAGGCCAATAGGCAGGCAACCGAGGAGGGAAACAAAATGTAAGATTTTTATTGATAAATGCATCACTACCGCAGCTATACGGGTTACAAGCGAATATCACGTAATTAGCGTTAGCTATAGTTCCCGCATAGACAGAGCATGTAGATCGATGATGTACAAATGGATGATGTGGCTAGAAATTGAATTGTAGTTTAAAAAAGTCTGATCGGAATAGAAAAAAAAAGCCGAGTTGAGAGATAGAAGTACAAAAATTTATGTGGTCGATTAGGTTGGATCGATTTGTAAAAGTAAAGTCGTCTTTTGCATAGCGTAGACTTCCATCGATTAAGAAGATCTGCGCGAGCGAATGCAATTAAACACAAAGAGAGAATCCTCGGAATAAAAATAATTTTCGATGTTCCAAATTTAGCAGCCTGATCGCGTACTTCATTTTCCTGGATACCCTGAACGGCTAGAAGTCGAGAGAATGATATATTTATATGTTAGTATGTATTTGCTATAAAAATCGTAAACAAACCATCAACTTCACAAGAGGAAGAACAAATTATTTCCTTGGTTACGAGAACAGCAACGCCTAGGGAATGATTGCTTAGACAACTAATACACGTAATTCGTACTCAACTCGCCTGTAGACGAATACGAGTCAATAAATACGATATAAAAACGAAGATTCAATTTGTTTTTCGTTTTACATCTTTCCACCTTAGTAAAGTTTTTATTTCGTTTTCAAAGTCGAAACGACCTTAGTACCGAAAGCGTTGTTAAAGGAGACTATTCGAGAAGTTGTTTCGCTTAAATCAATTATTTAAAAGCCCAAAGCCTACTATTCTTTAATAATAAAGAAGCGTCGCAATAAAAGTATAAGCCTGTTGAAAACAAAAAAATAAGTATACCGAACGGAATAGGCAATGACATTGGGAGAAGAAATTCGGATATTTCACTAATAATTAACACGGTGTTTCAGATCTCGTACGAACGAGTTTACTGCTAACATAAATTATAAACAACATAATTTCCAAAAACTAATACATATTTAAACGCGTGCCCAAAACGAGTGTTAATTACTCACGCACAAAAAAAACCCAAAACAGAATTATTGTGTTTGTATATGTAGAGTGTTACTTATAATCTTTATAAATCGAATTAAAATGGATAACTTTTGGAAAGTTGAGCAAAGTGTTCAAGCATAAAGATATACCCAACAGACTAAAAAAAGAATACGTATGAACAGTGCGTCCTTCCGGTGCTTACATATGAAACATGGAGTCTGACGACATATGTAATGTTAGGAAGAAATCCAATACACGGATAAGATAACAGACTAAACTGTCGGATGCAGTAGAACGAAATGGAACTACACAGGCTATGTGGCAAGAAGAAATGACGACAGGTATTAAAAACGGAATGGCCACTAAGGGAAGGATACAGAAATCGCGATCGGCCGAATACAAGATGGCAAGATAATATGAAAAGGTCAGCCGATGTAAAGTGGATGGATGAGGCCGCCGGTAATGGAAGAAAAACGGGAACGCTTATACCCAGCAGCGGATTGATATAAGCGTATCGTAATCGTGTAATCGAAGCTTTGTTAGTTTGCTTACTTAGAGGAAAAATGATCAATTCAAATAGGAGCTTTTATTAGTTTGCTCATTTCGAGGACGAATGACGATAATAAAAAATTTTCAAATACAAACTATCCGCGCAACGTGAAAATTTGCTGGCGCAATTTTGGCAAAATACCAACGATAACAGCGACATCGATGAAAATGGGCTTGGTTATAATGTCACACACAATACAAACTAACACACGCTATGTACACGATATTCCCCTTGCACCGAAATTTCGAACGGAAGTGCCAAATTTCATTAAAGACGAAAACCTGTCGACCAATCATCACGTTCATTTCTTGCTCTCGTATCAACGCATATATATATATATATATATATATATATATATATATATATATGTATATATGTATATGGGTTGTATAAGACGAATTTGTCGCCTAAAAAAGTAAATAACACGTACTAGTTTAATCTCCGAGACAAATACACAAACATTTCATAATTTCGTTTTCAGTATACGTACAAAATACACACACATATATATATATATATAAATGTAATTGTAAGTTGAAAAATGTTATCATTCCATAGTTTTTCATTTTCATTCCAATGATAATAGCAGATTCGAGAACATTCCCAACATTTCCCGGGAAAAATATCTTTTCAAAATTTGAACTCTTAAATTTTGGTAGTCGAATATTTTCATCTGTGTCATTCGACTTCGTATCTATTTAGAAAATCCGTTAAATACAAGTACTTGTCACGTCCGACGAGGATAACGTGGAAAATGAATCCCCCGTTGATAATATGACATTGACGAAATTTATAATGAAAAAATTCGAATAATGATTAAAAATTTAAAATGCGCCGTCGTCAAATTAATGTCGAATATTCAATCGAATTTGGCATGAAGAAGAATAACAACCAAAAGTACGAATATAAATTATGGAAAATGGTCGTTCTGAAGTGATAAGCTCTTTTTCGAAATCAAATAAAAAGAAGAGGCATCGTTATCACTTTTTATTATCGTATAAATTAAAATTGAAATATATATATATATATATACATATATATACATATATTTCTATGTCCTTTATAACACGAAGGTATTTGACAAATGGGACATCAACATGAAATCATATGGACCACCTTTTTCCACTCTTCAAGATATGCCGTCTTTCTCGTAGCTGCGACCAGTGTGAGTCCAGTTTTTTTATTTATTCTATCTGTTCATCCAAATGGACATCTTCCTCGAATACCTGGTATTCCCTGTAGGATAGTATGTATGAGTGAGCCTTTTTTTCTCGTTATCTGTCCAAAAATATTTACTCTATTCCCGTTAATTCTCGTTAATTAGCGTACTTCGACTTTCAGAGAATAATTTTTTCGATATGCTGTCCAACTGTAAGCGCCCTCCTATAAACCTACGGCTCAAAAAACGCCAATTCGGCTGTCATTTGTACGTTTTACACTCCAGGTTTTCCGAACCGTACATCGCTATTGGAAAAATTAAGCTGTTGATTAATTTTTCTATATTTTATTTACTAAGTATTCCCAAATCTTGGTTAATTTCGTTGTTACAAGTGTCAAGGGTTTCTTGATATCTTCTTCGTGCTCTTCGTTATTTACGATGGGGAACCTAAATAATTATATTTGTCTACCGTTTTATAGCCGTCAATGTTTGGAAATGGAGAATTAAAAGAACGGGGGATGATATTGGATTAAGAGATGTATGGAAAGGTGAACAAAAGAAGAAAAGGAGAAAAGAGAGGAGGAGAAAAACAAGAAGCGTAAAAAACTGGAACAAGATAGCTTCATTTATTTAGGTTGTATAATTTCATATTTTGAATATGCATGTATGTATAAATTAAACTTATATGTAATATGCTCGTAGTATAAGGAATTATTGTAAAATTTGAAAAATTGCAATAAACGGAAACACCCTTTATAGGTCGGTCTACCCGTTCGCAGCAATAAAATAGTAGTAGTACATAAACACATTACACACAATAAGAACACAAACCTTGGTAATACACACAAGAGGTCACATAACATATCCACACTTTAATAACACCACAGTAACATAAACATAAAAACACAATCATAACACACAAGTGAGTAGAGTAGCTGAGAAGTAATGAGAATTTTCATTTTATAATAACATAACATATTTCACGCACACCATGGTAGCACACACACGTGAAGAAGAGGGAAAATAATTATAACAAAGGGTTGTCTGCCGACGGGTAAAACCGGCGGAAACCCATAATGGGAAAGGGATTGTTTTAAAAAAAAAAAAAAAAAAAAAAAAAAAAAAAAATGTTATCATCGTTGGATTACGAAATTTCTTATGCGATGTTTCTTACGTATATAATTCGTATACGTTGGTATATGTGTATGTATAAAGGTATAAGAATTATGTATTCTAACTCGTGAAGAATATTTGAGTGTGGAATGTGCTTATATGCGACCAGTCTAGTTACGTTTCGGCGGCCGAGTAATACTGTTGAAAATCCATTAATAAAAATTGTTTAATCTTTGGTAACATATCAGTTCAGTTCCGCTTAATGTTTTCGCAAGGGACACTTGATAAATTATAACGCGTTAATTCATCGACCACATCGTTTCCAGTAATACCACAATGAGAAGGGACCTACTTAAATTTTACTCTAGATCCACGATTATAAAGCTGAATAATACGATGTCTCACACCAAATTATAATTTGGACATTTTCAGTTCTGGGAGCTAGGTATAACCAATGGCGCACCCACGGTGGTGGCTATAAGGCCCCCTGAAAGCTTAGAAAAGTATAAAATACATATAAAGAAGGCGCGTAACTTGTAAGATACAAATAATTTTGCAGCTAAAATGATAGTTGAAACAGAAGAGAATATTTCAATAACTAATAAAACCTTATCTTGAAGAGTGTGGAAAATGGCCTAGATTGCAAAAAGTACTGTTAGAAAATGTTCTTTACATTCTGTCTGCTAATGAAATTGAAAATCCAGCTGACTGTGCAACACAAGGAAAAAAAATTACTGCTGGTCGGGCCGTTCCACATTCAAATCTGACCCAGGTCCTGACCAGTACGATTTTTTTGTTGTTGTTATTACTTGTTTGTTCGTGATCGTTTCTAGTTTGTTCTGTCTGTCGAATTTGGTTACACATTCGGTTGTGCAAATTTTATTAATTTTTATTACGAATTTTTGTTTTTTTATTTTTTTGTGGGGAGCGTTTGAGCCCACCCAACGATACAAATCCTGGGTGCGCCGCTGTAGGTAACCACTGGATGTGTGTAAATCAACGTGGCTCCTTTCTATTATTTACTAATTTATCATCATCCTATTATTACTACACCTTGTACACCAAATCAATACCCTCATTATTATTATTATTATTATTAAATGAGTAGGCGTATGTATATACTTATATCCACACATAAAATCTTACATCATCAGGTGTCCAATTTACTTTACACTTGTTCCAATCCTGAGCCTTTGGAATTTCACTTGAGCTACATCGTCATACCAATAGTCGGTAAATTTCAATATTTCTTGTCTTTCAAAATGATTATCATTTCAAAACTAGTTTCGTACATCTATTATGTACCTTGTAGGGACTACTCCACCACGTTACGAAATTCGGTATTTTCTCACACCGAAGTATTTCACTTTCAGTAGAACTGTCCAAATCTTTTCTGTGCTGTTCGTACCTTTCGCGCCTTTCTGTTTGTTTTTATGCATGTTCATTTATGTAAAAACCGGCAGAACATACTAGTTTCCTCAATTAAACATATTTATATTACCTCGTTTTTAAATAGGTAAAGTATCTAAAAGCTGTCCACGCTACTGATACTTTACGATTTACTGCTAGCTGCATCATCATTTGTTTTCGGTGCCATATATATAACATACATATATATATATATATATAATAATAATAATAATATTCCTTTTAATATTTAATGAATGCACAGAATAATATGATTAAGTTGGACACCAGATGTAACATGAATATAATTTTTCTACTGGTCTGTCTGGGAAAATATAAATCTAAATCATTTAAAGCTGTCCACGCTACTGATACTTTATGATTTACTGATAGCTGCATCATCATTTATTTTCGTTGCAATATATATATATATATATATAATGTTGATGTATTGGAGAGTAGTGATTTTATGAATTTAGCAAAACAAAATAAAATCGAAGTTAATCACTAAAAAATTTTTTTTTTATTACACAAACACGAACGAAGCTTTTCGACTATTAAGTCATTATAGCTTGATAATGACTTAATAGTCGAAAAGCTTCGTTCGTGTTTGTGTAATAAAAAATTGTTTAGTGATTAACTTCGATTTTATTTTGTTTTGCTAAATATATATATATATATATATATATATATATATATATATATACATATATAATATTCCTTTTAATATTTAATGAATGCACAGAATAATATGATTAAGTTAGACACCAGATGTAACAGGAATATAATTTTTCTACTGGTCTGTCTGGGAAAATATAAATCTAAATCATTTTTCCGGTTCAAAGATAAAAATTCAAATATGATCTACACCGTCAAAGAATTTAGCGTTTTTCTATATCATATATTATACTCACATACATACATATATATATATATATATATATATATATATATATATATATATATATATATATATATATATATATATATATATATAATATTTTCTTGGAACCATTCGATCCTGGATAAGAAAAACATTTAAAAAAAAACAACGACTAAACATGATGGATGTAGAAAACTTGATAGGACGAAAACTCATTTTCCGAAAGTCAAAACAGCGCACAAAAATTCATCCCTCATCGGATTAGACGGACACCAGCATACAAACGCACGCAGAAAAATTATTTTATCGTATTAGTCGATGGTGGGTGTACGTGCGCGGGTGTGTTTTGTATATACTTGTACGAAGGAAAGTAAAAAAGAAAGAGCTGAATAAAGTATGCGAGAAGGTTTACGAAAATTTTAATCGAACCCCGCTATAATCTTTTCTGCGTTGATAACATTCCTTCCTGTAACAAGCGGTTACGTCAAAGGTAAAAAGAAAGCTTAAGATACCTACTAGTTCTATAAAGATATCGTCGTTTGCCTTTAAACCCCGAACACCTTTTAGAAATCAATACACGCGCACATACATATATATCTCTATTTCGTTTAAATGAGAATAAACGATTATTATTTATAATATATATATATAAGTCTTATTATAACACGTGCATAAGGACGATTGATGTTAGGTACTAAACTAATGGACGAAAAACATAACACTATTCGATAACGGCAGCTGAAATGGAACTGAACAGGACATACAGCTAGAAGAGTAGACAATAGATAGACCAAACTGATTACGAAGTGGATGCCTGGAGAAGGATAAAGAAGTATTGATAGGCCCTGTAAACGGTGGAAAGACACGCGTAAAACAGGTGAATCAAGTGGATGAACGAGTCTAATGACCGCATTGAAATTGGGAGAAAACTTGCATCCAGCTGTGGATCGAAATAAGTAATTAGTTATATATGTATATATACCAGAATGTTTACTGGGCATAATTTCTCCCCCTCATATCTTGCTAAATTACGCATTATTTCTGATGGTACATGTGACATGTGCCATGTTGCATAATTTCTCCCCCTCATATCTTGCTAAATTACGCATTATTTCTGATGGTACATGTGACATGTGCCATGTTGACAACTGTATCGAACATCAAATTTGGATTTGTCCGAAAGTTTCTAAAGCATAGAGATGAGATGTTTCTAGTGTTTTACAAGAGTGGCATTACCTGTGAATATTGAATTAACTGTTTCCAACCCATTGTCTTATGTCACAGTCAGTTTATATAATTTTATCAAACGTACCGACATTGAGCTTTAAAATACATTAACTGGATAAAGGTTTAAACTGGCCAAACGGTGCAAGCTGGGCAAAAAAAAAAAAGTAGGTATATACATGTGTATATAATATACATTATATAATAAACGATATGTATTCGACGTGTTTTTATCCATTATAAGAAAGAGATGATTTTTGTCCACACATCAGTCCGATATAAAAATTTACCTCCCATTTTCATTTATCGAAAGATAATTTTACGAGGGAGGGGATTGATATCTACGTATTTAGCCGTCGTGTGCATAATTTTTTCAAAATAAAACTTCCAGCTTCATAATAGATTTTGTCCTTAAAAACCGAGGCGTCTCTTGTGATTTGCGTAGGATGACGCCGAATAGTTTGTTCTTAGTCCATTTCGATAATACGAGCAATTACTTTTCTTTTTTTTTAATGGACATCACGAAAATTCGAGAAATGTTCCATATGATATTGCTCGTTATCGGTCGTTAGCGTTGTGGCCAGTGATAGAGTTAAGCGTGGATACAGCGTATACATTAGAAAACCTTTAGTGTGGAGATTGTTCAGATTGCGAATGGTGGATAATGTGAAAATCGCGCAGGATACTAATGTCTTCGAAACATGCTAGACAAACGTGAAGATTATAAAATTTTGAAAGAACGAACACTTTTAAAACAGATATACCAAAAAATGCGTATATGACTTGTACACATATATACATGCATATAATACTTGTGCGTTAATACATATGTGTATATATATATATATATATATATATATATATATATATATATATATATATATGAAATGAAGAGAAAGTTTGGATAATAGCGTGCTATGAAAAATAAAATTTTTAAGACAAGTGCCATATTACATTTAAAAAAAGAACCTTTATATATATATATATATTTATTTATATATTTATTAAAAAAAAGCAACAAATTTATTTATTTATTTAATGAAGCCACACAACAGCTAAAAGCGAATTGTAGTGTAGGCTTATAAATAAAATAATGCAATGAATAATTTTTTTCTGAATTATAAAATTAAAAGTAAAAAAAAAAAATAATATACAAAATATATATTTGTATATGTTGATGTGTACATGTTTGCGTGTCTATTTATTAAGATTTGTAATTTCTACGCTCATTTTAATGTAACATAAAAGTATTTTACAACATTCTAATTGATCAGTTTTTGTTCATTCCTTGCAGCTACTCCTTTTGATGACAATATTTATACGCTGCCAACACTCATCCTGTTCTCGCTAAAAAATACTTGATTATATCACTTAATTTTCTATTTATTTACCTACGTTTCTCTAGCCATTAGTTGCTGTATATGACACAATAATTATTAAATAATAATAATTGTATTTTATAATAAAAGGAAAATAAATAAAAATAAAAATTTTCTACCAAGTACGAAACATGCGATAAAATTATATACAATGCCGATAAGATCAATAACGATTTTTCAAAATAACATTACTCGGATTTCTTACATTATGTATGAAATTGAATATAATCCGTCAGAAATAAACAAATTCCTTTCTACGCAAAACATGCTGGGGTTATTTTTACAGAAATCATTTTTCCGAAGCTGCGCCGAATTCAATTTGTCATCGTTAAAAACAAGAATTGAAATTGGGAAGAAATTCCAGAAGCTCCGTACAACGATAACCGCGTGTATAATCATAACTCACGCGTTAAGCGAAAAATGACAGAAACATATACAAGTATCAAGAATTTCGTTGGGTCGCGAAAGAAATTAGAAGAGGGTCATAAGCTTTTTTTACTTTGGGCGAATAATCGGTTTGTAATGTCCTTTCTAATTTAATAAATGGTTACCCATCCAACCGGCGACGGACGTCGTCTATTTACAAATATATATATATATATATATATATCATATATATATATATGTGTGTGTATGTGTGTATGTATAGTTATAAATGAACAAATATTGACTAATGGAATAGTTGCATTTGACAAATATCTCGTTATACATTTCAGAACGTAAATATAAACGGGTATTTCGGGCCGACGTAAAACAAAATAAAAAATACTAGTCATTGGTAAAAGTCAGCGAATTATGACCGACATTAACCTGTATGGAGCTATTATATTAGCTACATTCTTTACAAAAATTGACGCATCTTAGTATATTATAATGATATAATATTCATCTAAAGTGAAAAATATAGTTCTAGAATGATATTTAAACAACTGCACTGCAGGCGACCATTAAATCAATATTTACCAGGCATTAACGAAAAAATTTGTTAGCGATTAAATCGATTAACAGTTTTGATTAATTATTCGGAGCGTCGACAATATTTATTCCATCACAGTTCTCGGCAAAGTGTTATTCCGTAAGCCTAACATATCCAGTGTAAATTGTGAACTATTCGTAACATAAATATCCCCTTCTTCTTACCACGAATTTTCGTCGTGTCTGGGTGTTCAGTAGTAGCATCAAACATGCTAGAAGCATAGCTCATAATGACGTGGGGTTGTTAGTTTGTCGCCTAGTTCCGTATACTTTAGCCGGTATAAGTACCGTTCCCTAAGGTGCAACGCGAGAAAGCGTATATGGGGAACACCTCTACGTCAAACACATTGTCAACGAATGCCCGAAAAATGTTTCAGCGAGGACTTTCAAGAGTTTTATCCGTTGACGCGGTATGCTCCATCGTGATTGCAGAAACTGGACATAAAGTTATAATTTGTATTCGGCGACGTGGCTGTTGACGTACGAAAATAAGCCTGAAGAAGAATAAAACCAATTTGCAGTTTAATGATCAAGATACCAATGACGCGCACAAATTTAAACGCAATAAATGGTCGAAACCGGCAAAAATCCTTCAATATGTAACAATAGTTATGATAAAAAAAGGCCCTATTATTAAAATCTGTTAAAAAAAAACATGTTGGAAACATATTTTTATGTATTTGCACTTAGATTAGATGAGAACAAGTAACTAAGTGCATTTCCCTTAAATTATTGTAGTTCACGAGTGCGCCATGGTCTAAAGAAGCGCTTACTGGCTATTTACAGTAATATGGTTACGTGTATGTATTATTTACTCCGTAATCCCCGTAGTCGGTAGTTAATTTATCAATCCGAAGGAAACTTGGTAAACACTAATTTGTTCGAGAAACAAAAAAAAAGAGCTGGTGAAAACTATGTTATCAAACAGTTTGAAAAAACAGTCGGAAACTTGAAAGCAAAAATCGACAACGCAGAAAAGCAGCTCGAAATTAAGGCCTATCAAAGAAGAACTGTTTTTCGACGGTATGTTATTTGGTGCAGGAAGAAAATCGCTTATTTCAACTTGAAATTGATAACCAATCTTAATAAATAGCGTATGAAACTATTCTCACTGGCACGAAGCAGATTGTTGTATATTTCTTCTTGGTAGGAAATCATCATTAAACCAGACTTCAAAAACAGCAATTTATTTAATTACGATAGCCCAAGTTTGGAAATATGAAACTGCATTCGAAAACAACTTACTCAGAAGACAGCGATAACAAACTTCGCTATTATCTCACATCCGCACTATAATATGTGACTCTCCATAATGATGGAAATATAGGATACGTCAATGAAGTACATATGTTCCGATATAAAAAGTTCTTCGATAAATTTCGATTTAGTATATAAACCCGAATGTCCGAGAAATACTTTAAACTACAAGTCCTAATATAATCCTACATTATGATTTTTAAAAAGTAGGGTCGGTGCAGAGATGCTCTTTCAATAACTCGAGAATTAAACAGTCTAAATTACAAAGACGAACGCTCGTAATAATTGGAAATATCGATTAGAATGTCAATAAGAAATTTACACTCATGACACGATAGGTATCAATCAATTCCTTAATTCCGATTTTCAACTATAAAGCCACACGTGGTTAACAGTTTAATTGTCTCATTAGAGGGATTAAATCGCATTTTTATTGTTACCTCGTCTACACCCCGTGTTCAAGGTAGTTCGTTACCGGTACAATGAAAAATAAAACATGAAAAAAATAAAATAAAAAAAAAACAACGAGATTGATAAGCGTTCTGTAGAAAAACCAGTTTCATCCCGTGTTTGTATTTTAAGTAGATAAAACTAATAATTTATTTTAAAAAATGGGTAAACTCTAAGGACAAATATGTACACCTGATTGTTTCTGTATAAAATACAAGATTTTCATTCTCACGGTTGAATTCTTTTATCTCTCTTTCTATATCCATCTCTTTCTGTGTGAGAGACTTTCTTTATTTACGTATTTCCAAGATATTAAAACAAAAAAAAAGATTACATTGGCAATAAATAAAAATAACACAAGAAAAGAGTCATTTATAAAGAAGAATTTCTCTGTGTTTTTCTTTTGGATGCAGCAAATATTCTATTATCGAAAAAAATATATATTTTTTTATTAGGCTTTAAACTAATTTAACCCGGCGTTGGTCGCATTATGAGATTTTTTCTCACACTAAATAATTTTATGCCTATATGTTGGGAACCACTGAAGTATATTAGCTGTGGTTGTTTAGTACCTCTCGACTTAACCTTCTTGATCATGATGTAAAAACAGTTTTGTGATCAGTCCATTGTGTAACGTGGTAGAAGTTCGTTTATACCGCGCGGATCATAAATATGAGAATTTATCCCACTATACGATTAACGGTGTAACTTAATTTAACATTATGTTAGAATAATTCTAAGGATGCGCATCACTCTGTTCGGTGAGCTTTTCTCTCATGATGCGCCAAAGTGATGTATAAAGTATTTTTGTGTTTTTTAATGTAAAAATCAACTTTAATAAATGATTTTTAGAACTTTACTTTTTTAGTTTTGTATAGTTTTAATATTAAGTATTTACTTTAATTTCATTTATTTTTGCCCGTATATTTCATAATTATCATTTTATTTGAAAAAAAGACCAGTTTTTTTTTTTTGGTTTGGTGAATTGCGTTCATAAAATATGGGCGACTACGAAATGGAACAGCGCAGAATCACAGAAATGGTAGAGGAAATTTTAAATTACACAGAATCAGATTTTAGCGATAATATGAATAATGAACTTTATCCTATTCAATCCCAGCTAGAGTTGAATGGTTACTCTGATTTAAATTACACTGGACGCGATGGTATTACACAATGGAATCAAAATCCTCCACCCTGTAATGTTCGTAGAGTATATCATAATATTTTAAGGATTTCTAGTGCCAGTCGATCTATAAAAGATGCAAAAACAGCACTTGATGTATGGAATAAATTCCTTCCGGATACATTATCGGAAAAAATTGTTAAGTATACAAAAATTTATTTAAAACATTTACGTGAAAATTATAGTAGGGAACGTGATGTTGTTGATACTAACATTACCGAACCTAAAGCTTTGTTTGGATTATTATACATACCTGGTGCTATAAAAATGAATCACACAAATTTGGCAGATTTATTTAAAGACACCCTGCTAGTTCCACCAATATTCAGACTAGTAATGCCAGAAAAACGGTTTTATTTGCTTCTAAGAGCTCTTCACTTTGATGATCTAAATACTAGGTCAGAGAGAAAGAACTTTGAAAAATTTATGCATATGAGAGAAATATTTGAAGGAATAGCAGAAAATTTCAAAAAGAACTATCAACTTGGTGAAAACGTCACAATAGATGAAATGTTGGCAGGTTTTCGGGGGAAATGTCCTTTTAGAGTCTACATTCCCTGGAAACCACCAAAATATGGCATCAAAGTGTATGCCATGAAGTGTATGCCATGTACGACGCAAAATCGTTTTACACCTCAAATATGGAGGTTTATACTGGACAACAACCAGAGGGCCTATACAGAGTTGATAATAGCGCTGCAGTGGTTGTGAAGCGGCTAATTACACCAATAGCAAATACTGGTCGAAATATAACGTTTGATAATTGGTTCACCAGTATACCATTGATAACGGAACTAAAATATAATTATATGTTATCTGCTGTGGGCACGTTTTGGAAAAACAAACGAGAGATACCTACAATCTTTCTTAACTCAAAAATAAGGGCAGTTAACTCTTCCATGTTTGGTTTTTTTAGTAATTGTGGAACTTTGGTTTCATATGTACCCAAAAAAAATAAAAATGTGTTACTACTTTCATCACTGCATGATGATGATGCAATCGAGATATCGACGGACCTGAAATTGTAGTCCACTACAATAAAACAAAAACAGGTGTGGACATGACGGATGAAATGGTTAGTTTATATAGTACAGCTAAAATTACGTGCAGATGGCCATTAAGAATTTTCTTTCTGTTGCTGGATCTGATAGGTATTAACACATACGCCATAGTAAAAGACCAGTCAGAAACAACATTAATACGATGCGAATTACTGCAAGATATTGGACAAACTTTATGTAAAGAACAACTGATTTTAAGAACAAAAATTAACACCATTCGCAATAAAATAAGATATAACGAAATTTTTGAATATAACAAAAGATGAAGAAAAAGTTAAACCATCAATTAGTTCTTCTAATAAAGTATGTTACTGTTGCCCCAGACGAAGCAATAGATACAGTAATACGAAGTGTACAAAATGCAACAAACCTATCTGCAAAATTCATTGTATTCCATATTGCATTAATTGTTCTAAAAATATTTTATAAATAGTAATAAATTTCATGTACAATTTTATTTAGAAATGCATTTCTATTTTGAATATTTTGAGTATAATTTTATTTAGATGTTTACTATTTTTAAAATATTTTCGGTATAATTTTATTTAGATGTTTACTCCTCTTTAAATATGTTGGGTATAATTTTATTTAGATATGCATCTATTTCTATTTATCTAAATATATGAATTTTTGAATGATGTACTGTTATGTTAATACATATACAAAAACATTAGAAGGTATGTTGTAAAAAAAGGTTTTACAAAAAAATGAAACGCCATTGGTCGCATTATGAGAAATTCTCTAATGTGAGATTTCTCCTCACATGAGAGAAATTCTCACATGCGACCAACTATGTCGGATTTTTTCATGCGATCAACGCCGGGTTAAGGCCTTCCTCGTGGAAAGGTAAGTGCGTTTTCTAGTTAAATTGAATCCAGTTAAAGCTAAAATAGTCCTTAGCCAGTAAATATATAACACGCGAACGCGAACATGTACACACACAAACATAGTTCAAATAAATAATACATAATAATTCAAACTGGAAGAAAATTTCTTATCTCTAATCTAATCCGGGTAATCTGTAAATTAAAACTATAAATGTGTATATTGAACTAAAACAAAAAAAACCGCCCCATATTTATTAATTTATAATTTAATAAATAATACTTCTGTTACTGACGTATGTAATGACTAATTTAAAACTAACAAAATACAAAAATGTTTGAAGTATTTATTCTTTATTTTATATTGTAAATTTGTGATCTAAAAATTTTATTTTTGTTTTTTTTTATTTTATATCTTTATTTTTATTTTATCACTTGATAATGGCGTAAATGCCGAAAAGCGTTGTGATTTTTTCGTAACGAAAATAAACGTTAGTGATTTTAACTAATTTTGTAATTAATTTAAAATAGAAAAATAATATAAAAAAATTCGCCCTTGCCAATAAGCTATTTTATTTATTATTATTATTAAGCTTCAACGATTGCGTACGATGCAACTATTCCCAGTATTCCCATTTGAAGGAAGTATTTATAGTTACGTTCTAATTTTTTAATTATGTTTTTGCAATTATCAGCTCACCGTTCCACCCTGTCATTATTTATTTATTTACGAAATGATAATTAATAGGATCTTATCGAAGTTCGTAAGAATCGATGTAGATGATCTTTGTAATTTTTTGAAGGTTAACAAGAATAGAACAAGACTTTATCGGAAGTGTCGAAAACCAATTACATACACAAATGCGTATACATATATATATATAAGTTTTTTTTTAACTCCGTCGTAAATTTTCTCGATATTGATGATGATGTACCGGTAGTAGAATTTCGGATAACCACGAACAAAAGTGGTTTGTACGTTCGGTGGAAGTAAACAATCAGACTCTAGCGGGATGATAAAATTTACGAGAGCTTCATAAATAACCGGAATATCCTTTATATCATTGTTAGTAGTCGAATGCGAAGATAACGTTCGCAGTTATTTATGTTAACACCGTTTGTATTCGAAGAATAGCCCGAAGCTGATTAAGGGCAGAACGACGGTTAGCATGTTCTTCTGTAGACGAGAACATCTTTATGTCTTTGAATTTTCGTTCTCAACCGCTTACCGTTATTACTGAAACTATTACTTATAGAAGTATCATCATTTTATACGAATAAGCATGAAGATTTCCTTCATCAATTGTGCAGTTGTAAACATTAGCTCGGTTGTACAGTTCCTTCAAGCATGTACTCGTGCTTCAGTTTCAGAGATAAATCTATTACATAATATAAGATATTTCTGCGTCCGGCTCCCTTTACTAAACTCTTAAAATTCTAACGACGAGCAGTTTAGTGGCGACTGATAGCTATCATTGGTCATTATATTTTATCATAAATCGAATATAATTTAATATGGGGGCAACCGATATTTTTGTTTTTATTATTGTAAAAACGGACAATAACCCTTCTCTCACATGCAAGGTAGATTTTACCGCGGATACTTAATAATCGCCTCTATGCACGGGTGTCTAAAGAAATGCCCGTAAAACAAACTGGCTTTGTGAAAGGAACAGGCACGCGAGAACAAATTGTTCATATGAAAGTACTAATCGAAAAAGGACGTGAATATAACATACCTATAATACTATGCTTTGTAAATTACCAAAAAGCGTTTGATAATGTTCGTCGGGATAAATTGTGGTCTATGTCGCTTGAAATGGGTGCACCAAACCACATTATATATCTTATACAGAAATTATACAATAATAACAGCAATATCGTGCGTAATGGTAATGCAACATCAAGAGGTTTCTATACGCATAAAGAATCTAGACAAGGCTGTGTTCTATCGCCCTATACGCCGAACACGTAATTAGACTAGTCTTAGAAGAATGGGAAGATGGTATACTTATAGGGAACGAAAGATAACAAACCTCCGGTATGCAGACAACACAACCTTAATAACGACAGATATGGAAAAAAGGAATAAAATACTGGAATGCCTGCAAGATATCAGAAAATAGTATGATCATAATGTAAATAAAAGCAAGATAAAAATTAGAATTATAGACAGAAATAATGTAATACCACAAGACAAAAAACATCCACCGCCCGTGAAAATGTTCCGAGTTTTCTTCTGGAAGGAAAGGGGGCTCAGAAGGAGAAATACGACCAAGAATAGAAATAGCTAGAAATTCGATGACAAAACTAAACCCGCATTTGGAAAGATAATTCTATTACGTAAAAATTAAGTCAGTCCAAACGCTCGTATTTTCAATTCTATTTTACGCGGCGGAAACGTAGACAATGAAAAAGTTCCATAAATAGAGAATTAACTCCTTTCAGTTGGATACCGCGGACAGCAAAACGGACGAATGAGTCTGTTTTACAGCAAATTGGCACCACGTAAGCACTGTCAACCATTAACGAGAGTGATGAAATTATTCGAACATGTTATACGGAGACCAGAAGGATTACAGAAGTTGATGATCATAGGGATTATTAACGGTAACCGAACACCGAGACGTGTACCGACACGATGGACATATGTTGTTCGACGAAGAGCAGAACTTTCAGTTGTGGAATGTGTACGACTGTCGTTAACTACGATACCCTAATTAGGGTGACGACTATTGAATGGATATATATATATGTGTGTGTGAGTGTAAGAGAGAGAGTTGTAAAAATATATATGTATTTGTTCTCAGTTCTTTATATCTTATCTTATACATAAAGTAGAATTGTAACAGGTAGCAAGAAATCCATACTAATTTAGTCAAATAGTAGAGCCATAATAGTTAAGTTATATCTAAAGCAGGATATACGAAGAAGAATATATATTTAGTTCTATATTCATTTAATACAACTTTTACTTGTCACAATTTATCGGTTCTTAAATTTAAAAAAAAAAAAAGACCCTAAACTGTTTTTACAAATTTTTGAAGCATGTGAAGACCCTATTTTAGACAAATTTGTTATAAAACAAAAGTCTATACCATTGTTTAAATATATATATATATACATATATATATATATACATTATTTACAGATGCGTTAATATAAACGCTAAACCGTCGTAATAAAAATATAAAAGCCAATAAAATTTGTGAATCATTAAAGATCTGTTCTTGAATCGCGAGAATAAATTGTATTATTATTACATAACGGAGCAAAATAAAAAAATGGAATGATAATAATAATAAGCATTAAATAGGACGCAATCGGAAATGATTAATTATCATTTCGGAAACGACGCTATCGAGGGTGGTAGGAACCCTTTTAGCCGATGGACAAGAAACGATAGATGCCAGTCTAAGCGCGACGGTACCGCTGCGAGACTGATACTACGATAAAGCACTTAAACTTTTATCCATTAAAAAAGTTTTCTTCTTCACGAAAAGTAGTTTTAACTTTTTCCGCAGAGTAAACTTTCCGTTCGTTTTCCTTCTCACATTTCCAGTTTTTCTTTCCATACCGATTTCAAAAACTAACTGACTGCCCGCGGTACCATTGATAATGTGGTCGTGCCATTATCTATCAACGAAAGACCGGGAGATACGAAACTAAGAGATAAAAAATAAGTTGTTTCGATGAAACTACTTACTACTACTACTAAGCTTACCATTACTACGAGACGGTATTTTGCAATCGATTTTAAAAGTTCAATTTACAATCCCGTTATTGACTTTTAAAAGTCAACGCGTCATTCTCGACACATTTCATTTGAATGATAAGCACGTCTGATGGCCGTTCAAAGTGTTTTCGAAAATAGAAAATTGTTTCAAAAAATATATATTCAATCAGTTTCGCTAGGAAAAATAAATAAAATCAATTTTTTTTGGTTTTTATTTATTATTTTTGAATTAAAATTTCGTTATATTTTCATTTCTGTTTTAAACGAGATTTAATTTTACGAATCGTCGAACCGAGTATGTAAATATAAAATGTTTTTTAAAAACGCGTATATTTATTGCCGAGAAGGATTAAAACCTCCGTGTTTTCTATTTAAAATAATACGGCAAACATCGAGGTCTATGTTGATCTGTTAATATTTATTAAATATTCGGCGAATAGATTTCGAGCGACGAAAACGATTAATAATTATCAAATTACGATTATTCAAATTCGACGTGTAAAAAATACATATAATTAATTTGTAATCGATAATAATAACGACTTGTTTTAAATATTTTAAATGTTTTCTTTCGTAAGAGATATGTGCAAACTGCTCTGATAGACATCCGTCAACGTGCGATATTTAATTTGCATCGAGTAATGTTGGGGAAATTTTTCACTATTTGCAACACGCTAAGCAGTTTCTACATATCCTCGATTCAAAAATATTAATCGATATAATATGATTTCGGTTAATTTATCTAAATAAACATCTGATGTAATATTTTTTATATATATATATATATTTTGGGGGGCCTCCAACAGCGGTTTACCCATTAAACTTTACAACATAGCTTTAACAAAATAAACTTATCGTTATTTTAACTATATGACTATGTTACAATTAACAATAAACCTATATAAACAAATGTATACATGAATGTTACGTGTACAGAGTAAGAAAAAAATATTGGAATAGGAAAAGGAACGTGCAGAGATATGAGGTGATTATAGAGTGTGTCACGAGAGGAGCGGTAGTGTGAACATTCCAAGTGTGATTTGCGTCTGCGATACAGCGGATATCTTGTGGACAGAACGGAGAAGCAACAAAATGCATTTGAAAAAGTACAGTCGGTAGACGATTTTTCCCAAAGCGTAATCTACATAAAGGGATAACAAAATCGCGGAACAGATCCACTTGTATTTCGATATTATAGAACCAAGGTAGGCAAGGAAGTTCAGGCTGGAGCAGTTTATATTGTGTAACATTATAGGGATTATTCCAAGTAACTTTCCAGTATTCTTTATATGCTGTCTTAATGATGGACAGGAGATCAATGCAGGGTGTATAAGCAATAAATTAACCAAGGTGTGTTGCACGTTTAGCATAATGATCGCCCGGTAAATTCCCTTTAATAACAGCTTGAACAGGAATCCGTGCAAAGTTAACATAGATAACCTGTAAAAGTGCAATTGTAACATTATTCGATACTAAACACAGTTAGTACGTAGCAGCTGTCATTAAGTAAACATGAAAATTTACTCGATATATATATATATATATATATATTTACTCGCGATTAGAGTTTTTTCCTATTTTCTGGTAAATTGCCAATCTAGTTGAAATAACTAATAAGCAATTGAGATGTGAGTAATAATAAACCATGACGCGTGTAGAACGATCGTGGCGACATTACGTAATATCACTGCCAGATAACGAATACAGAGTGCGAGATCAAGGGAAGTTAGCCGATTGATTCACCTTATCGTCACTATTATCTAAAAATTAATAGCCAGCGGATTAGAGTGCCTATCTTAGCCTTTGCAAGTACCGAGCGCTGTACGTTCGTATTTCATCTTTGATCTGTGTGAAGATGATCATTTCGAATGTATCAGAGTGCGTTAAATTGATCTCGGTCATTTAAATTGGAATCGCGGAACAATTTTAATTCTTGAGTTGCAAGCAGTTCCCCATAATTGTAGTCCGTAAATCTACACCGGTTTGAACACGGTGTTATATAAAGTACAAACTTAGAACTCGGAAAAAGCTCGCGTAGCGTAGTTAATAGTTTAACACTGTGCTAGACGTTTCTCGGGGCACGCGTGCAGTAGAAAATCGTATTTTTATTACTGCTTGGCGCGCTTCGTGGACATCTACACCGACATCGAGATTTAAATAGCGAAAATCACATCGGTCGAATTATTATCAGAAAATCTGAAAGATTTACGTACGTGAAAAATTACCTTTTATATATATATATATATATAACCTACCCCTAGCTGCTTAGCTATCTATAGATAGTATCATATCAAAAAATTACACGAATGAACGTATTTTCCAATGAAGACGTGTCAATAACATCGAGACTTAATTATATTTATTTATGATTAAATCTAGCGGTTTCTGTCTGTGTTATCGACGTATTTCTGAGCCGTTATCGAATTGACTGTTGTCGAATTCGAGTGATTACGAAGTTTTTTTTCATGTGATTTTTGCTTCTTCGTCAATCACTTCTGATACGTACTTTATATTTAGATCACGGTGATGGGTTTAGAAAGAAAGAAAAGAAGTATATTTTGATTAATTAAATTTTACAAGAAAAGAATAACTTATGAAGGGTTTTGTTGCTTATACGTACCATGTAGCATTTGCCATCAATCGTATTTATTTTGGTAACGCTGCATTATCGCAACGTTGCTTTTATCACTACAACCCTGTAGTACTACAGCAAACCCCGAAAGAAAACGAAAAATTAATTTTAACAATAACATCGCAAGCAAACTTTGTTTAGTTAAAAAAAAAAGGATCTGTGTTTAACATATTTCGGGTAAATAATAATCTAGATTCTCAGTTCCTTTTCCCTGTTTAAACTGAATTATTTGTAGCCATCACAAATTGCATTTAATACTACACAAATAATCAGTGCATGTAGAAACGAAAACATCGTGACGAAGAATTTTAAGAACTCTGTCAATTTCGGTTCTATTCGGTCATATGGAACTGCGAAATTTGCAGTTATGCGAGCGTTCGTTATCT
This sequence comes from Coronaproctus castanopsis, assembly GCA_032883995.1. Classification (NCBI taxonomy): domain Eukaryota; kingdom Metazoa; phylum Arthropoda; class Insecta; order Hemiptera; family Monophlebidae; genus Coronaproctus; species Coronaproctus castanopsis. Next base: position 121,847,582 of record CM065053.1, read on the forward strand.
AGTCTTCTTCTTCGTCGTGTCGGATGCAATCATATTTTCCCACACCAATAGCGGCCACTCTTTGAGCCTTTTTGCCAAACGGTTGTTTTAAATTTGCATAATATAAAATGTAAACTATCTTTCTGTTTAATTAATTTCATTGACAATATTTTTCATGAAAAAGTAGCGACGTTGTGAGAAAAGTATATATATATATATATATATATATATATATATATATATATATATATATATATATATATATATATATATATAGTTTCTATTTGTTTGTTTCAAATGACCATGAATTTGACGGTTGAATACATAAAAAATTTGACTATTTCTCATCCATCACTACATTAAAACTAGAAGAATGGATTTAATAAATGACAGTTTACTACGGGTCATTACATAAATGTTTCCCTTTTTTGCCACAACAGCGCTCCTAATTAAAATTTTCACGAGCCGACACGATTAATTATTGTTTTTAAACGTGTTTACATAATTATTAATACATTTGAAAAACCGCGTATTATTATACACATTTTGATATTATATTTTAAAAAGCGGTTAAAGAACTCATTGCGAATAATAATAATAAAGTTATTGTTCAGGATAAAATTCATTATAATTAAAATAACAAAATTTGATTAATATTCGTGACAAAGAAAAAAATAATTAATGATTTATAATGAAATATTACACTTAATAAATACGACTTTAATCAACAAAACAAATGATTCATTAATCCGATTACAGACATGCTGACGTAACTGTAATACTTCCGGTGACGACGAAAATGGGGCCAGGCGCCTCCAAGGCCAAAATTCCGACGAATCAGCATTTCCGAACCCGCTAAGGTCACCGCCGTTTTTCAGATAATCATAATAAACATCTTGCCATAATAATCATAAACATATTGCAATAATCATAATAACCATCTTGGAATAATAATAACAAACATCTATGAGGAAAATAATTCTTAAAAATGATAACAAGAGAGAGGAAAGTAATTATTTTACAGCCCCGAAAAAAATAATATTTTTCCCAGGATATATATAATACATATACACACACGCATATTATATATATAACAAACGTATATGCACATGCACACACCCATATTACATGTATATATGCATATTGTAATATGGGCGTGTGTATGTGCAAATACGTGAATATATATACATATATATATATATATATATATATATATATATATATATATATATATGCAAATACACGCATACATATTACATATAAGACGAAAGTACATATTTCCAAAAAATATAAATAATTATATAATAAAATGTGTCGTTCAAAATTGTTTTGTGCTTTTCTCTAACAAGCTAAATAACGTTAAGAATATATGTGGGATCCGAGAATACATTTTTAAACAATTCTGACTCTTAAAATCGTCATTTATGTAAAAGATTTATCGTATAAAGCGAAAAAACCGCATAAAAAATTTCAAACCGAACCCAAAAATATCAATAGTCACTAGACACACACCTCACAATTTTTTTCAAATTCTACTTTTTTCACAATAATTCGCGATCGATTCGAAATCGAGGAAAAGTGTTTATACAAAAGTTAAGCGGCATTGAAATACGCGTTATAACGTTACAGTCTTATTTTGAAACAAAATACTCATCGATAAAATGGGGGTTAAAGAGTTTAGCGGTTTTGGATCGTTTTTAAGGGTCGTATGATAGGTAGGCGGTTCAGGTTTACGTTAGACGAAAGTAGACGTCGAGGTCTATTATTAATGTAATAACGTACATTTTATCTAGATTAACTGGTAGCGAGAAATCGCGAACTTAAAATTTCATTTTCGATTTTTAAAAATTCTGTGAACGATTTTTGGTCGGCCGATTTTACAATGCATTTAGCATGGGCAATGTTAATTATATACCTATATATCGTTATATACGCAATGCTTTTAGCATAGGCAATATTAATTATATATCCATATATCGTTACATACATGTATATATATACAATAAGCACTATGCATTAGTCATTTTATATATATATATATATATATATATATATATATATATATATATATATATATATATATATATATATATATATATATATATATATATATATTTCACTGGCAGGGATAACTCCATCAAAAATGGTCGGATTTTGTCAAACCTTTTTTTGTTTTATTCGTAATCATCAATATATACATTTTATATATATACATTTTATATATATACATTTTGTATATATATATATATATATATATATATATATATATATGGGTACGCCATTATCATGTAGCCCTAAAAAATTTGATCGATCTTTTTTATTATATCTTTATATATATAACTCTTCTGTGCGTGTGTATGTCATCGAACTCCTTCCAAACGGCTGGACTGTTTTTAATGAAATTTTTTGTTTGTCTTCAGGTGGATTCAAGTATGATTTAGATTTACAATTCAGTCTAATTTAAATTGTTTATTCCTATGAATTTTTAAAAATTGCCGACTTGCCACCTTTGGCAGGGCATAGCGCACGACGTAAATATTTTTAAACGATTCCGGCTCTTAAAATAGCAGTTTCTATATAAGAACTATCGTATTTAGGCAAAAAACCGTAAAAACAAAATACAAACAACCTAAAATTTTTATAAATGGGAGGGGACACCTTGCGATTTTTTCAGCAATAAATCGCGAACGATAAATGGGGGAAAATAGTTTAAACGAATGTTATGTAGCATTGATGTAACCGTCTAACGATAGTATAATCGTATTTTTACACCAAATACCCACCGAGAAAATTGGTGTTAAATGGTTTAGAAGTTTTGGGTCATTTTTAAGGCCACTATGATAGATAGTAGGTTCGAATGAACGTTAGACGAAAGCAGACGTGGAGATCTATCACTTACGTAATAACATAAATTTTACCTAAATTAACCGGTAACGAGTTTAAATTTGATTTTCGATTTTTAAAAATTTTTGGACCGATTTTTGATAGGCAAATTCTTCGATGCTTTTAGGAAGGTGTTAGGCGTTAGGTAATATATATATGTATGTATATAAAATACGATTTAGACTCCCTTATACGGCGAACTTCGTATCGCCCAAGAATCAATAAATGTATTAACTTATTAGCTGAATTAAATATACTTTTTTATTAAGTTTAATAAATCAACAAAAATTAAAATGTATCGCCATATCGTTTAAGTCTCTTTACAATTTTTTTTTTACGTTTTTTGTGTAATTCCTAATTCTCCACCAGTATTTTTTATTTAATTCAGCTAATAATTTAATACATTTCTTGATTCTGGGGCAATACAAAGTTCGCCGTGTCAGCTAGTATATATATATAATTATTACTCAACCAGACGGTAACAATGAGCGCGCTAGTTGTCGTTTGTAATGGTAAAGTGTACAACACGCGCGGTAACGTAGTGTTAATAATGCGCACGCGTTCAATTAATAACGTAAGAACGTTTTAAAGGGGTTGTATGCCTGCCGTGTATTGGACGAAGGCAGTAGTACAGCTGTATATATATATATAACAGCTTTGTAGAATCGGCCGACCAAAAATCGGTTGAAAAATTTTTCAAAATCGAAAATCAAATTTTAAACTCGCGATTTCCCTTTACACGTTAATTTTGCTAACATTTACGTTATAAAATAAATGATAGATCCCCACGTTTACTTTCGTCTAACGTCAACCCGAACCCCCTATCTATTATTGTAGCTTTAAAAATGCCCCAAAATCATTTAACCCCAATTTTATCGAAGAATATTTACTATAATAATACGGGAATACAACAGTTAGACGCATATTTCAATGCCGACTAACTTTTGTTTAAACGATTTTTCCTAATTTTGAATCGTTCGCGAATGATTGCGGAAAAAGCGAATTTTTAAAAAATCGAAAGGTTGTGTCCTTTTTGAAATTCTCAGGTTTAGTTTGAAATTTTTTTCGCGGTTTTTTCGTTTTATACGATAGATCTTATATAGAAATGATTATTTCAAGAGTCAGAATTGTTTAAAAATGTATACGTCGCACTCTATGCCCTGCCAAAGATAGCACGTCGGCAATCTAAAAATTCGTAGCTCGAGACCTATCGATCGTAATGAAAAACGGGTTTCTATTTCGAACTCGTCATTTTAATATCTCGTATATCAGTTCTATAGACATTTTTCGAAACTGGAAATTCAAGGTCACCCCCAAAAGTGCGCCAACATTTTTTCCGAATTCCGACTACAACTTTATTTAATAATTTTTCCTACGACGATCGAATTAGGTAATAACAATGTTTTTCGAATCCCTAAGCCTAACCAAAGCGGGAAAACCGATTTTTCTAAAGTCGTATTACCATTAAAACCTTGGTCGGGTTTAGGAATTTTTTTCCTTGAATCTACAATGTTTTACACTGACGCATCCCTATTTGCCGGGATCTCAGTTATCAGAGACGGAACAATCATCATTCAATATTCCTACCGCAGACATTCTCCGTCATTTCATCAGAATTATAAGCGATTTATCTTGCTACGGAATCTTATGAGTTCCGATGTTTTCGATTATATGTTCTGACTCTCTTCTAGCACTCTGCATTCTCTGCGACGTTTTCAATCATGATCAGCAACGAGTATATTTTAAGACATGAGGTTATGCCGTGTCTAAAAAATGTGTTCACAAACCTGAAATTACGAATAAATTGCCTACAATTCTCAATTTGATATTAATAATTTAATTAATGTTTTTAACATTGAGAATAACATTGCTAACATGAGTATTTCCTTAATTCCTTTAAAATAATTATTTTAACGACCTTACTTAAGTTGCTAAGTAAACTAATTAGCCAAATGTGCAAATCTGAGAACTGTCATTCCCAAGTTTAGGAGGAGCAATAAATTTTGAGTTTTTCTAACAGTGCGTAAAATAACTGAATTTAAACATGCAGTTTAATATAGTCGTAAATTCTACGATAGCCTTTAATGGGAGCTCCTTAATTACTATAGATGAGATTTCATCGTGTACTACCGAATGTTTAGCTTTAATTGATTTAATTGTAACATACATATCTTTCGGAGTAATAAAAATTGTTTTATCAACAGAACTGACATCTTTAATATATTGACTGACTGTTAATCGAACTTTAATGAATCGTAGAGCGGTGGAAGGGCAGTGCACGGTTTGTTATAATTTTTGTAAACCTTCCATACATTATTATTTTTCGTATTGAGCTTCGATAAAAACGAATTAAATTTATTGTATTGAATCAAATTGGAAATTGGAAATGTAACCTCATATCAAGTGTAAGACCAATATGTTGATTATTGTTAGGACTACCCTGTTATTATATTATTATTATTATGCATTTATTGCTACATTAAGCCAATATGTGGAAAAGTTAGGAACGAAATAACATTGACGGCTTTTAAACTTGAAATATTTTCTAGTAAAAAATCAGTGATCCATTTAATATATGTATAATCTTATTACCATCGGATATACTGCATCCAGGAATAGAAATGTGAATCGCAATAGTAAGGATAAGATAACCACCTACCGCAGTACAACAAAATTGATGTGTCAATAAGTCGTATTAATAATTCATTTAATTTAATTTTCTTATATATTACGAGGTCCATTTCGCATTTTGATATCAACATTTGTGTATCGTTTTTACTCCGTTTGTCTCGACTTGTGTCGTTAGTTTCGTTTGTGTGAAAAAAAAATTGTGAGGAAGTAAAGAATCTTCCATTTCCAACTTGGTTCCCAAAATATTTACTAGTTTTCCAGATTTGCTTTGTTCTTAGTGTTTGTCTTTAGATGTACAGAAATTAACTTTATTCATTAAATCAATTTTTAAAAATCGGCATTAATTTTTTTGTTTTGATTTGCTTCATTCATAATGATTTTTTTACCGTTTCCAATTTATTTTAATTCACAGATATTTATATAACCAGTTTAACAATTTTTGTGTGGAAACTAATAATAAATTTAAATAATTTGTAGTTACGAGTATTTTAAACGAAATTTTCAAATTATAATGGCAACAAAAAAACGCGTCTATTTTTATTTTTATTTTTAATTCGATGCAATTTTAATCATAAATTAATATATTTTATTATAAAACGACTGGAACAACCATATACATTTGTTGATATATATAAATTGACGCTCTATCATTTATGTATATATATATATATATATATATATATATATATAAAATTATGTACATTTGTATACAAAGGGGGACAACTGGAATAAATTACCCCAGGTCACAAATGAAAGGGTCTCACAAAAACATTAAAAGTTAAAATTCGTTTTTAGTGAGGAACCCAAATGTAAATACATTTTTTAAAAATATATTTGAAGTATAATGTAAAAGGGTAATAGTTTAGCCTATCCAGACTTAAGTTTATGGAAAAGACGTGTTTATGTCAGTCAGAATATTAAAAATAGTTTATATTATCCTAATTACAAGAAATACCAGTACAATTTTGAACGACACCTCTTATTAAATAGTTATTTATATTTTTAGGAAATATGTACTTTCATCTTTAGGTACGTGGATATATACATATATGCAATATATATATATATGTAATATATGTGTGTGTGTATATGTGCATATAGATATATATAAATATGTATACCTACATGCATATACACACACCCATTTTAAATATATGTATATATACATGTAATATGGTTGTGTGTGCATTGCTTTTTTATATATATAAAACCGGGGAAAAATATTTTTTTCTCAGACTGTTAAAATAATTATTTCCTCTCCAAGGTCTTTAATTTTAAGAATTATTTTCCTTATAGACATTTATCATTATTATCGTAAAATGTTTATGATTATTATCGCCAGACATTTATTATGATTATCTGAAAAACGGCGGTGACCCAGCACGTGCTGAAATGCTGATTCAGCGGAATTATCTAAAAGCCGGCGCCTGGCCCCATTTTCGTGTACGCCCAATACTTCAGTATTTTGCCGGGACGACCTAACTTCGAGTCGCACTATTTCACGAGGTACCATTTTCTTTGTTTTTGGCCAAGCTTGAGCCATTTGATCGGTTTATATCTAGTTAGTATATTTTAAATCTCAATGCCACTACGCTTGATACATTTATATAAACTGAGTGTGAAGACAATGGGTCAAAAACAATTCAATACTCACCAGGTAATGTATGGCATTGTTTTTAAAGATTAGAGAACAGCTCAGCTCCCCATGAAACCACGGTTTACTGGAGACCGTATGTATCAAAGCGAAATGATTTTTTCCTTTATTCCGACGATGTATTAACTGTTGAAAATCGATTAGTAAAAAATGTTTAATCTTTGGTAACGTATCGAGTCCAATTATAAGGAACACTTGTTAAATTATAACGCGAAGTCTCTATCCGACTCAGCCATCCATCCGATCATTAGGTAAATGAGTATCGGCTTGCAGAGAAAGCAAGGCACACATGCACATAAAGAAATTGTTTATCCTATTAACTTAAATATTTATAAGTTATGTACAATAGGTAGCTTTATGATCAGTATGCGCAGGTTTTGTTGAAGGTTTTTCCTGTATTCTTATTTTAGTTAAATGAGCAACTTGGCATATTTTTAAACTAGTATATAAGAACTGTGTTCGGAATGCGTTATATCAATTTCTTTTTTTGTTTTTTTTTTATAACATACATTTCTTTTGTAAATGCACTTTTTTTATCTATCAATCTATTTCTCCATCAACTATTTGATAACACGTAAAAGTGGTCTATTATATAGTTTTATTATCACTGGAAATTGTGCTCTTATCATATAACCATGTTTTATATATACATAAATACATACATCGATGGAAAACACCTCATATTAGTTTGTCCAGCACGCGTCGTTTGGTCGATCTTCTATTAATATTCTAATTTACGAACATCTTTCTTAGTCGACGTCTCTATCGACTGTCCAGTTGATGGGACTTTCCATTTTTTTATTACTAAGTATGACAAGTACGTCCTTTAGTTTACGCGCGTATATACACCTATATGTTTCTACTGATAATCTATGTGTTAGCGATTAACGTATGTTGTATTTGTTTTATTGTAAAAAAAAAATTATATATATATAGACACATATTGGTTAGACGATAATATATCCAACTATACTTCGTTCTCAGTTCTTATACAGAGTTCTAGTTAAAAAATTTATGATCGTAGGAGTTCGGACTTACAAAATTTCGGTCGTGCGTGACGAATTTCAGAAATTTCGTAAGAAGCGGGTAAAAAAGAAAATTTTTCAGTATGTAGATGCCAAACTTGCTCGGTAAGATGGTCGCATGCCAAAAAGAAATAAAAAATTCTTCCTCTTCATCGATAACTTCTTTAGATTTCGTTCGTATTTTTCCGCGCTTTTTTGAATTTTTCCCATTTGCTCCTCTACGCTATAATAGCGTCATATTTTATTTCAACCATTTATAGTCGGGTGTGCTATTGTTTGTCATCGTAACCAACATTAAAAGTATGTTTGTAACCGTCGTTCGAATCACACGAATAAGGCGCATTTCCCCCATCACCCGATCCTAAAACATTTCCCCAATTTATTTCATTCCCCGTTCGAACCTGTTTCTTTCTTTTCCCTTGTATTTTTCTTTTGTTTATTTTTATTTTTCATCTTCTTCAGTTTTTTTTTTGGCATCCAGCCTAAATACGTAAACGACTAGTTATATATATATATATATACAAGCACCTATGAATTATAAAATTATAAGACGCAGAAGGCTTTCCCCAAATCGAGTGCACGTTATAAATCAGTACATTAATTAATTATTCATTAAGATAAGTCTATTTCAAACGCTCCTTTATTTCATGGTAAATTATTGATAATCCGCCAAGATGAAAATTTCGAAAAAATTCTTAATTCGTTCTTGGTTTTTATTTCATTATAACAATACCTATTTCAAAGTTGATCTCTAATACAAAAGTAACCTCAGCATCACACACATACACGCACAATATATATACACGAGGACCTAGGCAGCCCAACGGTGGCTGGACTTCGATCTTTTTTACTTGACATTTAAAGACCCTAGTATAATAGAATTTTACTTCACTTTTCTTTTTTTTCTTTTTTTTTTAAATATTCTCTTTGTCTCTGTTAAATATTTTCTACTCCAACACTATACCAGCTCTACACATATGACTTCCCAGTTAACGAAAATATAATCACAGGCTATGTTTGCCGACGACACCGCTATTCTCTCAACTCATCGTGATAATAATTTAGCGACCGAGCAACTTAAAAACCATCTACTACACGTAGAAAAGTGGTTTAGACTGTGGAAATTCAACGTTAACGAAACAAAATTCAAGCAAGTTTTAAATAAAATCGAAAATTTACCGATTAAGTTAAATGGACAAACAATTTCCGAATCGTGTAACGTAAAATATCTTGGATTACACATTGATATACAAAGTGGTTTATGTGGAAAGACAACGTTAATGAAACAAAATGCAAGCAAGTTTTAAATAAAATCGAAAATTTACCGATTAAGTTAAATGGACAAACAATTTCCGAATCGTGTAACGTAAAATATCTTGGATTACACATTGATAAACGGCAACGTAAAGAGCTCAACATTACATAACGAAATATGTGCTAGCTGATGGGCAAATACTCACCACTGTCGCATGAAAATAAAGTATTACTTTATAAAACAGTTTTGAAGCCAATTTGGTCATACGGTATCCAGATTTAGTGTACAACGAGCAACTCTAACTTAGACATAGTACAAAAATTTTAATCTAAAGTAATGCGGAATATCGTATGGTATGTCCGCAATGACGACATACACAAGGATCTCCGTATACCGTCTGTTAAAGAAGTAATCAGAAGCTGTGCTGGATGATACCCGCATCGACTTCAAACTCACATCAATCCACTAGCAGTCAGCGTCCTACGCAATGGCGTGCAATTCCAACGACTGAAGAAACGCAGTCAGATCGAATGTAGCGATCAACTAGTTTATATAATAGTACTAAGATAAATTAAGGGATAGCGACCGTTGAGTAGCATCCCGTTATAGCTTTTAAACAGATCAATGCTGCCTATTGTTCAACCGAACAGATTGCATGCATCTACAAGCTTTAAATATATATATATATATATATATATATATATTGTTTATCTACATCTAATCTTTTTAAATTTGCCAATCGCGTAAATAAATTATTAGACTTTGATTATCTCGATAAAAATAATACAACTAGTTCAGTTGTCTGATGACAGTATACTAAAAGACGAATTTGATATAACAGTGAAGATGCTAAGAAATAATAAAACGTCTGGTGCTGATAACGTACTAGCGGAATTGATAAAAATGAGCGGAAGAAGAACTCACGAAAGGCGTGTTAAATTAATTTCAATATATAATATATATATATACATATAATATATATATACATATATAAAACGAAGGTATATGACCAAAAAATGCACTGACTATAGAACCATAAACCTAAACCTCCCAAAACCCCAAAAAAATATTGCTGCAAATAATAAAAAATCATCCGGAAAAAAGTATATAGATAAAACACAATTGGACTTCCGTAAGAACCTATCGACCATAGATACAATAGTTAAGGAATGTTGGACTGATGAATGTAAATAAAAACGTGAACGTTTGTTTTGTCGATTATGCTAAAGCTATCGATCAGGTCAATTGGGATAAGCTTTTCCCTCTCCTGGAGCAAATAGAATGCCCCAAACGTATAGTAAAACTGATATCTAATTTACACGTACGCTAAACGGCGGTTATTAGTCTAGACGGGGATATATCTAAACGCGCAAAAATAACTAAAGTAGTACAGCGTGTTTGTTGTCTCCGTTCCTTTTTAACGTATACGTGCAACTTGTCCTTAAATTAACTCTAACAGAAACCACATATGTAATTCGCTTAAGAAAGACTTCAAACGATATCATTTGCAGATGATCAGGCTCCAATTTTCGAGTCTTCGAAAATACTTCATAAAATTGTACAAACCTTAAATGACACAGAAAAGCAGTTTGGTTTAGAAATAAATGCTGATAAAACCAGAATCACGATGTTTGGTAAACATCCCAATTGTTTTCAACTGGAAATTTATGGTCGGAAAATTCCGAGATGCCTGAAATATATATATACAAAAATTAACCGTTTAATAAGATAAGATGTATGTATAATATACAGCATGCGTAACACTCAGGAAAAGCAGCGTAAATATAAATTTTCAGGTACGAGAAAAACGTATGTTCCCGTTTTCTGGCCAAGCCAAATGAAACCAAAAAAAACGTCTTTTTTTCAAAAGCGTTAATATTGCTGTTTTGATGCCGCTAGTAACTATTTTAAAAATATTAAAGGATACAGATAAAAATAAAGTACTACGTATAGACAGTATATATATATATATATATATCCGCTGACAACAACAAAAAAAAGATAATGAATGAGCTGTTGTGTTTTACGAAGAAAAAATCCGATGCTGGTTTTATTTGTCATCATGTACGTGCGTATGTCCGACTTTGTATAAATATTATCCGCTGACGCATCTCGTATGGAGGAAAGTTAAAACAAGAGGAGTTTCCCTTTAATAAACTTTTTTGTTTACTTTTTCTTGTTTCTTTTTATTTCTCATTTACAAATTAACGGCGATGATGAACTCGAATGTGAAAAGGATAATGCCGAGGATATTTATTATTATTATGTAAAAACTTAAAATACACACGCACGCGCGCGCGCGCGCAGGTGCCCAGAGTTTCGGTTAACTGTTTTTAATTATCCTAACTTTCACTCTCGATCGGAGATAATCCCTCGTCGGCGCGGTGGCAACGGTGTTAGTTTTGCTTTCCGGGAGAATAACGACGTAATCTCGCCGAGTATTCGTCCGTGAAATGCCTGGAAAAACATCATTCCTCCGCCGGGATTTAACTATACTTCTTCATTCTCTGGCTAGTAGGAAAATTAGAACGCCATAAACAGTCACAACCTTTTTCCGACTGTTCGGTATCAAAAGTATAAATATAGAAATTATCGGCCGGCTAAGGAAGAAAGATATCCGTCGCTGGTTACTGTATAATTAACGACGAACTCGTATGGACGAAATTTTAAATCGAACAACGAAACCGGAAAATAAAGTTTCGGTTGGAGGCGATTTTACACGGAGTAGCAACAACAGCCAAGTAAATTACGACGCTCGGGATTTCGCAATTAACTCTAACCACCGCCCGCATCGTTTTAATATATACGAACGATATCGACGAAATAGTAAATACACAAACGCACGCTAACGTTGCAGATTTTTGAAGCAATACCATTTTGTTTTTTTTGTTTTTTTTTTAAAGCAGGTGTCGTAATTTAAGAAGCTACTCTCGAACAGTCGAAGAATGGAAGGGTCCGGGGTATTCTTAATTTATCGGTGACTGACATCCGACTACATCGTTCGCCGAGGCTTGTAATATTTTAATAAGGAACACGGCTGACGCGATAATTAACTTTGGGGAATCGCGAAATTTGATGTTCTAATTTAGCCCCGTCGTTGATGTTAAAGGCCGGAACAAACTTTAATAACCAACCTGCTCGTTTAGCTCGACTGGAAAAAGTTTTAAACCAGAAAGCGTCGTCCTCGGAGTAAACGAATTTAATAATTCGGAACAAAATTGCCCATTAGGCTCTAATAACGAAAATTATCTAATAAATCTAAACGACGGTTGGAACATCGTTAAATTTACTTCTTCGCGTTAGGAATAATAATAATAATAATTATAATAAAGGGAAAAAAACTATTGTAAATTACGTTCTAAGCGAGTGAGATTAAATTGGACTTTTCGTATGAATCAATTTTTCGTTTTAATTCGTTATATCGATTGTTGTCGTCACGTGATTATATAGGAACATTTTTTAAAAATTCAAAGTTCACATATGACGCAGAACTACACGGTACATACTTTTGGCTTCAACATTTATTTCTAAACTCTAGTGATACCATATAACGGCGGACTACCTCGCCAGCGTATCAGCTCACGAGAAACGAAGTCGAAAAATATACGCTTTACCAACTACAGGATACAAGTACTCTTTTTATACGTTTCAGGTCATAAGGGAATCGTATGAAACGATACGCCGTGGATATAGCAGCCCGTTCCATATTGTGTTCGCCAACAATCTATAATTATGATTATTGATAGATAGAACAATAATTGTCCGGGATTAAACGCTGTTAACGGCGTGGAAATTGTGAAACAATATGGATATCTAGGTTCGATAGTGGAAAATCGTGGGGGCTCAGAAGAAGAAATCAGGCGTAGAGTAAACATAACAAAAAGTGTGATGGTACGTCTAAAACGTATATGGGCTGATCCCTCTGTATCAAAAAAAAAGTGAAAATAAAATTGGTCAATAGTCTGGTCTTCTCGGTGTTTCTCTACGGCGCGGAAACGTGAACACTACGGAAAGATGATAGGCAAAAGATAAATGCGCTGGAAATGTATTGTTGGAGGCGGATGCTAGACAAGAAAACGAATTACTCGATATTAGAAGAAGTTGGCGCAACAAATAGAAGATTGTCTTCGATAGTAATTAAAAGAATATTAACATACTTCGGTCATATAATAAGAGCAGATGGATTTCAGGCGAGAATTCTTGAGGGAGGAGTAGAAGGAAAAAGAAGACATAGTCGCGTTCCTAAAAGATGGTCAGACATGATATGGACGATAGTAGGAGGAAGTTTTGCAGAATGCATCCGGATGGCTTGCAACAGGGAATCATGGCGACATCGCGTACAGCAGATGGATTTTTCATATATCTCAACGAGAGATTCACGATTCACAGAGAGAGATTTAGTACTAAAACTTTTGATTCGTAGACCGAATATAGATCGCTTTCCGCTATATAACTAATTCCGTTAAATTTATTCCAATTGGTGGTTTTCAAATAACAAGATTCCCCTGCTGGCTTCAGTTATGCCTAGATTGGAAGAATTTCAGGCGCAGACGTGCGAATTCATATCCCTCTCCAATTTATATTACCATATTAATAAAATTTTTCAAATAAAAAAACATCCTTCTTTCGTGAGAACTACGTCCTTTATCCTTCTCCATTGATCCGGGTTACATTCAATAATACTGTCTTTGAGAATTTTCGTACGTACACCCTTATTTATATAAATGGATCAAAATCGGCTCAGGGAATTTTCATCCCATTTCTTAATATTAGCCTAAAAAGTTATCTCATCTTTGTTCCGCATTTACCACTGGGTGTGTAGCGATATTACAAATCTTACCATTCTTAATTGATGCGAAGCTTCCGAGCAGTTATCTCATTATCACCGACTTCCATACCACTTTGAAGCATGTCGATAACAAATGGAAGGTGTCAGATACATTGATTTCATTCATGTTTAATCATATGGAAAGCTTAAGTATATTCACGTCTTTCTTACGGTTACCGGGATATCGAGGAAGTTGTAGATTCATTAGCTAAAGTTGGGTTTTCTAATAGTGTGGTATTCTCCTCCGTTTCGCACTTTATATCGTACATTTTATGCAGTCGGAACATAAGAAACTGCGGGAACAGAAGTATGTGGAGTGTAGCAGTCGTCTCTTACTAGGTACTATCAATTACAGCCGCATCTTCATAAATGTCCATGGTTCTACTTTTTTAAAAACATTAAACGTAAAGGAATTGTACTTATCATCTACACGATTTAATATACGTTCGCGATATTTTAAAAACACTTTAGCGCTTTTTTAATGCTACTATTATTTTTATCAATTTCTGTGTGTATGTGCGTACACATATGAAATTTTTAGTAAATTTCTCCACGTTAGCCATATTATTATTATTATTTTTTTTTTTGGTTTTTGAATGGAAATAGCCGGACACCGTATATATATTATGTAGTACCCGGGCGATCATAAGTCGTTACATTTGGCACTCTAGCATAGAAACCTCTATGTCATTATATTGCATATATATATATATATATATATATATATACTATAGTATACTATCCGTGCGATCAATCTTTTGCTCGTTTTTTTTTTGTTTTTTTTTTTGTGTGTGTAAAATCGTGTTTTTTCGGCAAATATACTTAGATAAGAATCGCATACTATTAAAAACCGTTAAACACATTAATCGTGTGGAATTTCGTTTCAAAAATCTCCGAAATTTTAATTAAAAATTTCAGTTTTAACAAATATCAGTTTTGTTTTTTTTTTAATAAATTTTGGAATTTTTCTATCGGATGTTATTTTCTTAAAATTATTTTTTGGTAAATTAAAAAATATTTCCGGAAGATGCGATACATTAATTCGAAACGATACTGCAGATATTAAATTTTAATTATATTTACCAGCGCATATGCCAAAAAAAAAAAACTTGTAACGGTCGAACAGTTAATATGATCGAGCTGAAATTTTCGACGTACATTTAGATAAATACGGAGAAAAAGACGACAAAAAATCGATATTAGCAACATTTTATAGTCTGTACTCAGGGTCGGGTCCTAAAATTTCAAAATTTGTAATTTCCACGCAGTCCATTTTTAATTACTTCATAGATTAGAGTTATGGACCAAATTTTATTCAAATCGTAGAGCCATTTCCAAGACGGCCGAAAATATATATATTAGAAATTATCCGCGGCTTCGCCCGTGTAATTAATTTTTTAAATAAAATATCGTTGTCTTTCATTTATTACACGAACGTAACTAATCCAGTAAGGCTCGATGATGAGATATTTTACAGATGGTCTTTGTCAGAGATATCGCTGTCTCTTTCTTTTATTACGCGAAAGCAAAAAATCCAGGAAGAATGGATAGCCGGTCTACCGGCTAGTCTGATGTACTGTTTCCCGATTTTAGGTGGCTGTTAAATTTTTTAAACGTTTTGTGACAGGGATATATCGCTATTTATACTTTTTAAGACTTTAAATTGTTGAAATTTCTATCCTATCCATGATATCAATATGAAACAAAGCTTAAAACGATTCCGATAATATAGTCTATAAGCTGTGCGAATTTCATCATAATTGCTTTAATAGTTTTAGAGAGAGATAGAGAGAGAGAGAGAGATAGACGGTGAGAGATAGACGGTGAGAGAAAGAGAAGGAGAGAGATAAAGAGAGAGAAGAGAGAAAGACAGGCAACAATTTTGAAAAATAAATTTTCTGTTTATATATGATAAAAATAACCCAATGCAGTGATTATTGTGAAAATATTCGCAAATCACAGACAGACATAGTTTTCTATATTACCATAGATATAAATTATATTTATATATATATATATATATATATATGGATTGCTCGTTTAACAAGATATATATATATATATACATTCTCATACAAATTCCGAAAATAACAAATAAAAACAGAGACGAAAAAATACGATAAATTACGATAAGAAACCGATAAAAAGGTAAAAATGGAAATAATGGATCGCGCTCGGGGATTTGGTAAATTTTCGATAAGTAGGAAAAATGGAGTCGGTAGAATTTCTGGGAATAATCCGGACTATAGGGAAAGAGCGGGACGGAATATAGTTTCAATTTTATACGATACGATACATTTGCACGCCGATAATCGCAATTTATCATCGTATTCGAGTTTCGAGTTTGTGAAGGTTAGAACGCTCGTGTACATTTATCGCATCGTCGCTGCTACACATACTGTTCGGCGTTTGTCTTATAAACATCGTACACGACGATATTTTTCTTTTGTGCACAAAACAGACGCGTCATACCCTAACCGGCAGATACTGTCGTTGTCTTATCTAATAGTCTGAGAAATATTTCCCGAAGACCGCCGAAAAACGATATAATTTTTCTACATTTTCTCAACCATATGTTATCTACTACTTCGTTATATATATATATATAATATATGCATGTATATAACGTTATTGGATACTGCTGGTCTATTTATCTAGTTCAACTGACTTCTATAAACCGCAGAAAATCATATTGACTTATAACTGTCAATTTATAAAAAATTCTTTAAATATTTTTCTTCCGCTCCTAGAACTTTTCATACACACACACACACACATAGACAGCATGGACAGCTATATGTTTATATTTGTGTTAATAATACAGATGCGGATGGAGCGAACGCATCGACAACCTGTACAATTAATAACTATAGGGCGACCCAGAGAAGGTGGACGGTTTTGTTTTTTCAATAGCGCAGTTGGTAAGACAGCTACAAAGCAAATCTCATGCCCGCGTTTAGTGTCAAACGAGAGAAACTTTTTTTTTTGTCTAGTTTCAGTTATCGTGACATCCTATAACGAGAAGCAGCGCGCGTTTTGCTTGGATCGTGATTTTTGGCGTGAATCGATCAGGACAGTGCAAAGAGAATCTCGAAAAGAATTCAGTTACATAATTTTTTTTGTATTCATCCACGATATGTGAAAGATCTGAAAACTCGGATTTCTGAGGAAATTTCTCAGCTACCTGTGCTCGAATCAGCTGATTCTTATATTTAATGAAGTCGACTACTAATACCGAACCCTTGGGACACTCACCTTAACCGATTCAGCTAATCGGAAGAACAGTTACAAGTAAATATATATATTAGAAACGTGTATTAATCCGGGTTGTCTGCATAAATGGTCGCAGGTTATTTCTTTAAATTTTATTAATTAACTTTATAAAGAAAGCGGTTCTCCGACATATTTCAAAATGTTGCGTTCGTTCATGTTTTATATCGTAACAGAAAATTATGTTGACCCTTCCCCATCACAGAACACCGCAATGACAATGACTGTTACACAATCGTTTCTTCCACATCGTCCAGTAATAAATAATAATTCTGAACGCTGACGTTAAGACGAAATTAAAAAGATAATCGTAGTATATTAACTCGTGATTTTGAGGTATTAAATATATTTTTATTGTCGAGATTGTTTTTTTTTTAATATACCCTAAATTACGGATCTAACGATAATTATAGTAATAGATACCTCTAATTTTTAGATTCTTACATTATTATTATTATTATTATTATCGTAATATGAAACATAAACGTTATATGAAATTACTTTTATCAGCCTCCGGGCTTCGACAGTTCTTGGCCCACTAATCCTCTTCTTTGATAGATGTGTTGGTATCAACGGGCATTGCAACAGATATTTATGGCCCTCTCCGCAATCGCACAGTTCACGGTGTGCGAGTCCCCAATTAACTAGGTTGTGTCTATTCTTTTCACATCCCGTTCGCAGTCTATTTGGGGTTGCCAACAAGTTCAGAATTCACCATCTCTACAATCGCAGTCCATCTAGCTAATCGCGCAACCCATGTAATTATTTTAGGGGGCCTTGATTTATTAAGGAAATCTTTCCGGGATTTCAACCATCTGCTAGATGCTAGTTGCATGTACATTGAATGTCTTGAATCTTGTTGGATCCAATTTCTTTCCAGGTCAGCTGCCATACTTGTACGTATTGTTGAAGGTGCAATATCGCATGCTAGATATAGTTTACGAACGTTTGTTGGCCAGTAACCATCCTACTTGTTTCATTCAGAGCTGTATCTATTTTCCCTGTATGTGCCGAGCGGGTACCCCACGATGTGCAGTTAGGATGATCCGAGACTCTAAGACGATTATTCCAGTCAATACGACTGAGAAAATAAATAGAAATAATAATAATATGAAAGGAAATTAACGATATTTATTCAAATGTTTTCAGTCAGCTGGAAAATTAGGAATTTAAAATAAACGTTTTCGTCCTAAGGCGTATCTCTTCATTAGACCGATTTATTAACGCGAAAGACAATCCTTTTTAAATGGCGGAAAAAAAACTCATTTTCAAAACTCAGCTAAATAAATCGATATATAGCACCAGCGGGTTAAATTGCGAAATTCTGGTAGTATTATCGAGGATTAATAAAATACATATATATATATATATATATGTAGGTAAGAGAGAAAAGGTTAAAATGTAGATGACGGCTGAAAAATGTTCCATCAAGTTCTAATATCGAAGTCGACGGCTTGAAAGTTTCACTGGAGCAGCTTGAAATTGAAAACAACAACACTAACCTTGTTAGAAGTAACAACGAACAGATTTTCAATTTTCTTATATTCATTTATCTTCCCAATCTCGTTTTCTCATAAAATCGAATTAAATTCGGTAGATATGCGTGAGTAATTTTTTCTAAGAAATAGGCAATTTTAAGATTAATTATACTTTAAGATTAATTATATCCAGTTATTGACAAATTTCTAATAAGCGACGCGTTCGTAATATTTAAAAGTATAGCTGAAAAAATATAAAATTCGTTTAGAATCTAATTTAAATGTAATATAAAAAGTTAATTAAAAATAAATCGCCTACTTCCGCTAACGATGTAATTAAAGTAATCGTATTGCTCCGTTTACTATTATTCTACATTCATCCGGGAAACCATTCAAAATGGAGTCCTACCGACGATATATAAAAAAAGCAAAACACTATCAACTGTTACACCAATTTTTTTCAACAAAATTTAAAACGAAATCTGGATTTCCAACGAGGCACTCTATTTATTTGTTATTAAATTTTCCTCGTAATACACAAATTAAGAAAATGTTAACAATAAAAACAATATAGCGTATTGAGAGATATACAGATCCAAGAGTGGAATTATTCAACGCTACGACTGTCACAGCCGAGTATCGACAAACTGTAACTCACAATCGAAGTATTCGAAATGTGGTCGGTCACATTTAAGTAAAGAATACACACATTTGAAGTATCACAAGAGAAAAACTGTGGTAAATTGCATTTCTAAACTTGCCGTTTAAGTGAAATTCGCAAAAAAGTATTATCGCGACGGATGAGAAGCATCCTTATTAATCGAACAATAATTCGCAATAAACACGGCAACGAGAAAAATGATAATAATAATAATAATGATAAATAAAATAGTAATGTAAACGTAACGTGTATAGAGATGGTCCAACGTGCAAACAACTTCTCACCACGTAATGAGTGTAACCCATCAGTTTTTTTCTGAATTATTTACATTAATAAAAGAATTAAAACCAAGCGGAATATGTTAGATATTTAAAATAATTAGCAACGGATTACGAGCATTTAAAAATGTAGACGCGTTGATCAAAATTATCATCATTATAGAAACAGCTATCGAGTATTTGCGTAATTAATAAAAAAAAAATCGGCGAATTCCCGAATATAAATTCCACGTGGTCAAAAATTAATGAATTAATTCACTTTCCATATGCAGAACAGATATTTCCACGTGGTCAAAAATTAATGAATTAATTCACTTTCCATATGCAGAACAGATATTGTCGCTATTTGCGAAACTAAATTAACTAATAAAATGATAATTAAATAACGTCGTAGTTATCTTATATACCGAGTCGCTTTGTTAGTGTGAGGCACACTCCGTTACAATATAAATCTATTCAACACACTATCGTGGGTATCAAAACTAGAAATCGATTGCTCACTAGAAGTTTCAAAAATCAATTTATTTTTTTCTCGCGATCTTAATTACATCTTTTAAGATCGTTGTTATCAATGCTAAGCGCAGAGTACAAAAATTCATATAATAACAATATTGTCGGAAACGTATTAGTTCAAACATATTTTAAGTGCAATTTTAATATATTTCTTTCCTACAAATTGAAAACCAAGTAAGTTCGATATCTTCAGAGTGAAGGCGTTTAGACATGTTTCAGCATCCTGTTTCATTGTCACGTTTATCTCCTGATAACAATAAATCGCGGAAATTATGGCTACGCCAAGTAAAAGCACTTTACAATGAAATAACCGAGAAATTTTCTTACACAAGCAAACCGATGTTCGATCTTACATTAACTAACCCATCAACTTACAGGATACTTTTGCCACAACTAATTTGACACTGGGGTAGAAAAATTCACTGAACTCATTCTGGAATCAATAAATTGATATACTCCAAAACAGACACCACAAAACTAAGGAAAACAATATCTTTAAAAAAATATGACAGACTTCTAACAAAAAAAAATATAAAAATGGTACATTATTTTACGTTATTTTAACTAAACTTGCAAACGGCCTGTTATACAAATTGGAAAAATCATACTTGGAATAAGTTCTTATCTAATATTTTGCCTACTCGTAACAACTGATGGAAAATAATAATATAATAATAAAGCATAGACACCTATTCTATACCATTAAGCGATCCAACTACTAATCAAATGGTTCATAAACCTAAACATAAACTTGAATTACTCGCTTCTCAACTCTCTAGTGTTGGAGACATATGGCAAAATAAATACTCCCTTAAACCTGATATCTTTTGTTATACCCGATGAAATTTATAAATTCATAAAACAGTTAAAAGAACAAATCGTTATGTTGAACTTCTTTCTTGTTGATTATTTTTTTAAAAATCGCTACATCCACATTTTTACAATTTCCTCGCGTGTTTCACATGTAATAGACCAAAATCCTGTCGACAACTTCCAAGGCACGTTATAAATAAACGTAATACTTCCAACACGTACAACTTAATATTCGCAAGGAATAAAAAAGAGTCCAGCGGTTATCGATTATTTGTACTCGTTATTTTAATTTCGCCGCATTCAGGCTGACCATAGTGAAAAAAAGTCGAATAAAACGAAAAATCCGCAAAAAACCTTAAGACTAGTCGAATTCATTTTACGTCTACTCTTCATCGCAATTTTCTTCTTAAAAATTTAACATTATAATTAACGCGTTTTTAAAATGTTTTTCATATAGTGACAAAATACAAACTGTTCTATAATTTACGATGCTTTATAAACTCGTTATATCTGCGTTTAACTAACCTATTCTGATTGTACTAAATATCGATCGTCGCTGTAGAACGATTTTAATTAAAACGCGCGATATTTTAAAAGTACGCGTTAAACTATTACATTATCATATCTCGCGAATTACCGTTTATACTAGTTTCTCGGACCAACACTGTGGAATGTATTATAAACACGTATAAACAAATGGAAATCATTTGTACGCGTTAGGATGCAGAATTTATCAGCTTGATGATTCATATTCCATTGTTAATTTTAAAAACGCTACAGAAGCTGATATTCTTTGTAGAACTTTGGAAAAACTTTTTGGACATTCTAGAATTTTCAATTGAAAAGACCGAAATTATGGTGATGGGCACAAGGAAAACCACTGAAATAGCATTTGTAAATTGTTATTTGATAAATCGATTCATATTGTAACGAATTTTAAGTTCGTAATAATAGATCTTAAGCTGAAATTTTACAAACATGTAAACTACATAACTGATAAAACAGACAAAATATTTTATATGTTATTAAAAATCCAATCTAATTTAGATGGTGCAAATTAATGTATTATAACAATGTTATTCGAGCAATTTTTTATTATCGCTCACGTATTAATATTACAAATATAACTAATCAGGAAGCTACAGTTGAGCGTTGAGCTCCAGTTGTCGTTCTACCGGTTGACTTAAGTATATAATCAGCCGCCTTGTTAACAAAATGTTTAGATTATCAACTCACTACAGACGTGTCGAACAGTTTAACAAGACATTTAACGTAAACTTATAATATGAAAACCGAGCGAATGTTTATAATATTAAAAATCACATCGACGTAATTATATTAAATAAAATATGGAATAACCGGTGCGATGGTAGATTAATATTGTACGATATAAACGTAAGACTAATATTAAACGAAATTATTAAGAATTAATTTTGACATAAGTCAAGTATTGACGGGAGACATGATGGTTTTAGTATTTATCGGGAACGATTTAAAATTGTATCTCGTCACATCTGTGAATTTTGTCAACTTGGTGTTTCCGATACAGTTTGTCATTTTCTATTTGACATGCCCTTATACCGAGGAAGAACGTTCGAAATATTATTTAGATGGTTAATGTAATTATAATTAACAATGTAAATGGATTAAAGGTATCCCACTGTCAGTAGAGATCGTTTGTAAATTATTGTAACCTCGCAATGAGAAAATATATTTCAAAATTAATTTAACATATCGTTAAGCAAATTATATAATACGAATACCGTGACTGAGTCAATTGGCATCGCGGTCGTAATTAAATAAATAAATAAATAAATAAACTAGTTTTATTAATTAAAAAAAAAAAAAACTCAATTTATAATTATCGTCCTGTATTCGCATTATCCTGTGAATTTTGATTGAATAAATGTACAAAACTTTTCCACTTACTGCACGCATTCACACTGTATTTTAATTATCTATAAGGTTGCAATCGTATTCGCCTCTGTCCAATTCAAATGTTATTAATATTTTTACATTTAATATATATATATATATATATATAATGCATTATGTAAGATTATATTTAGGAACTTAATCAAATAAGTGTCTTTTCGAAGTTGGAACACACCAAAATAAAATGGTAAATGCAATCTACGTCAAGTAATTTCTTTTTTGACGATACGTATAAACTACCCAGATAAAATGAAATAAGTACATTAATAATAAAAATAAAAATAAACATTCGTTTAAAAGAATTTTTGTACATAATAAATAATTGAACGAGTTACTATATCCTTTAGGTAAATAATTCTCCATTTCCTTTTCTACGCAGAAGAGAATATGTGGGCCACCGGAGGGGGATAAAAAAAAAAAAACGAAAACCAAATGTTTGTAATTGACGTCACGGGATGTGAGTTCATTAATTAAAAGTAAAATATTTTTTAGGGAATACGTAAATTGTAAAACCGAATTTGAATATATCGTCGAAACGGAAATATAACTATTACCGCAGAAATAAATACACAACATTTAGGAATATATAACTTATTCGCGAGGTCTATATATTCATTTTAGCAGCTTACGCGGTTTAGTAAAGTTAAACAAAGAAGGAAATAAACTCTCAAAAGGTACGACATAAGCAAATTTGTTTATTTCAAGGAAAGCAAGAGTCTTTGAGAAAATAATTATCATTCATCCGTAATTTCGAACTAATTGCCGACGAATGTGAAAGAGTCCACTGGCACGAAGTTCAAAAATCCCAACGGAGGACAAGACAAAGTTACTAGCGGTAATTTTAAATATTACCTAGAAACTTTTCTATTAAAACAAAAAACAAAAAAAAAACGCGATAATTTAATTTACTAGATTTCGAGGAACACAGACCTACACACATACACATGTATATATTGTATTCAAGAATTCACGCACAAACACAGATGTTATAAATTTAGGAAATTTTCCCATTTTGATTATTTTACTTTTTAATTCTTTAGAAGCATAATAATTTTTCATTATTACTGAAAATCTCAGAGCAAAGCAAAAAGTTCAACACTTTCGTTATATTTAATGCCGGACCATTTCTATTTACTTTTAATTTATTTCGTTTTCAATTTCTCCTGAAAATTCAACTACTCTCGTATTTGCTTATACGTAGTATTCTATATATATATATATATATATAAATAAAAACTAAATAGTTAGAAATGTAAAGGTATGAGAAAAATATGTGGCCATCGTTAGCAAAAACGCTAAATAACGAAAAGCTAATTTATTTTGTATTTCGGGGACATAAATACAAATATCAACATTACACGGTGATCCTTAAAACTTGCGCTCTGATTAGAAACGGTTTTCAAACATATTACCTAATTCTTCTATCAATATACGGTATGGAATATCGATTAGACCCTATATTATTAGTTTATGTTTTAAAATAGATCGCATATCACTATTTTTCCACGTCTAACGGTTCGATTCATTTTAGTCTGCCTATTTTCATATAGTTGTCCAATAAGCTAATTGTAGTGTGCGGTTATATAACTGCTCCCGATGATTTATTGCCAACCTTTTAATTACATCGGCTACGTACTCCACGTTAACGAATGTTTTATTCTTTACGTACCGTGGAGCGTTAACGATTGGTCGGAGCGTAGAATTTTTCGAATCTTAATGATATTATTTTTCGCGCTACAACCTCACAATTTACATCCATACTTCCATGTCGGAGCGCGTATTTAGTTATATAATAGTAGTTTATTATACAGTAACGGCCCTAGGTCACTTTCTCGAGGAACTCCTGTCTTTATTAGATATATGTTGAATACTTCGTCTCCATAACTTATTTGGTAATATCTTTCATCTAGATATGACGGGTTAGAAAATGTTTTTTTTTTTAATTTTGTACGCCGTCGTGCCATATCCTATCAAGAGTCTTGCTAACATCTAGGAATACGGCATCGCAAATTCTTTTCTCTTCTAAATCTGATTCAATTTTTTATACCACTCTATGTACTGGACTGTAGAGTGTTTGGCGCTAAATTCGGGTCGGTACCATATGACGGTCGAATGGCTACTGACTTGGTAACTCCGGTTAACCTGTGCCCGCGGTGCTTTTATATCGTACCGAAAATAATTAGCTATACCGTTCGCCAATTATAAATGTTCGTAGAAGGAAAAATTACGCGTCAAAATTATTTTCACATTTGGTATGTTTAATTTCGTTATATATATTTTTTTCAATTTTATTTTCTTCATTTTTACACAACGAGACAAAAATATTTTCTTTTTTATTTCAAATATTAAAAAGAAATATGTACGAATTAGATTATTTTAATGATATATAATATTAATGGGAATTTCCCCCGCGTACTAAACTCATTCGTACATAGAATTCCATAATTTATTCCTCGACCGGATAAATTATTGTTCAATTCTATCTATAATATTTAAGTATGTTTTCGTTGGGCAGGGCCAAATCTGATGTTCGACGATATCTCACAAACTCCCATTCTGATGATCCCCAATTTGCAAGTTGACTAGGTGAACAGTAAAAATAGAGGCAGCTTTACGTCTGAACTTTTATCGACAAGGAATAGCCTCCCATACAACTTGGAAAACTTATTGTAGATCCTATCTCCTTGGATGCGCGTAGATTATATAATTTTATTAAGGCTAATAATATAAGTTTATAATGTGAACAGTACACTTAAACTGGTCAAAGAATGGAAACTGGGCCAAAAAAAATTAAGATGTTGAAAAAATTGCCAAATATTCACTATATATATATATATATTGGACATGACTGTGATTAAACTTCCGCATGCTCTTTTAAATCGAGTCTGCGCAATAAAATCGTTATAATCTATTAATTAATTTAAATCGTTAAATCGATTTTAATTATTACGTGGTGCTATAATTGTAAATCGGTCTTCGGTCTTTAAAGGCTCTGTCGTCTAATTTGCGGATCGTTACCAGTTGACAAAAACGTTAATCCTTTCATGCTGATAGTTAACGAGCAGTACAACGGAGACACTATAAAGAACACTTCAATCTGTACATTTACCCCTCACACACACACAAAAGTGCGCATGAATATATATATATATATGCACACATGGTACAACATATTGGGCTTTTAGAGCCATTTTCGTAAATTTGTACGAAGTACCCATATATGTATATATATATACATATATATCTTTCTTTAGCAACCCTGAAGGTAATAAACCTAAATTTAAAGTTCCAATATACCGCAAAACCGATATAATAATGATTCTTTATGAGACTTAGCGAGCCAATATCACGGTTATATAATACGGGATTTCTCGCTATTATTACTACTACAATTCCATCACGGACTGGATAATTGCAAAATTTATATTTTCGCTAGGCGTTTATATTACGATACGTTTTTCTTGACAACATTATCGCTATTTGTCGTTTCGATACTACCCAATTATGATTCTTCATCTTTTACAACATCGTTTGTTATCCTTTACGGGTAGCTTAAAATTTCAAAACGTTATGTCGTACATACGTATAAAATCACGTTCACACATCCCTATCGCACAGGTCGGGAATTACGAGTGGGTGGCATTTTCTCAAATTATTTTCAAAAAGTTAATAACCTAGTCCAATTATTTCTAACGACGATCGCTTGGGACTGATTATTTAGACAAAAAAAAACCTAGATTAAAATCAAACTTCAACATATATATATATATATATACTCTTTAACTAAATATTTTGTATGTACTAGGTTTCAATTCACGCAGCTCGCAATAATCGCATCCTATTAGAATGAAAATTTTACATGGAATTGTATTTCATTCATCTGATATGTAATGGTTGTATATAACAAAGGAAAATTATTGTTTTTTTTTTAATTAATGGGGTGCCTTTACAGCTAACCCAACGTGATACTGTGGGGACTATCTACATCTTAATCAGGGATGCTGACTTCCCTAGAAATGTTGCTATATGGGGAATAATTGTAGATTATATAGATGGAGAAGAGACGATACATTATACGGAATAATACCCGAAAAACGTAGCGAAACAAGGTAAAGCTCCGTACGAAACAGCGTCACAGCGGAACATTAAAAATAACATGATCGGGATTGCAGACTGCCTGTTCAGAATGGAGAGAACAGAAGGTACTTTATCTAAGCTACATACGAAAAAGACGGTCAGACAACAAATTATGTCGAAATCGCAATCTATTGATGAGTACAATTCCCTTGCGACTAATCTTCTTAAAGAAATAAAACCACGGGAGTTTGGATAGAGACGACCGGAGCTGATAGTAATAAGTGAGAGGTGATTGGCTAATGCCCTCAATGTACATTTTGAACCCTATGCTCTAGCTGAATAAAGTGAATGATATCTTTGTGAGAGACTAAGGAGAGCTCTATGCCACTAGACGACGCGTATTTAGCCAATGAGTCAACAAATTCGTTGTCTGGAATACCTTCATGACCCGAAGAAGGACACAGATACTCCACACGTTCCAAATTATTAAGCTTTAGCAAAACTAAACCAATGAATGTATCCGACAAGTTACGTTTACTGTCTGCAGCCGTCACCGCGCTTTTTGAATCGGTAATAATAAGGTAATTTCCGCGAAGATTTAAGTCCGGTAGAATTGACAAGGTTTGTATGCTACACATTCTGCAGTAAATACTGAACATTCTTGGCATAATTTGTACATATTAGTAATATTGAAAGCTGGAATGGACACTACTGCTCCAGTTCATCGAGTTGACTTTGATCCATCCGTGTAAACAAGGATGTGTACTGGAAATATTTCGGAGATAATACTATTGAAAGTGACAAGGATGATAAATTATTATATAGAAATAAGTAGTGGATCGGTTTGTTTAGGATCGCTGCCGTTAGCTCATTGGAGTGTCCGTAAAGGCGCATAATGTGATTTTGAGTTCGCCTGTCGATGACCTCGTCGATGGCATGAATCCCCAAATCTCGATGGACCAGTTTATTGATAACGCACCAAGGCATACGATATATCAATGTGAAGGCTTTGTTTTGAAATCGCTGGATGATCATCATTCGATTGTTTTGCGCATCCCCACAATGATGCAGCGTAGGTCCATATTGGTTCTAGCATAGTATTGTATATTAAAAGCTTTTTTTTGTAGTGACAGCTGCGATTGATATCCCATAAGCCCATATAGGTTTCTCAGCTTTAGGTGCAATTCCTTCCTCTTCTTCTGCATGCTTATTATGATCCTTCCTATTAGAGAATGAGACGTGTGTACATTTTTCGGGATTTATTTGGAGATTCCACTTTTATGCCCAGACGGCAACGGCCTTATTAGCATCTTTGTCGGATGCAATCAACATCGTGTATCTGCAAATTGTACGCGTTCATCAGTTGGTAAGTCAGCGGTATAGATAGAATATAAAAGGGGTCCCAATGCACTGCCCTGTAGCACACCGGCGTGTATATATTTCCGAGTAATCATCATCATATTTAACTTGAAATAGCCTTTCTGTTAGATAGGATTGCAGTAATTGACAATATTTTTCGGGGAAAATCTTTTACATTTTATATAACAGACCTTCGTGCCATATTTCATCAAAGGCTTTAGAGATATCGATAAAAATTGTTTCGGTGTGTTTTTTGTTCTCAATTCATTTTTCAATCGTTTCCACAACTCTGTGTATTTGCTGTTCAGTAGAGTGTGAGCTTCTGAAGCCAAATTGATGTTCTGGGATTAGTTTTTTTTCTTCAATAATTTTATTTAGTCGATTTAGTATTAATTTCTCTAATAGTTTACCAACAGATTAGCGAGATGGGTCTATATAGGCTTAGTGCCATCCTTTCCAGGCTTCAGTATCACAATTATTTCTGAGAACTTCCATTGAATAATGTGCTATTCTGACAATGGAATTGTGTATATATATATGTTAGTAGCTTTACTGACCTTTTAGGTAACTAACATTCTTCGTGTTATCAGGTCAAAACCTGGGATAATTTTATGTGCTTGTACACTTCTTCAGGAGGAATATTTTAATTTTCGTTACGTCCTGCTAGACTGTGATTCGCATAATTTGGTTGTAGTGTTAGAAACATTAAATATATCAGCTAGATATTTTGTTAGGGTGTTTGCCTTTTTTTTTAGCAGTTCTGGTACACTAACCGTCATCCTATTGCAAGATGTAGATTAAATTTTTTCGTTTCTTTCCAGTTGTATCCAGTTTCAAATGTGGGCGTTAAGTTAGAAATATAAGTCCTGAATTCTTCATTTTTTAAATCAATTAGTGCATTCCTTACTCTTTTAGTTAGGACATTTAAATAGTGTTTGCTTTCAGGGTTCTTGTTTCATTCCACTGAATTTGAAGCTTCATACATTTGGTGCATAGGTATTCCTTTAACTAAAAATAAGTCTAATAAGTCAGGAGTGTGGTTTACATGATGGCCGGTATGTTGGTTCTCGTGTTAAGAGAAAGACACAATTGTGGTCTATAGTTGCTTTATATAATTTATTTTCTCTTGCGGTTGTTAATCTGGAATCATAGTGTGTATGTTTCGTGTTGGAATCGCCGCTAACTATGAATTTTTGTCCTAATGTAGACAGCAGGTTGCTAAAATTGGATTCAATTTTATGTGTAGGGGCAGTACACTGCTGCTATTGTCAAAAAAGTTTTCAACTGTTCAACAACTACCGCAATGACTTGTATCTCAGCAGTAATATATTTACTACTTTCATGATGTTTTATTTTTCCTCTAATAATTATGACACTACCTCTACGAACTTTGCCAAAAGGATGTAAAGTATTATAGCATATGTATTTAGGAATGTATACCTTTTATTAATGAGCCAAGCTTCTGATATTAAGAGTACAACGATTTTTTCCTTTCTTAGGTAATAGGTTATTTTTTGGTTTGTTATACCGTTTGCATTCCATTGGACAATTTTCAAAAATTTGGAGTTTAATTTATTAACTTTATTACCTGTGTGTCAACATGTTAACGATTGCATTATTTTGACCTATTAGTTGAGTAAACATGTTTTCAAAGAGAGATAAAAATGTATTTAGTAAAGTTTCTAGGTTTTTACTTTCATTTGTCAGGATTTTTCCATATGTTACATGAGCGTTGATCGCTTCGGTTCGGTAGGTTGGGTCAAAGTTACTTCTTCGTATGAAGCGGTGTGTTCAGGTTGTTTTTCAGTTGTATATAATGTGCAATAAGCTTTTGGGACCTTTCTCTCTCTCTCTCTCTCCAAAGTTGGGTTTTTCTTCAAAAGGGTTTTATAAACTTCGCAACATTTATAATTTGCAGGGTGATTTATAGAGCACAAGTAGTAGATGTTTCTCTTTTTCTGCTGCAGGATTTGGAATGGTGTTCTCACCACATTTCACACACGAGTGGTAGGAAATAGTAGTTTTTAGTGTGACCATATTGTCGGCATCTTGTGCAGTGATGTCGAGTTTTTTTAATCGGTATATTTTCTTATTATTTTCAGAAGGTTCCAGGTCAATAAAGAACATCGGTAACAGATATTTGAAATTCTGTGTTTCATATTTAAAACGTTTCTAACTTAATTGTTTTATATCTTGGAGATTTATAGAATGACGCGGGCCTTTAATAACTACTTTAAATGCCCTTTCGATTTTAGGTTGATGGGTATATAGATAAGCCTGTTTTTCATTTAGAAAGTGACAGAGACATCTATAAGAATCAGAGTCCAGTCATTATTTTTACTCGCTAACAGAAACTAAATGATCAAGTACGAACTAATACAAAGATGGCTGTTAAATGATCGATCCAATTCTAAATTATTCACGTTAATCGTGCACGTTTCGTAATTTTACAACATGCAATATTTTAGTATCCGAACGGCTGTTTGCAATCACATTCAATCTAATAGCTAATGAGTAATATTTTTAAACCCAATCTCAGACTCAATTATCGAAATAACGAGTAATAACAAACGCTATACTTAGACTAGGTTATTATCCTACAAGCTGGAAAAGAGCCAAAATTTTAACACTTCCCAAGCCCGGTAAGGATTCTTCTATTATTAACAATGTAAGGCCAATTAGTTTAGCCAGTTGCCTCAGCAAACTTGCTGAAAAAGTTATACTCACTAGGCTTAGATCCCACTCAGACATACACAAACTTATTTCATATGTTCCGTTTTGGTTTTCAACACAAACATTCCACAACTCACCAAGTTACCCGTATCAGTGACTATATTATACATAACTTCAATTGTAATAAGCACGCCATGGTGTTTGATGTCGCAAAAGCATTTGATACTACGTGGTACAATTGTGTTATTTTTAAAATGATCTAATCTAAATTAAGTAATTTATGCTTACTTAAGTAATAGAACATTTTACGTCGAAATAAATGACTATAAGTCTTCCATTAAAACCTGTTTATCCGGAGTACCGCAAGGAAGTATTCTAGGTCCATTTTTGTACGTTTTGTTGTTCTAATAAAACACTTAAAATAACCTTTGCACTGAAAAAATTAAACGTCACAATAACACGCCCTTATTTAATAAATAAAAATAAAATAACATCGTTCGAATCGTTAAGCTAATTTGCTACTTGTCGCGTGACTATTCGCGTGTTCCGATATCTTTAATTTTTTTTATTAAAATTCGGATATGCTA
This sequence comes from Coronaproctus castanopsis, assembly GCA_032883995.1. Classification (NCBI taxonomy): domain Eukaryota; kingdom Metazoa; phylum Arthropoda; class Insecta; order Hemiptera; family Monophlebidae; genus Coronaproctus; species Coronaproctus castanopsis. The sequence goes on from CM065053.1 coordinate 121,879,481, forward strand.
AAATCCACATTTAATACTTAACAAATATAAATTTTAATAAACATATTATACAAAAAAAGTTTTCATTGAAAAGTTCTACCCACCGAGTTGGTTTTAGAATAGAAAAAAAAAAAAAATGGATCAAGGATTTCTGAATAAATTGTTAACAACTTCTTACGATGTTTCATTGTAGAAATATTTTCTTTTCGTACATATTTATACACGTGCACTCATAAAAAATCGCGAATTTTGAATATCTAAACTACAATTCTCCCCAATTTTTTACTACAAAACACATTATAAAATGCAAAAATAATCCGCGCGAAATTTCAATTCGTTTTCTCACTTTACATTACTAGTGAAATTGATAATATTTACTCGATAATTCTAATTTGTAAAATTGGATAAAAAATTTACAACTTGGCCTTCGTAAGTTACACACATTTATAATTCAACATAACAAATTTAAATTCGTAGTATTTAAACATAAACATGTTGTGGTTAATGACGCATATTTTTAAACATATATTTTGTACCGAACCTGGTTTATTGAAAATTCAATTTTATAAAATGCCCAGTTTTGTAATTATATTGAACTCGTTTAAATTTTATCGCGAATTTGTTAAAAGCTGTCAATGCAAAACTGCGGTTTATTATTAATTCGTTTTTATAATTCGTTAGTTTCACTCACTCGAATTTAATGGCTTGTTTCTAAAGATTTTGCAACGCAGTGCAACAGAATATTGGTGTATAAATCTAAAAATAACATGTTTGAATGGTACGTGAAAATTGGCCGTCAATTATGAACAAACTAATCTTACCCTCAAACAATATTTAAACCACAAAACAATCATCGCCTAGACTAGGTAATTTGAAAAGTAAACAAAACATCAGAATGAATAAAATGCAGAATTGAAAATTTCGAGATGTTATCGAATAAGCAATTTGTGATTCGTTTCCATTTTACTCGGGTATTTATAGAAGCACGGACTATTCGTTTAGGTTTCAATTTTTTTCAACAAATTTTAACGTTAACTTTGTTTAATATACCTTTAAATTATTTTATATACATAAGGAATTTTAAAAAATTTTCACACCATTATTATTATTCGCCTAACTTTTCATTTATATTCGTTGTAATCGTATAAATTTGAATACGTATTAAATTCCGCGCGAATTTCTACATCATTAAATACGAAGCATTCATATCGTCGATACAGCTCTATTAGTAAAATCTTATAGGGTCGGTGTTATCTGTAATACATTATCAGCAGCACTAAATAAATTATTTTAACGAGTGGAAAATCAAAATTAACGAAACCCAAACAAAAGTTCATTTTTTTAACCAGACGTAGACCATTTATAAACAACTATATAATAACCACTAACTAATTGTACGAGCGAGTGGAAATAACATATTAAATATTTAGGCACGATGTTGGATAATAAACTAAATTTTTCAAACGACATTAATTTCATAAGTAACAAAGCTATACAGAGAATTTAAGGACTTTTTTTCCAATATTCAATAGAAAATCACACTTATCGATTAAAAACAAGCTTCTTATTTATAAATCTATTATTCTACCTAGATTGTTATACGCTGTTCTATACAGATACACTGAAATTACAAAAAATATAAAATCATCGTTTGAGGATTAAATCCAGATATATTCGGCTATATCCAACATCTGACCGATTTTAAGATCTAAACAATTTTACGATTCGTATAAATATAAATTATCAGATTTACCAGTCATAAATAACATGGGCGATTATAATTATGAGTATTATAAAAATTACAAACACCGACGTCCAAGTACTCGTCATTTAATGAATCTATCATTTATGATTAGATGCTACTAAGTAATTATGTGTGTTCACGTGTATGGATATATTATATATGCGAATAATTTGGTGTATACGTACATATATCTATAGTTGTAATAATATGTATGTATATGCCTGGGTGTATATATTTCTATAACGAAATCAATCGCATCTCTACTAAATATTATTTTCTATATATAATTTGTTATTCTACGCTCTTATAATTTTATTTTAAGCACGTTTTATAACGCACTTAATGAATTACCGTAGCGATTAATATATCATATACACGGAGCTCCGACAAAAAAATTTCTATTCGTAATGTTTGCTGCTTTCATGGAAAAAAAAAAACTTTTACTAGCTCCATATATGCAGACGTCGAACTCAATTAAGCAGAAATGAATATCAATAAAACAACTGTATCGGTTTTCACGCGAAAAATTAATTTTAAATAAGTCTATTAAACCGATTATGCCAAAACAGATGCTATTCTTATAATTAGCGGCCGAAATTATTATTCTCCATTAATATCGTTCGATCAATATCAATATCAATATTTTTCAATACAAAATTCTATAAATCAGGAAGAATTTATATGTACATAAACATATGCCAAGTATCCTTAAAGTTAATACCATCAAATGACTTTTTACAAAATTAAAGAAATAATAAAATAAATAACAATAGGAAAATTAAAAAAACAAAAACAAAAAACTATTAGCTGGTATATTAAATTTAGTTTAACTTGTATAGAAGTATAAAATCTTAACACAGATCTGATCGTGTATAAATTAGAAATCGGTGCTTAATACGACGATGCTTATGTCTAGTGTAAATGCTGAAATCGAGCATACTATAATCCCCCGACTATAAAATAAAATAGCTCAATAATAGTTTTTTTTGTTGGGTTTTTTTAAAACCTTCAAAGTTATCGCTATAAATTATGCACGTTGAGAATTGTCTATATTACGCAAATAAAATAAACTAATGCCGAAAGAAATATTGTACTTACCGACTAGTTTACTCCATTGAGCCCACGGTACTTCGTACGGATATTGTTTTGGGAAACGATCCATGTTCCAAAATGTATGTAAGACTACTTTGTAGAAAATTAATTTATCCGGCGAACACGATTTCCCATCGATCGCTTGATCGGCATCGGATTTTTCAGCGTGACAAAATGCGCACAAAATAATTAAAACGAAAGCGACGAAAGCCATCAACGAACGCGGACAAGACATTTCTTCGTCTAGTAACAAAAATGACTGATTCGGAATCAACTGGTACACGGTGAGAAGAAAATTTTCGAAACGCTACAGACTCGACAAAAGGGTTGTTAGTACGGTATGTGATTTTCGGATTAGCATCGACGACGACATCTAGCGTGCGATACTTAAATTATACTGTTCACTAATTTACATTCGAATAGAAATTAAAAAGTCATTTTAACGTGTAATTGTCCTTATTAAAATAATGTTCGAATCGTATTTCTATATTTTCTTTTATTAAAATCGAAATTCACTAATATATAAATATATATTTTTTTATTAATTAACAATAGCTATTTAAAAAAATATATCGTTATTCGTCTCCATCTCTCTCTCTCTCTCTCTCTCTCTCTCTCTATATATATATATATATATATATATATATATATATATATATATATATATATAATAAAAAGTACGATTTCGTTATCTTCTTATGTAGTTCACGTAAATACATATATTTTTAAAATTATTTTCAACGAATTAAAGTTACAAACTCGAAAATGAAACGGATGCTTATTAAATAGGAAATTGCAATTTCCATTCAGAATAATTCGTCGGACAATAATATAAAGTTTACATTTGCAATCGGAATTATGCATCAGTATCTGAATTATGCGTCAGATAGTTAACTACAAATATCTGAATTATGCGTCAGATAGTTAACTACAAATATCTGAATTATGCGTCAGATAGTTAACAACAAATATCTGAGGGTTATTGTAGTTTCGCTTAAAATTTCCGGAAAGTTTCTTACGTCATAATTCTTAACAATATTAATTTGTTGGGTTTTTTTCTGTCTATACGTCTATATGCATAAGATTCGATTTGCTGCGACATCTTACGCTTAACTAGGGAAGGTGGTCTGGAGTAATCCTTATAATGTCACACATTATAAGTTGCTTCAGACTGATCTGCCATGTTTACCCTGGTTCTACAATATACAGATGCCAGTCAACCTAATTCGTCCATTCATAATCGCCATATGCAGATTACGGTTTGGCAAAAATCGCCTCCCTTCTTCGTTATTTCAAATGAAACTTACTAACTCGCCCTAATGCTCTCATCCTGGAGATGCCATCCACATTGCCGACGCTAATCACATATTTTTTAGATGCTCCCACTATATTTCTTCCTGTAACATATTATACAATCAAATCATATCCTTATCTATTCCTCTCCCTATAAATATGTCTTTCTTACTCGCTACTCGTAATGTGCACGTTTATGTTTGTTTATACAAGTTCATTCGTGAATGTAACTTAGCGATATAACCACCTTATTTTTATTAATCTGTTATATTACTATTTTAATGGGTAAACATTTTGGAAGCCCAAAAAAAAACAAAAAAAAAAAAAAACTAGGGAAAGACATTTTCTAGAAAATTAGTAAGGTCAGGACGATATTTATATTTTTTTCGTTTTATATCCCGTTATTGTTTTAAACGTAATCGTGATTACTTGTCGATTGTTTCATTCAATTATTTGCATTTTTAATATTTCTTTTTTTAAATAAAAATGTTACACTTTATATGTATCTTCTTATAGGACAGATACAATATATAACCGATTGCAAAAGGCTGCAATTAAAATATCTAAATATTACAACAGATGGAACTTAAAATTAAATGAAGAAAAATCAGAAGCAATTCTATTTACTAGAAGAAGACCGCTACTTCTAACTGAAATAACGATAAATTCTAAAAGAATTTCTCGGGTCAAACAAGTTCGGTATCTAGGAGTTATCCTAGATAGTAGACTAACTTTCAATAACCATATTACATTCGTTATAGAAAAAGCGCATAAAGCTATGCACACACAGTTAAATTATTTCTAAATACATTGATTTTTTATTAATTTATCGGTTTATTAATTTTTGTTTCCTCGGTATGTCTGTTTTTTCTGTACGTTTTTTCTATTTTCCTGCATTATTTTCTTTAAATAATTTCAAAAGTATATTATAAGTTTTGTAATTATACATATTTGGAGTTGCTAAGGTTTATGTATTACTTAGCTTTAAGCTATGAAAGAAAATTATTTTTTAGTTTATGTGTAAAATATAATAAAAATTTTTCATTCATTCGGTGAATCACAAATTGAGTCGAATGTATTATACGAAATTAATGTAAATTTATTATAATTACTATAATAAATATAATATTTGTAACTAATTTAGTTTTTTACACGTCGCTGCATAAAAACGTTTTAAAGCGTTCATGACAAATGCATTGGATGAATGCATAAAAACGTTTTAAAGCGTTCATGACAAATGCATTGGATGAAATTAATGCAAATTTAAATAATTTCTAGTGATTAATGTCGATATATCTTCATCAAGAAGAGTCATTAATTCTTTAATAGGAAAGTTCGATGACAATTTTCTACGGAAAATATAAACAATTAATTAAATATTTAATTAATTTTAACTATAAACGAATGAAAATATTTTTTTTATTAAAAATAGAGTACAACCGAATTTGATTATCGACGGTGTGAACGTATGATCGTGACCGGACCGAGACTGGAGCGTAGTGTGAATTAAGTCTAACACGTAAGCAGCCTGAAAAAAAGACGTTGGCTTATAATTCGGAATTTATTCATTGTGAATTGTATTTTCGGTACACCCTCATCAGCAGTAATTAAATTCTTAATATGTACCTAGGACAGTTCTTCATTTAATAAAATGGTAATTGCTTATGTAGATTGGAAACTCCATATTCCGAGTTAAATCCGGATCAACATATATAGATGGTGCCATTAATTACAAATTCTTTTGGGTAGTCAGACTTGAATATATATGTGTAAATGGATATATCTTGAACATGTATTTACATAAAGATTATACAGATGTTACATTTAGCACGAGGCAATTCTTTAATTTTTATTCATGTAGTTCACAGCTCCAGTTATTCGCGCATATGAGAACGGAAATTAACGATCGTAACGTATTTTGTTTGCTTCCTTTTTCTTTTTTTTTTAATAAGGCAAGTGTATACCACAATGCACAACCACGCACGTACGCCTTAATATGTTCGTGCGCATATATATATATATACGAGTGTATGTGTCGTCTTAATTGTGCACTATGAATAAGTATGCGCTTATAGATGTGCCCATGAGGGATGTCTTTGTATACTTACTGATTTATTTAAAATTATTGCGCATTAATGGATGTATATAATTATCTATATTGTATATAATTGAAAAATATACTTCAAACTTGCACATACATGTAAATGTTTGCAGTAAATAATTGCATATTATATTTAAATAAATATTACTCGATCTTCGCCATTTTCTGTATGTTTGTTTTTGGAATTGATTAAGTCACTGATAGCGAAACTTTATCATTCCCCAAAAAAGGAAAAGTATAAATTCTGTTTTCTTAAAATTCGTTCGATTATTATAACAAGTCATTTTAAAATAATTTTCAGCTGTTTGAAACTAGCGCGCGATTAGTATTTCGGACGATATGACCGAGCCCCGAGATGATGAATAGGAACAGAGGTCGATAAAATACGATGCGGTCGGTGGTGTAGGACGTATAAAGTTTTGCCCTTTAAAACTCATTACCGTTTTCCGAACTTCTGCATATAGATTCAAGTTATATTATGTACGGTTCGAAAGTTAATTTCACAATTAAAAGTTCATCTAGAGAAGGTATAAAACTATTTTATCTTGACGAGAGTGTGTATAGCGGTGCCATCCTATTCGCATGTGGCGTACGTAACTTTTTTCCGCTTAGTTGCAAACTATTTTGAATTAATTCGCGTATAACAGACTTCGAATAATGATGGTAGCAACCGTATTTCTAGATGGTTCCGATGGAGCTCATTTGTTATCGCCAATTATTATTATTTCGTTATATCTAACTAAACTAATTATAGTGAAAACTCCATTCGTGATTTAATGAAGGAGCGAAGTTTGAAACAAGTGACAAAGTACGAAATAACGAAAACATCGAAGCGGTCCATTCAAAATCTCCATTCATCGCTTTTCACTTTTCATTTATAAAATGGAACAGCGTAATTGGCTACGAAGTTAACAAAAAAAAAACAAAAAAAAACATAGTTTAAAGTAATTGAAATCCCATCAACTCGAAAGTTGACAATATGATCTTAAACGGCGCTTCCTAGGCAACAACCCAACATGGGATGGTAGGATGGTTTGCATTGTCTTCCCGGGTTTCTATACTTTCCTACCAAGCTGACACTTTATCGACAGACTTAAATGGATATCTGATTGACTAGAGAGCCATTTTTACCACAAAAAAGAACAAAATTATGATTTTTATAGCGTGATTCGAACTGAGGTCTTGCGAGCGAAGTCGAGCAATTATGTTTTCGTTGTAGTTTCCAAAAAAGAAACAATAAACTACGAAGAAAAAGAAAATGTTACAATATTTAAAAATACCACAAAACAACGCCATTAGTCTGGAGTAAAAACGTATTTTTTCAAAATGAACTCATTCAAATTCAAATCACATTTACAAACGTGCTTAGTAACATATGTCCTATCGTTAATCTTAATGATCTCAATCTACGGCGAAATAAAACTAAATGAATAATCGTCGTCTGCTCTAGAACGATCGTATCGGAGTTAAAGAAATAAACTTAAAGCCGAGGCTGAAAAGTTTTCAGCAAAATCACCGTGTTATTATTAAAATCGAAATTATGTACGGTGACTTATCTCTTTTTTGGAGGAACAACGTCCGCGTGTAATATTAAAGTTGCGCAACGATCCTAATCAGACATATTGACAGTAATATTGTTGAAAGATGGAAAACGGGGTAGTACCTTAATCGTGAAACATACTACTACAGGATATACTGATGGAAAAGGTAGAAGGAAAAAGAAAAGTTGAACGAAGAACGTTATCGCAGTTCGAAAATGTACAGACATGGACAGTTTGCGGCACTGAAGAATTATTTCACTCGGCAACGAAAAGGAATTAATGAATTTTGTTATTGAATAAGTTTAAGGATTTCGGAACGGTCGTCATAGCACCGAAGAAGAATAATAGCTGACGTACTCATGCGGAATGATAATCTGCATCGAGATCTGATTATGCTAATAAAACAAGTTAAAATTACAGACGCTACGTGCACAGGTTAGTGCACCAAACCAATTAGATGGTAGTTGTTGATTTACTAGATTCTGGCGACGACAAAAACATAGTATATAGAGCTTCCGTTTCCCACCAGTTTAACTAGTGCAGTAACTGGAAATGTCATTATTGAATAGTATCTACCATTCTGTCGTAACATATTAATTGCATATTGGCTACATCAGTTGGATCGCGGATTTATATATATATATATATATATATATATATATATATATATATATATATATATATATATATATATGTATATTACTATTATTATTATTATTCCTGTCTAATTACAAACGAAAACAAATATGCTAGAATATCGAAAGTATTCACTACACATTACTGAGTCCACATATATGCATACGAAATATATATATACGTGCGTCCGTACGTAGATGCGTGTTTATAATTACTGTGTGTGTGTGTGTGCGCGTGGACTTAGAATTACACGATAGAGATCATGAAAACCTAAATTTTATTCTGAAATATTTTTTTCTTTGAATGTTGCGAATAACACGACTTTCTTTTTTTAAAAAAATATAATATATATTTATATTTAATTTTTAATCGTTATCCGATAAAATAATGAAATGTATTTTGTCTGGTCGATAAATTTTAATAAATGGAAAAATCGATCGATCGATCAATTAATTAAATAACGTAGTATTAATATGTTATTACAAAGGAAAAGAAGGAAATTTTAAAATTTTTATTCAACAAATACAACTTAAAGGAGTTTCGAACTTCGATTACGATATTTATTAATCTGGACGTTTAAATATATTTAAAAAATATAATCATTTTTAAACAAGCTTAAAAAGTAAACATTTATTTATATATATATATATATATATATATATATATAAAACTTATTTTTTAACCCAATTGATGTAAAGCGATCGGACAAAGAACTAAAATAATAAAGTCAAAAGTGGTAAATTTTATTTATAATAACTAACAATCGCTATAATAAAAATGAACACGTTTAAAAACAGACAAAATCTTCTAGTGTTCAGAATGAAGAAGGGGGGTTATAAATGGTGTTACTGCCGATTCGTAGTTACATTGGTTGGAACTTACCCACTTTCTACCTACATAAATTCCAGTCCCGTCGAAAACACCAGCTCTACCCGAATTCGAACACGTATTTATATACCACGGTGAATTATTTTATAACCCTATCAATGTTTTATAATAGTATTAGGGTTATTCGTAGCTAGAATTAAGACATATATATGTATATACCCATATACGTGTATGTGTTTCGTACGCATAAGAGCGAGATAAACTTACATGAAAACTATTCGGTCAGTTTAAATCTTGATTTGAAATTATATATATATATATATTTGTACATATATATATATGTGTAAATTTCAAAGTTGAATTTAAGCAGGCGTCTCATATATAAATCTTTCTTACTTTTTTTTTTTTTTTTTTTTAATACATGGTATGCTAGATGTAATAATGCATACTATGTACGATCAAACACAACACATACTACACTATTTATTTATATTTACGTATTCAATTTAAAAGTTTAAACTTTTCCTCACATTTCATACTATACAACTCCGTTCAACGTATATATTTATAACCCACGGCTAATATTCGCATATATATGTATGTGTGTACGTAATTTTTGTTGTTATATTTTAGTTTGAATGCAGGAGTTTAAACGAGAATATTATGCGAATTACCGACGTCAGAGAGTAACGATGAAAATCGAAGTGCTAGCGAAAAGTACTAAAGGAACTATAGAGAAAAATGAAAAGTCAGCGCCGAAATGATGTAGTGTAAAATAAAAACTTTGAAAAGCTAAAAAAAAAAAAACGAACGTATTTTTTTATTATAATTTTGAACGAAATGGAAATAATAAATAATGGAAAAGTTTTGCGAATAAGGCGAACGGTTACAATTCGGTCTACGCTAAAATACGTTTCATTATTACTGTTCAACGGTTACGGTTTTGACGAAAACCTACTCCACTTCACCTTCTCGACCACATTGCCCGGACCACCGCTAATATATTTTTCTTCTCGTCTTGTATTTCTAATTTAAATAAATATTATTTTAAAATTTGTAATTTCACGAACCGGTATTATACGACCGGAATGCAACCCCCCGTTGACTTAAAAATTTTAAATAACGGCAAATATTTTCGTAAGAATATGATACATCGTGCAACTTTAAAATACACGAATATGAGATACGTACGAGGCTTATAATTAATATACGAGCGGAGAATAAGAAATAAACAAATAAATCAATTAGTATTTAATACGATAAACTATTAGAAAAATAAATAATTTAATTCGAATAACATTTTATATAATATAAACTACTAAAAAAAAATTCGAAATAATTTAGTTAAATTAACATTATAACCTATCTCAAAAACTCGAAATAATTAAATTTAAATTAAATTAAAATTAAATATAATAAACTATTTCGAAAACCTTAAACAATTTAACTAAAATTATATTTTATATAATTAATAATTAAAAAGTTCGACGTAATTTTTAAATTAATATTTAACGTAACGCGAATTGTGCAGTTAATATGTTCACATGTAGCGTATAATAGGACTGATGAATTTCTATATTAAGATGTTCCTGCTAAGGTCATTATGATTCAATAAATTATTAAAAACCCGTATGCAATTAAATTAACGTTTAATATAATAAACGATTAAAAAAACGAAATAATTTCATTATAAATTAAAATGATTTTAAATTCGTTAATTCAGTAGTAGTTACGTCTATATAAGAAAAACGTCTGTATATTCTACGTGTGCAAGTTTACTAGTTTATTATATTTATTTATTTTCTTTTTGTTAATAACTCCGAAAATACGTTAATGATATCGGTTAATCTAAAATTAAAGAAATAAAATAAATATTCAGTTCGATCGTTAAGCTTTTATCAACGAAACGTATTTAACAATGATTAATCGATAACGAAACCTAAATAGTTTTTTGTCGTTTTTTTTTCCAGTGTGTATGTGTGATATATATACATATATATATATATATATATATATATATATATATATATATATATATATATATATATATATGTATATACACATATGTATTGGTGTAGAAGAACAATCAAAATGGGTTTGAAAAACGGTTATTTTTAACCTCGAAATAAAATGAAACCGACAGAATTTCGTTCACTTCAAATCTTTTATTCTTCGCGTTTTTCCTATTTTACGACGGGCTAATGTGATTTTGTTATTAGTTCCACGAAAAAAATACATCCTGGTCGCGTCAAAAATGATTAAAGTTTTAATTAATTATTGTAAAAAATTTTTAAATGATTAATTAGAATTTTCGAACACTTAAAATCAGCCTCGTGTACAAGGTAAATAGCGAAACTTGTGTTTTTTAATTGAATCGAAACATTTTACTCGACTAATTCAAAGTTTTTACTTCGATTATTCTAAATAATAAACTCTTCGTGTGCGCATTTTTCAGTTTACAATAATAATTGACTTTAATTTCATACACATTCGCATACCGAGGTGAATTCTGCATGAGTCAGTAGCGAATCCTTCATGTTGACAGTATTTTTAGCGGAAACATGGGAAAAGTGGAATATGTAGTGATAATAATTTTTCTATACCGGATAATGGCGCAATCTTTTGGCGAGAATTTTTTCTACAATTATTATGGATTATGGAAGATAGCGCTGTTATTGCTTCGTTGTGAAAGATTGGTAGCTGTCAATCAAGTTCGGCTAGTTTTGCACGGGTTTCAATTTCCTCTTCGGTTCGAAAATCACTGCCCACGATAGTCGGCGAGCGATTTTTTTCCGAGTAGTGTCATTATTGTTTCTTTTGTTTATTAATTGTCCTTTCGGTTTGTTGAATTGTGTTCCTTTTTTCAATAATCATCGTATACAATACGTATATGTGCTTTGACCATCTTTTTTTTTAAATATATTTTTACATATATATATATATATATATATATATATATATATATATATATATATATATATATATATAAACGGTTGAGTTTAATAATGTGAAATTATGAATGAAAGACGTCTACGACACAGTTTACAAGAAAGATCCACATTTTATGATTCCATCATAGATTTATTTTTAGGGAAAAATTGTTGATGATACGAATAAATGCCAAAAATGTATTTTGTTATTACTATTTGAAGTTACTTCATAGACAATTTTTATATATAATTTCTTTAATTTAATCGACATATAATACTGACAATTTTATTTGTTATGCCAAGACATGTAACTCCCATCATAATATGCGAATACGAATGCAAATTGTTTTCGATTTTATAGGTCACGCTCAATGATTTTTCGATAAATAATTTTTTTTGTTAAATTGTTATTATTTAGGTGTTGTTTATTTAAAAAAGAATATGTTAAATTTAAAATTTTATCGCAACATAGTGAGTTACAGAATTGTGTGCATTTGAAGATACACCGCGACTGATTCTTTGAATTAGATTATATTTCAGATGTATACCAGAAGGTACATTGCGACTTATTGATGAAAAATAATTTATGTGCTTAGAGAATTCTGCACCATATATATGTTAGGTTTTTTTTTTCAAAAAATTGTCACGCAAACGGTTAAATAAAATATTAAATTGTCTACTTAGAAAATAGTTGAAAATATAAGCTTTTACTTTTTTGTTTTGTGTAAAAGCACCTGCTATCGACATATAATAAATTTTGAATTATTACACAAGCTCAGAAAACTTGTTAGAAATCTATCTATTTATGAAAAAAGTGTTGGAGAAGAGTCTTTGCCTCAGATTTTAATAACCTCCCCATTTTTTTACTTATTGATAACACTGAAATCGAATAACCGATATATATGTGATTATTTAAAATATATATATATATAAATTGCTCAAAATACTGATTTATTTATTTGTCAAAAATTACAAATTGCTTAAATATAATGAATGTTGTGAATAACTATCTAAGTTTAATTGTTATAGTGAATTAAATTTCTAGTCATCACCTTATAAACTAAGTTTTTTACAATATTTGATCGTAATATTATTGAAATAATACTTAAGATTATAAAAATAAAACCACAAGCCAATTTCATAATTAATTAAAACTGTCCACACTATAAAAAAAGTGAAATAATAAATGTAAAAGTTATCTAAAAAGTGCACCCGTTAATTATCAAAATATTTGACTGCTACAGATTTCCTGATATCTTCAGTAGAAACATAAACAAAAATTATGTGCGAATCAATAATTTTTTAATAATATAAAAAGGTAACATTAAATATAACTTATTTACTATGAAAACTATTAAAACAATTACGATTTGATGTAAAGCATAAATTTACATTACATTTAGTGCAGTTTACTTGTGTTCGCTCTGCAGTGCAATATTTGCATCTATTTTTTTAAACATAAATTGAAAAATGACCTTCCAGATCGAATCGGATAGTATCTGAAGGTCTTTTTGTAATTGGGTTTTTAATACTTTTAGTTCGTTTATCATTTGTAGGTCTACCAGCTGTAGCGCGAGTAATGTTTTTATGTATGAGAAATCGGAATTCCTTCGAAATTGAGTGCTTTTCCTCGTTGTAAAAACATCTGTAGTCTCTCCTGTATAACAATCGTGCATTATTCACAGCTATATCAAGTAATTGTGAATACATTGCCATATACCATCGATTAGTTTTTAGGTGCGTTCTGTATAAACTGATTAGCATATTAGACAAATCGACGCCACCCATATGCTGACTGTATTTGTTTCACAATTTCTGGACAGGTTACCATCGATCTTCTCTATCCGACTATAACGCTGAATATCTCTGAAGGTGTACCAGAATGTACATACGAGCTAATCAAAGTTACACATTTGTTATCAGCCCATTTCACAGCACACAACTTATTATTATTGTCCACCATTTAATCATAGCTTCCTCGACCTTTCTTTATTAATATTTTATCTTCTAATAGAGTATAATTTCGAAGTCTGTTATTTCTTATTGTTCCTAATGATAGGATACCCTTTTCTTCCTTCAGATAGCGAACCAGCTGTAAAGATGTGACAAAAATTATCGAAGTAAACACATGATATTGAACTTTGAATAGTTTATGAGAGAGTCGAAACAACTTTTTCACCCAAAACCAAATGTTTTTTCAACATTAGAAAATGCTATATTATCAAATGTGCTTTCTCCAGCGTATGGAATCAAGTCATATACAAAACCACCTACACCACTACAAACAAAAATTTTTAAACCCCAAATTATTGGTTTGGATTTTATGTATTGTCTTCTACATCCAGCCCGAGTACCTTTATACGGTACCATCATTTCATCGATACTATATCTGCCTTCTTCATCAACTTTTAAAAAATTCTCTTTTACTTTATGTAATACTGACCTAATTTTAAAATATCTGTCCTTTCCATCATCGTTGTCATTATTGTTAAAATTTAATGAACTTATTAATTATTCATATCGTTTCTGAGGCATTACATCTGCAATAAACGCATATCTGCTCTATTGAGCCCAATAGTCTTTATATGAAGGCATTTTCACAACCACCATAAACATGTGGATTGCTATAAAATTCCACAATTCTGTAGAATTTGTGTTTACTGATTTGCTCATCTTTTGCACAGAATATAAATTAGTTTCATACACAATGTTATTTATCAAACTTTCATCAAAGAATAATTTTAAGTAACCCAGAGGTAACCGAATAGACTGCGACTTAAAATATGATGTAGTAGGACTTAAAACAGTATAAAAAAGTTCTTCTCTTTTCCAATTCAGCAAACATGATTGATTTTTAAATTTCATAACTTTTTTTTTAGACTTAATGTTATTTTTTATTTTCTTTAAGACTTACTTGTACGAGGTGTTATTTGTGAACTAGAACCAGAAGAGTGAACTTTAGGATTCAACCAACATATACTTGAAAATTTATTCGGTACATCTATGCTTGTGATCAGATTTTGAACTAATGATTCATTTAGTTCAATATCATCATCCGAAGAATCAGAAAAATCTGACATTACTGGAGGAATCATCAACTCTAGACGAATTTTCTCATCAGTTTTGAATAATTGAGACATCTAAAAATTAATAAAAATTAAAAACCAAACTTACATAGTAAAAAGAAGAAATTAAACATCTCATATATAACAAAAAGAAGCAATAAAATCATTTTTCACATATGTCGCTATGTATCCTTCAGGATACAGTATAATTTATACATCCATTTTTATACATGTCGCAATGTATCTTTCAAGATACGATGTAATTAATTCGCACATAAAAAGTGTAAAAAACGTAATTTGATATACAATGTATACAGATATTACTTTGATGTTTTTCTGATGTATTGTAATTTAAAAGTAAGCTTCAATATTAAAAAAAAACCACAATATATAAAATAACAAATAATAATCTCACTATACGTGATAACACAGTAATAGGAAATTGCTCGCTTGTTCAACTAGAAAAATAGTCATGAATATTAATAGATAGCAGCACCTGCTGGTGCCCTTTAAAATATGTATCTTTGATTGCAAACCGTGAACAAAATACAATTTTTAAATATTCGTGTAAATATGTGTAATCACCTTTTAAAATTTATGTATCTTCAAATGCACATTGCGGACTATAGGATTTATAATATTTCGGTTAATTTTGTAAATGTGTGTGTGTATAATGGAAAATCGGAAACAAATTGTAATGAACTACACTTCACCACCGCTATAAATGCTTCGTTGTTTGATTACCCTTTTAATATAGTGGGTTGGTAGTCTATCTGTAGTTTGTAAGTAGTTTGATGCGCCAGTAAGCGGAGATACATTGTAATATATTCATAATGCTCAAAGCGTTCAATAATGGATTCAGGTTTATTATAATGTTACATATTTGTTACTGAATGCATAACTTACTGTAGATACACAGTGTTGTGAACACACCTATATTATTATCGGCGCGCAAGGCCGAGCATCATTGTAATATGTAACACACGTACAATATTTTATTGATTTTTATTCACTGAATGCCTTGTCGCTGCAGCCATTGTGTCTCGTTTGTAACCACTGTCTGAAGTTCTTGATATTTACTTATATTCAAGTGATCATATACACTCTTCATTATAGACATTCTCACTCTTCCTCTTGGCCTTTTGCCTATGTAACTTTACCTTCTATTATACATTTTATAAAGTTACTATGCCTTATTAAATGATCTAATATTTTTATTTTCCACTTTTCTATATGATTTATTACTTCTTTTTTTTCATGTATTCCTCTAGGATTTCATTGTTTGTCTTCAGTCCAAAACATTTTCGTTATTCTACGCCAAGTTCACATCTCCATTGAATTCAGTTTATTTATTTCCTGCGCTGTTAAGCGTCAATTTTCATAACCGTAACTAAGCACACTCCAAACGTATGTTTTTGGATTTTTTTTTTGAACGTCTATACTAATGCTTATTTGTTAATATTGATTTTTTTGTTATTAAATGTACATTTAGCTTGTCCTATCTAATATACTTCTATTATATTCTGCTATCACACTTCCTAGGTAACACGTTTCTGTGTCTTGTTTCAATTTAGTATTACCTATTTTTATGTTTATTTGTAGTAATATTAACAGGAACGGATGCGATTATTTGAGGATCACCTGGCCATCGGTATATACGTAAGAATTAACAAAATATATCTACTTACAGTATACTGATTATAGTGGTGTTTATGCGTGTTTAATAAATATGTATATATATATATAAATAAATAATTGTATTAATTTTTCACTGATCATTTTTAATTTCATTTTTTTTTTTTTTTTTACTTTTAAATTTTTATTTTTTATTTTTTCTTATGTACAAATTCTGTATTAGGCACATACGCTACAGACATTTAAAAGTATAGCAAAAGTTTAAAATAAATATCACATTACACATTAACTTAAGTATAGCTAGACTTTTATTCTTAGTATTCGCCATTATTTAGTCCATTCTCTTTCAATATAGGTAAAAATTTTAAATAAAAAGAATTTAAAGAAAACCAATATAGGTATTTGTTGAAAATGTTCGTGTATTGTTGTTACTTTCAATTATTTTTCGATCGTAACTGCGTGTGTGAATATCGTGGTCGAGACAGCGGTCTTATAATTGTCCACCTCCACTCTTGGCGATCTTTAACATCATTGAGATAGACCTTGAAAATCCATATACCTTAAAACAATCACTTCATCTGTCCATTTACCTTGCGTTCTTGATATCGTGTACACTGTACACCACTCATTTTCTCTATAACTCTCGTTCTTTCAATTTCATCGCACATATGTCAGTAAAAAAATTTCAATTTAATCATTTCACTTAAGAATTCGTCGTTTGATGTGCATATGTTCCGTTAAATTATTACACATATTTATCGCGACGCTCAATAAAAATAATTACCATAACTAACACCAAAACGAATATATTTACGAATAACTATTTACAAAATAACTTTGTGGTTTTACTGTTAAAATTGAATGCAATTTTGAAATGTATGGAGTAAAAATAAAGTAATTCGAATGAAAATTAAGTTTAATAACTACAATCAATAAAATGTAGAAAAAAATTAAAAACTATTAAAACATAACGTACATTTCTAAATATAAATAATTATTACAGATACTATGTAAATATTTGTACATAGTATGAGAAAATATATATCGCTATAATTAAAGTAACTGTGTATTTATGATAAACTATTTTAATACTAAAACTTTATTAAACAGAAAGACCAAGCAATTAAAACGAAAACTTCCGGAGTGGAAATTAAAAATCAGTAATTGCAAAATTATATACTTAACTAAATTCCGACTAAAACTTCTAACTATACTCTGTGAAAGGCGGCTAAAAGTATAAAAAAAATCATATATCGTCAAATTCTCATATTAGTACAGATGATAATAAATAAACACGGAGCGATCAAGATAAGACTACCTTTTTTGCTAAGCATCTAGCTAAAATCTGGAGACAAAGTTATATAATGACCTGTTGAAAGAGTTCCATCAACCAATTCTATAAGAATGAAAATGACGCATGTAGATTTTTAACTTATCATGCAACCAGAATCTACAGAAAACATACCTAAGTGTATTTCATCAATTTATGTAAATTAAAAAACAGTACTAATATAAATTCATTATATGACAGAAAGTACACAAGTTGATTCTACCTACGTGATGTGTGTAAACTGGATTCGAGAAAATCTTTTTCAAATTTATTTAGTAACTTTTCTAACAAATGATCTTCATTTATTGTTTCCAAATTATCATTATTGAAATCTATTTCATCTTCAACATAACTTACTGGAATAAGCAAAATCACTTTGAAGATGTCATTAACAGTTAATGGTCTAAATCGACCAGTTTTATCCGTAAATTTAACACCTACAATTTAAAATCGAAAACAATTCATCATAAATAATTACAGCACAATTCTTGTGTTCACATATGTTATCTGCATAACTGTACCATTTGGTACTCATTATATATTTAATCATAAATTATAATTAAAATATTAATATAAGATATTCTTACTTTCATTGTGATTACAATTCATCATGAAATGATATAATATTTTTTTTCATTTCAAAAATCGCGATTTAATTACTTAAAACTTCTTATAAACACAGTCGTATTTAAATAAAACCTATATACAGCGTATCGACCGTAATGTCGGTGTTTATTTACGTTTATAGCAGTGCTACTACAATACAAATGTGAAAATACCGTACCAGAACGCTTATACTATGTTCTAAATGAATAAGTGTACCAAACAGTAGTATATATAAATTTGTAGTAATATGGTCACTTATAGAAGAATACCAAATGGTACACCTCTGCACTAAAGGGTTAAATCCCAATAAAGCGGCTGGATATGACCTATAACTACTAGAATTCTCAAAAAGTTACCAAGAAAAGTCATATTTCTATTAATATACGTGTGCAATGCGATAATTCATACAGGCTATTATCCAATACAATGGAAATTTGATTCCATTATCATTATTCCTAAACCAAGAAAAAACCGCATTCAGAAGCTACTTCTTACAGACTCATCAGTCTGTTAGCGGTAGCGTCGAAACTAGTTGAAAAACTTATATTTAAAAGATTGAAACCTATTCCAGAAGAAAATAATATAATACCTAACCTGCAATTTGGCTTTAGAAGCCATTATAGGACAATAGAACAAGAACACATACACATATAGTTTTTGATATTATAAATGAAAGCTATGAAGATAAAAAATATTGCTCTGCTCTTTTTCTAGACGTAAAGAAGGATTTTGGAAAAATCTGACACACTGGCCTACTCTATAAACATAAATTGCCGCATAAATATTGCACGTTGCTTAAATCTTACCTTACAAATCGCTACTTCCACAGTAATGTAAATGGTGTTTATTCTCACATTCATATAATACAATCAGGAGTATCTCAGGGTAATGTACTAGGACCGATATTATATCAGAATTATACGTCATACTTGCCAGAAAATATTAACACTACTATAGCTATATTTGCAGAAGACGTCGCCATACTAGCAACTGATCAAGACCCAATAACAGCATCAAATAAACTATACATCGTATAACAGATTTAGAAAGGTGGTTTAATTTATTAAAAGTGAAAGTTAATAAAACGAAATCCATACAAATCTTATCACATTAAACGAATGTAAAAATGTACGAGTTTATTTAAATAATAAATTAGTTCCAGTATTACACAAGGCAAAATATTTGGGATTGCATCTTGATTAACGACTTACGTGGAAGGATCACATAATAGTCAAACAAAAACAACTTCATTTAAAGTACAGAGTCAAATTGGCTACTTGGAGAATACTCAAAATTGTCGATTGGAAATAAATTATTCATATACAAAATAATCTTCAAACCAATATAGACACATACGGCATGCGGATTTGAGGAACAACTAGCAATTCCAATATTAACATTATTCAGCAATTCTAGGCCAAATTTTTACGCAGTATCTCATCGTCATCATGGTGTATTCCGAACGACGACTTACACGGGTATCTTAAAATACCCTCTGTTAAGGAAGTGGTTATAGACAATGCAGCGTCTTGTGGATACAAGTTTCAAACGTCTTGGACGACATAGTATGCTCGAACTTAAGAACCGAATTTATCTCGTTATATTGTACGCAAATATATATAACTCTCAGATAGTGGGCAATCATCTCCGGGAGATACCATATTAATACCAAGTTCTATTGTCATCATTGTTACTTATTGTCCTTCTTTGGATAGATCGTATGCAAAGAAAATTCACAATGATTCATAATTTTAGTAATAATTTAATGTAATAGTAGTCGAATAAATTTTTTAAAAATTCACACAGAAAATTGTTAAACCTCACACATATATCATTATGTTATGATTATTTATAGGCACGTTGCAGATAGCGGTTTTATATTTGTTTTAGTTTCATTGAATTACTCAAATAGTTTTGAATCTTTGATATAAAATGAAAATTATAATTTAAAAATTTATTAAAAATTGAAATTTTGAGATAATAAAAATAAAAAAAATTATTTGTCAGATGTGGGATTCGAACTCACGCTCCCGATCGGGAACCAGAGCTTAAATCTGGCGCCTTAGACCGCTCGGCCAACCTGACCTCATGAAGGACGGTCTTTTTAACATCTTATAAATTCAATTAAAACAATTTTACATCACGCAAATATAAATTAAATAATTAAATTATTTTTAATGCATCCTTTTGGAATATTTATAAGTTTTTATCATGAATACGCAGATGTTTCGATTTTTTTTTAAAATTGTTTAACCAAAATTAATCAATCCTAATAAATATTATATAAAATTATATTTGTTGTTCGTAAGTTCCATACACAATAAGCGTATCGTATTTTAATACCTAATCATTATATTCATTTTTTTTAAACATTTACACATGTTAACTAGAGAAAAACATTGAAAAAATTTATATCGAACTAAACTTGTCACGTAATAAATTCGATAATATAAGGTTTATATGTCCATGATAAATATGCCAAAACTGAGCGAGTTAAGACTTTTACACCGCTTAAATTATTTTAAAAATTTATTTTGTTACTGTTAAAATCGGTTTTTGGAAGCATCATAAAAATGGAATATTTTTTGTAACATAATTTCTCTAACATTAAAAAAAAAAAATTTTTATGAAGTTAAAACGAATGAGTTTTTTATTTATTTTACTCTACTCCACACACCGATTTTATACGCAATCCATATTGTACGCATACACTATCGTCTGAAGTTATTTGATTTTTCTGATACAAAATTGTATTTAATTACGGGAAGGATAAATAAGAACAAGAAAACTAATCATATTTTTAAAAATTTATGAATGCAAAATATTTAGAACTAAAACACTTTTTCCGTTCCAGTCAAATCATGACAAGCCAATTCGATTTCCTCAAATACCTATAAATTGAAACTTCTTTTTCAGCATATTCTTCATCGTTTTCTGTAATAGAATAGTCATTATTCTAATTTTTTCTCACACGTTTCAATTTGACGGACTGTAAAACAATGACGAATAATACGTATATTACATTGCTTTTAATTATTTTTCATATATTTATACTAAATAACATGTATTCTAAAACGATGGCAATTGTTAAATTTTGTCACTAACCGCTCAAAATATAATAAATAAAAACTTGCATCCATTACAAGTGTTTTTATATATAAATTATTTTTTATTTATTATCATTTCCTAAAAAATAAAAAGGGACTTATTTCAAAATTGGCAGTGCTTAACGGTTAAAAATTTAATTTGGTACTTTATAACCAGAGTAAATCAAGTTGATATTTTGTAATAATATGAAATAGGAAACATTTCTGGTGTAATTTAAAATTATCACGCAGACGTAATAAATTCGTTATTGTGTACCATTTTAATATGTTTTATATACTTTTCAAGATTTCATGCGAAATCGTATACAGATTTTATTTTAGAGAAAATTGTTAGAAAACTGCTTACAAAGATTTTAAAGACTATTAATCAATTTTTTCCATCTTTTGGAAAGCCGCAGCTTTTATATAAATAAATCGCAACAATTTTTATTCTATACTAAACTAACAATTCTCACCGTTCTTTTTATTTCTAACTTCCAGTAGTTTCATCTGTATTTATAAACGAAACTATGTATTTCCGTTGTTTCTTAATAATCGTGAGATCTTTCCAATAAACATCAATAGAATTCGTCGTAGAATACCACTTTTCTATATGCATCGTATTTTGGCCAGTGATCGAAGATATAATATTATTTTGCACAATATCCTCCATCTATTTTCGATCAGTTGCTGTTGTATTAGATTTTTCCGTTACGAACATACCTACTAAATTAGATTAAAATATATTCGTATTAAAATTTAATATTAAATCCTTTTTCTTACATTCTTAGTTACAACTTTACATAATATTTCGAGCATAATTTTTCCCGCACAAACATTGATCAAGTTATTCAATCAAGTCTACTAAACTTGTTTATATCTTAACTCATTTTTACTACATCATTAAAAAATATGCAATAATGGAATATTAATTACAAGCTATCAAACCCCAATCAACGATCATGTTTCATAATTGGGAATAAATGTTAAATCTGAAACAATATTATGGAAAGGTCGAATACGGACGTTAATTAGGTAGAATACGAACGTTAATTAGATCTATCAGTAATTATACAATCAACAAATTAATAAAAGTATATTTGAAAGTCATGAAAATATTAAGAAAACAATTGAAAATTTTGGTATATTAAACAGTCAACTTTATTCAATGATCAATGATTTCTGCGTAATAAAGCAGTGTATGATAAAATATTCTTAAATCTAAATGGCAAGAGCTTCATATAAAAAGAACATAATCCATACTCAATGCATTCTGATTGTTGAATTTGTTAGAAAAATCTAATGCTTGATAAAAACATTAAATAAAACTGAATTTTGTTTTAAAGATATTTACTAAGTAAAAACAAGCTAACAAATAAGAACGATTAACGTTATTTATTAAACAAATCAATTCAATTTTTTAAACAGCCAGTTTACGTTCTCATTATTTGCGAAATAATTGAATAGATTTTTTGTTTAAAGATTTTTCATTTACAATTTTTTTTGCGAAATTAAACAACAATAATAAATCTAATAAAAATTACTTTTCATGAACTAGTTCTTCCGTTTGCACAAAAAATGCGAATTGTATGGAAATGTAACTGATATATTGTATTTGTTTTTAAGTTCAATCTGTTTAAGTTATGATTATTTCTTTTAAACGACATTTTCTGATTTATGACACTACCATATCGACAACTAAAACTTTTTAAAGTTACTTTTATAATTTTGAAGGAATATATATATTTTTAAACATCGCTTAATAGAACTTTTGTTACTTTTTAGTTATTAACAGGAGCTAATATCTCATTTTCAGTTGAAAGTTTAACCTGATTAAATTGTTCCCTAATGTACTCTAGGGAGTAGAAAGTCACAATCAAAGGAGCGTATTTATATTATTCACTCATGAATAGTTCTAAGTAGTTAAAAAATAAATTCAGCTGTAAATTTATTATGTGTAAATATTTATAAATTAGATCTTTATGTTAGAATTATACTTCGTAATTATATTTAATTATTAAATCTTACGAATGTAATTTATTCTAATTATATCAATATTTATATTTTTTGTTATAAATTATAAAATTAGTGATATTTGCTTAATATTACCATGGAATTCACCGTATTTCAAGAGCCCGGATAGCTCAGTCGGTAGAGCATTAGGCTTTTAACCTAAGGGTCCAGGGTTCAAGTCCCTGTTCGGGCGCAATCTTTTTTTTATTTATTTTTTATAAATGATTCATAAATTTTTTATTATACAATTATAAATAAACTTATTCAATTTAATTCCATGATACATTAAAATTTTCTGATGATCAAAAAGTTAATTTTTGTATATTTATGGGGCATATTTTTAAACTTAAATGCACACTATACTGTAAACGGACA
Source organism: Coronaproctus castanopsis (assembly GCA_032883995.1). Lineage (NCBI taxonomy): Eukaryota > Metazoa > Arthropoda > Insecta > Hemiptera > Monophlebidae > Coronaproctus > Coronaproctus castanopsis. Next base: position 121,903,735 of record CM065053.1, read on the forward strand.
GATTAAAGCCGTTCACATTTACTCATCCATTGTAAATCATTTTTTTTAATTGTACCGAAAGTTTTCTGTCATAAACAATAGCAATCATGAAAAGGAATAAATTAAAGAAAGAATATTGGAGTGAAATAGAAATGAAAATGTATATTAATAAGACAATTCCAACGAATTGCCTAATTTGGGTCTTCAAAAAGAAAACTATTCATTTATATATATTTTTTTCTGCCAGTATACTGAAAACAGCTCTGCTCACTTACGTAATTGGAAGTGTGTGACGCGACACCACTTCTTTCTTTTCAGCAGTCTGCTAGATCTGGCTGTAAAGTCGATTAGTGAACCTGTAGTACTCTTCAATATAAAAATCCTTTACATACAGAACATTCAAGTCCGCAATTATATATATTACATTGAAGGCAATTTTCCGCTGATGCAAGATCTGTCTTGAATTGCCTTCCAGGTAGTTTAAGCTTCGATAAATAAAGGCGTATTTAATGTAACTACTTGAAACTCGTATTCCAACAGCAACAAGTCATTTCCAGCTGTCTACATTCGGATATCATGTCTGTAACAAACAGTACCACAATCTTTGTGTGCGGTACTATCATTATTAAATGGATAAATTATCGGTGCCTTCACATGCATACAGTATTTTTTGAAGACTAGCCAACAGCCCCTGCTGTATAACTGAATTGGCGAAACTTTTATTTTACATAAACCGGCGTACATTTGATATACACCGGTTACCGATTTCCACTTCAGTCAAGTTGAATTTATACGATTCTAACTTCCATCACACATACCGGTCTCTGTTTGTACATAAAAATGCAGATATTTAAAATCATTTGTTACAGCCAATTGCTCCCAACTTGCTTTATTAAAACATCAACGTCTACCAGACCAAACTTTTCTCGTCGATTACGCCGTAGCTAGATTCTATCTTGGAGAACTGAGAAACTATCATTTGCATACAAGAGTACCTAAGGATAGGTACATGTTCCGTACTAATCCAACACTGTGTTCAACAGCACTGTCCAGAATGTGGATTCTTGATGTAGTCTAATTTTATTTAAAATTCATCGAATTCACGCGTTGCACAGTTGGATCTTACTAGTTTCTGAAACGCCTCTGCAAAGCACACCAAATTAAATGGTGCAACACACGGTTCGAAGCTCTAAATTTATAAACGTTTTTGAAATAGTTGAAATCCTCACATTTTCAATTACAAAATATAATTCGTCAGTTAAAATACTTAAGTGGTAAAAAAATAAACATGACGTTATAGTTATGAATTTAATAAATGTGCCATTCAAATTTTACAGTTGTATTTTAAATGTTTTAGTATTGTACAAAATGCAAACATTAAAATTTAACTCGTTTACTTCACAACCAGCGGTAGATTTCTCCGATTCAAACATTTTGGACCAATCTCTCTATTCCAGAATGTACTTTAAGATAATAATTTGCAAAATATGAAAAACAAAAAGATTTTTAAACAGCTAAAGAGCAAAACAAGAGCTATACGATAATGAGTATTAATGTAAACATAAAACATTCGTATTAAAAAAAAAAACTATTAAAACATACAATGGCATTCGAACGTGGGCATAAAAAATTTAAAGAACAATAATACATTAAAATATATTATTTAAAAAAATTTTTAACATATCGAACTGCTGTACCGTTTCTCTGCATATTTATTTCTTCAATTTGTTATTAAAATGTACACTCGCATAAAATCGTACATTATAAATTATGAAACTTACATGCGAGTGCAAAATAATAAATAACTAAGAACACGATAATGTATTATTTACATGTACGTGCAGAAACAAAATTAAAACCGGAAAATTGTTTTCCTCCACCATGGCTTTTCTGCTTCGTCTTCAATCAACGAAGGAGTCGCCTTCAATTTTTCTAACAACTCCTTTCGAAATTGATACTTTAGTGGTACGATGTTTTTTTCTTTTTCAAGTTGCTTAATTGCGCCTATTTTACGTTGTGCTTCCTCCAATGTTAAACCATACCATACAATATCTTCTTCTGTGTAATTTTCTAAATAATGCTTATACTTATTGTATATTTCAGACTGCTTTTCTAAATCATCCATGTACAATGTTTTATAATATAAAGCGTGTAAAATTTTTCTTTTAAGTTTCAAACTCAGCATTGTAACTAAGTCACAAGCTGAAGACTTTAATAAATAATTATCCAAACCGTAATGATCATTAATTGATTGAATAGCTCTCGGTGTAATTACAGTTTTTAAATGTTTATTCAACACTTCGCTGTAAACGACACCATTTAATAACTTTGGCACAAAAAAATGCGGTGTTTTAGGTTTTTTAGGATGCTTTTTCCGAAAGCCTTGAACAATCCATTCACCACCCCAAATTCCATTCTCCATTTGTTGGGTATATAATAACGGGAGCGGGACGTTTTGAATAGGAATTGTCTGTCCATCTTCATTCTTTTCATATATACCTTGCTTCGGAATATAATGAACCGGCGTTCTTGCCTTATATTTCCATTCTCTATAAAAGTTTTTGTAAGCTTCCGGTAAATCTTTATTTTGCCCAATTTCTAAAACATGCTGTTCATAATAAGGATCTGGTAACCAGATCGGATTAACTTGCCGCAATATTCTTGTCAAGAACACCATGTTTGTAATACTTTTGCATTCACCAAAATTATACAACGACCATTTAATTTAATAATTAAAAATATAAATAATGTAACAAAATTTAAAGCTGATTTTTTGTGTTTTTGTACTTTTTCAGTAGAAGCAGTATTATTTTTAGATAATGAATTGATATTTAATTTTATATAAAATTCATAATTTCGCAGCTTGTTACGAATAAATCGTGATTTATATTATCTGATCTTCAAAAAATGTTTAATTTTTACAAGGACTTACATACGTATTATAACTTAATATTTGAAATATATGAGCGTGAAATCTTTTATGTCCGAAGTGTAGTTTAATTAGTCTATAGTGTTTTCCGTTTCTGTGTTTTGCGAAAATTGTTAATATTCAAATTCACTATTCAATTCTTATATAATATTGGTAGCGCGATTGTTGTGTATGTTTATAAACAGATAAATTTGTCATATTTTAAATTTATTTATGTTATTATAAAATTCAATTAGAATTAACACTTATTACTTTTGGTAATGGACGATGAAGATACGTTTTATCCGTCTGATCAGGAACTATTTGGTAACGCTTTATATATATATATATATATATATATATATATATATATATATATATATATATATATATATATCTTGTATTTCCAACTTAAATAATTTAGGTATTTTCTCACAAATAAAGAATGTCCTGTGTTTAATTGGTATCCACAGTTGAATTTACCAAAGCTTATGCTTGCGTACCTGTTTACATTTGTATGATTATATGGCTTTTACTCGTCTTAATATAGTTATTTTTGTCGGTGAACGGTTTCAGTTAATAGAATATGTGATATTATTCAAAACACCGTGTTTGACGGGATCTCTCTAAATTTCTTATTAAGTTAAATGAGTGATTTTGTGTGACAAGTATTTCCATAATATAGATGAAACATTCCTTCGATGGAGTGTGTTTTTTATAAAATTAACGGATATTTAAGTAATTTTCCCAACAATAAATTCTTATACTTGTAAGTCATGCGATTAATGACGTAAAATTATCCATATAAAATTTACATACCTAACGTTATATTTGACTTATCATTCGGAATCTAGAGTTTAGCGGTTATCTTATGAATTTAATTAAATTATATTATTTACGCAAAAATATAGTAATGAAACACGCATTCAACATTTAATTTGATTAAACATATGTCATTATGTTTTTTATAGTTTGACAATTTTATACGAATTTTTCATAAATATTTAGCCGGTACATATTGTGTTTTAATAATCGAAATTTTCATAAATTTTTTTATTCTCGTATTATAATTCTGGATTAATTTAATATATTAATATAAAATTATATTATGCGCGTTTAGCTTCGGAGGATACAAATTTATCCGCTGATTTAAGTTCGTATTCGGAAGATAGCGGATTAAGTATCCTAGATGTAGATGATCGTGAATTGAAATTAATTAATAAAATAAAAAAAATTTTAACCGGAGTTCCTCCGCCACCGAGCGTTACTATTCCGACTCAAGATTTTAATGAAGTCTTGCGCCTATGGAATGCATCATTAGAATCGCAGTCGAAAGCTTCCGAACAAGATTTAACATCTGGTACGTATATGAATGAGTGAGTGAGTATATCTTTTACTGAGGGAATTCAAAATGCAAATGATCATGAATTACTTGTTATTTTATTAAAATTATTCAAATTAGTACCAGCTAACAATTCAAGCTTCTACGTTATCTAAACGATTTTTATGTATTTTTTATTCACGAATATAAATAAATTTCTAGAAGCAATGGAGTTGTTTTTCACGGTTATCTGAACCTTCGACTGGACATTGCCTTTTTTAGACTTATCGTAAATGCATTTTTTTATTAGAACAAAAAATAAGAATTTTTTATTCTGATGATAAAAGGTTATCTCATTTTGGAACAGCAGATATTTTAGACGTAAATATTTTTAGCAATATTCGATGGCGCATATTTATAAAAATGTTACTTTAAATAAAATTTCGCAACGTTCAATTTATTAAAACCTAATTATTGATCTAACAAAGTACATCGTTAAAATCGTGATTCTTCTTTTAATTTATTCCATATACTATTCGAGATTTTGTGTTAATGGTCGAGCTAAGATTTTGTTAACTGACTTAACTTTAAAATAAAACGCGAAAGTAATTTTAATGTTTCGTGCAAGCTATACCATCTTTTTCGAATGTCTCGATCGCATATTTCCAACGTTTAATATTTACGTTATACCATCTTTTTTCTTCATCGTTTGTTATAGGATATATTTAACCGGATTTTATTATTTTTACCGACACACTGGGTAGAAAGATAATTGTACTATTATTAAAGTTATTAAAATATACGTATTAGTGTTAATCTCAAAGTGGTTTTATTTTACTGTGTAGAAAATGAGCGAGGAAAAATTGCTACGGATATATTGAATGTGATTTTAGAAACCAGTTGGCCAGAAAGTAAAAACTTTCAATTTTTCGATATCAAGTATGTTTTTGTTATTTTTAAAGTTATACGCCTTACATATATTTAAATATTGTTTTTCTATTATTTTAAAATACGCTCAACCACTAGTACTGTCAGAATGTTTCGAACCTTATTATTAAATAATTACGTATGATAACTATTATATCAATTCACTCTTAAATTTAGACGATTTCAATGAAAAATTTTCTAAATTCGAACCTTATTATTATTAAATAAGTACGGCTTATTTTTTATTATTAGTACTATCGGAAAAATTTACCCCTGACGCACAATTCTTTTAGACGGATGTATTTATTCGTTACTGATTCGTGAGTGATACTTTCGAACTTTATAACGAAAATAATATATATATATATATAAAAAAAAGGAAATAGTGTAGAATAGAAAAATCTAAATTTACATCTTACCGGATAGTTTTCATCGTAAAGCTGTTACGAACTGTTTTCTTTATAGTTTCACTTTTCATTCATATCGTCTATTCCTTTATGTTTACTACATCTTAACTCGAACCGCTATTTTCATTCACTGGATATATACTTATATTGATCATACATGTGCCTATAGTTCACGTATCGAACACAAACAAAATATAGACAATATGTAAGAAATTTTAAAATTTCGCCACAATTTATTTTAAAGGCTAACTAATATATTAAACGTGTATTTCACTACATAATAAACCATTCTTACTACAACCCTAAATGTCCGTTGATGTAATAACGTGAAATAATTTTGGTGATAATAGTTAAATGTTGATCATATTTAATCGTTTTAATATTATTTTCTCGTGATTTTTTTTTTACAAGAAAGGCAATAACGAGATCAAATCTCACGAGTTGATTCATCCCCTACTATTATTATTATTCTCATTAAAAATTTAGCCTAAATTCGCGGTTTTAACTTTATATCCCAGTCAATTTTTACTTAAAAAAAAAATAGTTGAAAGCGTTAAATTTTTAATATAAAACGACTACTCAGCTTTTAGCTTATTAAGCTATTACCAAGTGGATATATATATATAGTATAATTATTTGGAAAACATAGTAAAAAATTAAAACACACAATCGGTAATATTAACCAAAATTATAAAAGTTTATAACAGAAAAACATTATTAAAAAAATAAAAATATTAGAAAAAATAATTTATTAAATTCAATGATAAATTTTGACGAAAAATTTTAGTTTGAAAAAGATATTATAAATTTAATCAATTTTTATCTTGGGCAGAAAGATTTGGTTTTTTAACTATTTAATTGTTAATGTATAAATTTATCAAATTATTTTATAATCAAATATGTTTTTTCACTTTGATATTTTTTGTATATATTTCATGTATTATAGTCGAAAAGTTGATTAGGTCTTTTCATATATAAAAATTTATTTATTTTAACTACTTGTTTGTTTATTTTATATTTTTTAATCACGGCCTTTCACACTAGTTCAAATTTTAACTTGCCTAAGAAAATGTCAACATTTTAATATTCACGATTATGAAGCTAGTTCGCACGTATAAAGCTGTTATTTATATTTTATCATTTATGATGGCGTACTTTTACTATCAAAATTTATGAAGGATATTTTTTAATAATCCCCGTCGAAAAACATTTACGAAAATTGTGGGGAAAACCAAAATTAAAGTCGGTTGAATTTTTAAAAGTTGATTTCATTTTCTCAATATAAATTCGTATCAATTACGCAGTATTTAATGTGCTAAAAAAAAAAAAATGTCAATTCGAGCAATGTAAGTGCGCGTACGTATATATTAATTTCGTTTCTTTCGTACAGTTATAATAGAAATAAATCTTCCGAGAAATTGGCTATACTGTTCGATAAATATCGTGAACGTTTCGTCGGTTATGAAACATCTTCCTTTATAACGATCAACAGTCCGACCAAAAGTATGATCAAGAAAAGTCCTAAACGTGATCACCATCGTCGAAATTTATCATGTGCGATCGAACGAAAGCGTTATTTAGCCAATAGAAAGAAAACATTCTCGTTAGAATCGTTACGGTCGTTAAATAAATCATCGTCGATTTTGAACAATTGGAAAAATCAACTAATAATCGATACGAAGTATGTTCCTTCTGCTTCCCTTTTAAAATTTTAAATTTTTACCGTAATTTTCGTATGATTATTTAATTCATTTAGATTTATTACGTATTATCAACATGAAAAAAGTATTTCTGTAGTGCTTTCTCGGTGTTTTAATATCAAAATACTATATATGTATTTAATAAAAACAGCTGCGCACTAAACTTCCCTCCAGTAGAGTGTTAATGTCGATTTAAATGACGTCATAAGAGGTGTTTCGATTTATTTTTAAGATTGGTAATATTGTTATTACGATGAAAGTTTTTAGGTTATGATAGTGTTTTAAGAGTGACTTATATAGTGTTTGGATTGTATATATCACTGAAATATTGTTATTTGATTATTAGTTATTTTAGCTTGATTTAGTAGTTAAAACTTGTGTTAAACACGATTTAGGCGGCCTATTGATTTATACTCTATATACTGGTGAATTAAACGATTTTGATTACACTTATTTTTGATATATATATATAGTATACTATAACTTATGTATTAATTATATTTCTATAAATATTTGCATGATAAAATTTGTGCTAATCGGTATCGTAGTTCCTTGTTACACATCTAAAGGACTGCCTTTGAAGGTTGGATTATTTCAACTGAATAACTCATACATGTATGTAGAACATCTTTGTTGACAGAAATGACAGCGATCATTAGCCATCCGAAATAAATATTTCTCGAATTTACCATGCTCGATAAGAACTTAGTTGATGCAATAGTCAAATTATCCTTCGACCTTGATACGACATTTAGAAAGCGTTCATTTATGTGCTTATTTTGTTTATTATTCTATTTTAAATATTTGTTGTAGTTTTACACGTTTTGATGATGCTGTAACCAGTGAAATTAGTACACTGTTTTTATTCAATAAATATATTGTGATACGGTATGAATGTAATATTATTTTATACAACTTTGTTCTTCATCCGGTACGCGCATAAAGTTATCCGAATTTACTTCGACAAATTTTAAATAATTTTTTTTTTTTTAACGTAATGTACGGATACAACAAGATCAATATTTGCAAATTACGGTACGTGTCGATAAACGTAGCTAATGGAAATATAACAGATTAGCGAATTAAATGGAACAGAAAGACTAAAAAATATACCGTAATCTACGCGTAGTACGCAAATAAATAAAATAAAACCAATCTTTATGCAGTATCATTTATATTTATATAAACACAGTCGACTAGCATAGCTGATAGCGAATCTAGTCGACTGTGTTTATAAATATAAATGTTATATTGTATAAAAAAAAACTTTTTATTTTATGTATTTTTGTTCGATATGTATCACGAAGAAAACATACTATAGATGTACTTTTCGATAAGTATTTCATAATTTCCACGCGACACCAATTTTAATAGCTCATAGAATATAATAAAATTTTATTTTGGTTTTCAGTCATAAAGAAACATATTTTTGCAATTTTCTAAATTGTATTTGTATTTTTTCGCTATTTATAAAGCATTCTTGGTTGTTCGATCATTACTCCTAGTTTTAGGACTGTGCGTTGAGTTGTCTGTCAACGTTATTTATATTTTCTGCGGACTTTTACGTATTAGGACCACGTCATCAGCGAATTGCGAGTGATTTAATTTATCCCCATTTATCTAAACGCCAATCGAGTTTGAGTTTAATTTCATACACTTTCCAATGCTGCAATAAATAAGTTTCACGATATGGTATTACCCTCATCTTACGATGGTATATCGTCTGTATTTTTCCATAATTTTACATCGATACCGGTTCATATATTTTCTCGACGATGTTTATGTATTAATTGTCGATTATCGAGTCGTCTAATGACCAGCATATCGTTTTCTATTGTTCCAATGATTACAAAAAACTTTTTTAAAAATAAATAATAATTTTCCACGAGAAGTTAGAAAAGTTAGACTTCCCTTTTTCTTCAAAGGCTCCTATTCGAGTAAAAAAAAAAATCGATATAATCGACTAAAGTATTCCGGAATCTCCATAATGTAATAGACATATATACGTAACGTGGTTTTTACCGCTCTAAAGAGGATGAAAATTCTACCGAGGAAAATCATCGAACGATACAGAACTGCGCTGTACAAACATCATTCTGTCTTCAAAAACGGGAAAAGTTTCACATTATAGATAGATTTGCAAATTTAAAAGATCGATTTAATAGATTTAGCGTTTAAACAATAAATTTTCGATTTTGTACCTTGTATATTAGAATTATATAAATAGTAATAATGAAACATTCGTTATCTCGTACTTATCGTAATGAAATATCGTAACGACTATGCCGACTTAAATTTTCTGCGTCGAAATCGCTACCGAATCGTATGCGAGACATTTTAGTAATGTTTTATTTTTGTTTATTATTTCGACGAGTATCGTTATAATTTTTTTTTTTTAAAGAAATAAAATAAAAATATACACACAGGGATACGGTATATTTTTAAAATCTTAAAAACTAATTCGATTTTACTCGTATAGGAAAAAGAATAAAGCAATAGACGACGATGATAATAAACTGCGAGAATGTACAAATCGATTTACCGCCGCCTGCGATAAAATCGGATCGAGAAGAGCTTTATTCGGTATAACCGCCGCTAATAAGGAGACGTCGGATTCGACTAAAGCTACCACCGCTAGTTCGGAAGGAAAATCGCGTTATCAATTTTTTCATCGGACGAAAACTAATAAAAATAAGTCGCCGTATAAAAAGAAATCCGTAGCGGACGCTAACAATAATAATAATAATAATAATACGCCTAAGAAGGAAAAAACACCGATTGGTCGCAAACGTAGCGTTACTCAATGCTATTCTTCTTCCAGTAGTTTCGTTAGTGGCGAACGCGATGAAAATCGAAATCGTCATTTTCCGATAAACGAATTTAGTCCGTTTAAAAAGAACGACCATATTCCGAAGACTGAAGAACAATTTAGTCGCAGCATCATCGCCGACGTACGAACTGAATCGGCCAACGAAAAGAAAAGTCAACAACATGATCTCACCTATTCTCAAAAAACCGTAAGTTCGATCGTCAATCCTCTTTCCCTGTAATTTAACTTTTTCCGAAGCAATTCTCTCTGCGACTTCTAACGAATTCGAATAGTTTTCTATACGCATTACGAATATTTCGCATTTATATTAATAGTAATAATAATAATAATAATATTACAACATCGCGCTACTCGTTTGTTTTAAAATGAAGCCAATAATTCCGTCCCGCGTTATTTTCTGTCTCTTGATATTTCACACTACCTTCTATATACATTAACTATATTGATCGCCACCATCATCCGTAAGTTCTGAATTCGTTCGAGATGGGGCATTTGTAATTTCCTTTACTACTTCAATTACTCCGATATGCATATTATCTCCTACGAAATCGTCATTTTTTTAAACTGCCGTTTATATTAAGAGCAACTCCCACTATTAAATTCTTCGATGTCAAACGATTATCGTCTTTCTTTTTGCGTGACTTTGTTAATTTACCCCGATGATATTCGAGTATTACTCTTATTTTTTTAATTTTTAACCGAGCGCCACATTGATGTCTAAAATTTAATCATTTGTAAGCGAGTTGTGATTACTACATCGTAGCGCACAAATTAAAAAAAAAAGACTTAAAGAGAACTCGACAATAAGAAAAATTTATTATATTAATTACAAGTTACCCACGGCTTCGCCTGTGTAATTATTTAGCTTTGTTTCGCATTGATATCATAAATAGGACAGAAATTACAATAATTCAAAGGTTTAAAAAGTAGTGAACAGTGATATCTCTGCCAAAAATTTAACACGTTTTCCAGTTCGAATACACCTTCACTATCAACATCCGCAATACAAACCTCGTTTCGTTGCGTTAGCGTGTGGCCGAAATGACAGATGGATATATATATATATATATTTGTAAAAGAAAGAGACAGCAATATTGTATTATTAAAATAAATAATTACACAGGCGAAACCGTTGGTAACTTCTAGTGTGTCATATATATATATATACGTGTATGTATCTATATGTACATGTATGTATATACATATATGTGGTTATTTATTAATACAAATCAAATCAGCTATAAATTTCAACCACCTTGGCCAAACTGTTAATATTATAAACAGTTTCTCATCATTTAAGTATACTATAATCGATATTATTATAATTATTACAGGTGCTCATTATTTATGTTATTTATTACATCCCCCCTTGTGGCGGTTTTTTCATTTTATTTATTTTTTCTTTTCTCTTTCTTTTTTAATATCTTGTAAATACTCCATTATTACAGGCGCATCTTTTGTTTGATTTTTTCTTTAAGCGTTGTTTTAATATCATCTAATGCGCGCTATCTATTTATTACCCGAGCAAAATTATGTTCGGTATAATTTCCGCTGAACGATTTACACTCAAAAACGATACGTTTCGTATTTTCATCACTTCTACACGGACTTCAGACAATTTAATCTTAAATTTATACAAATATTATGTTACACTTGTGATCGCTCGAGTGATAAAATAATTGAAAAAAGACTTTTTATTGTTCATATAATCATTCAGCGCTGAAATAAGATAATAAGTAAACCTATCATATATATATATATATATATATATATATATATATATATATATATATATATATATATATATATATATATATATTATATGTTCGTAAATTTTCTGATTGTAGAAATTATTATGGGCTGTATCGACCGCGTTGAAAACAGTCGGAATCGGAAGTAATCATAAACATTTTAAATTGTGCGGTCAACGATTGTTTAAACACTGTAAACGAATATGGTTGAACAATAGTGGCGACCACGATACCACCGATACGAAACTATCAGTAAGCGAACGCATGAACGTGTTAGCTTGTGACCACGTACGTGATATCGCTAATCTTATCGAAAATGTTCCGGACTTTCTTTCTTCTCAAGATTCCAGTTCTTGCGATAGTTTCTTCACTGATCAAAAATTTATGTCGGTTTGATTTAGATGATGATCATCATTATTTAAATGGGGGGGACCTTCATTTTATGTATGTACGAGATAATTTTTACAATAGAGATTACGTCAAAAGTTTTTACGGGTAATATTCTGCTGCGAGAATGAAAACAATCTTATACATACTTATTTTTAAAAGATGAAGTTTAACTTTACGACGATCGTAATAGGTTTTTATTTTAAATTAAGGTAATTGATAACTTTATTCGATTAATTTTTATCGTATTTTACGACGATTGACTATAATTAAAAATAAAATCGATAAAGTAAAATATTTAAATATTTAAAAGACGGGGTTTATTTCAGGAAAGCGTTACACATTTGTGACGATAATAATAATAACGTTACAACGTCGGAAATATATTTAGAGAATTAATGTTCGATAGGGGATTGAGAAATTTCGTAAGAAAAAAATTTAAAAACAATTTTATACACATATAACTGTAGATAAATTAATAATAATTAATAAAGATTTAAGCTACACGCTTAACTTAATTCAGGTTAGATTTTTTTTTTTTTTTGTTATTCACTAAATGTCTTGTCGTTGTAACCATTTAGGCCTGTTGAGTTTATGATATTCGAGCAATCGTATACACTATTCTTTATAGATGTTCTCGGTTTTCATTTTAGTCCTTTGCCTGTTACTTTATCTTCTATTATATTTTGTACAAAGTTATACGTCTTATTACATGACCTAATAGTTTTATTTTCCGCTTTTTTTATATGATTTATTAAACTTATTTTTTCGCGTATTCCTTCTGGGGGGTTTCTTTGTTCGTTTTCATTTCTTCGCAAGACGTTTTCGTTATTCTGCGCCAGATCCACACCTCCGTTGAATTCGGTTTATGCGTCAATTTTCACAACAAGCGTATGTTTTTCCAAACTTTTTTTTGACGTCTATACTAATGTTCTTGTTAATAAAGATTTTTTTCTTTGTTATTAAATGCACATTTGGCTTATCTTATACGTTTTCTAATATCTATTACGTTCTGTTATCGCACTTCCTAAATAACGTGTTTCCGCGAATTTTTATTTTTATGTTTATATTTCTATTTAGTGTATTTAAATTAGATAGAATAAATAAAAATAATAATAAATAAATGGATAAAAAAAAAACACAGATGATTGATACTATATCTATAAAGTATACTAAAACAAAAAATATAGTAGCATATACAAAAAATAATCTGCGACCGTCTGCGCGACAGTAGGTCACATAACACGAGAGTATCATAAATAAACTAATAAATAAAAAAAGGAAATTAAAAAAACCTAAAAAATTTAGAGGAAAAAAAAATGTCGATCGATCAAGCAAGTACGCAATGTCTGATTTTCGTTTAAAATAAAGTTATCTCGGATGCGTGCTTAAGAAACGACATTATGTCACAGTTCGTTATCATCTTATTTATACTTCTATCGATTTATTCTAATTTCTAAAATTACCCCTTTAATTCCAATTGTATTAAATATATTTAAAATGAAAAAAAAAAATACTAGAGCATTTCTAAGAATATTTTAAATATATGTTGAAAAGAAATGAATATAATATTAGTATAAAAATTCTAATGGCATTATAATAATAAATTGTACGAGATTTAAAAATAATCTTAAAAAAAAATAATTGTAAAAATGTTTTAGAATTTTTTAAATTATAAATATATCTTATAATAAATTATAAACTGGTTTCCTAAAATGTGTAATAATTCTTAATCGGCACGAAACCGACTAGAATAATAAAAGACCGAAATGTTACGTTACCCGTGAAAAAATCCGGATAATTAATTTAATTTATAAATACAGATCGAGTACAACGTGTGTATTGGCAGAAATTTTAATATTAAACGTATCTATTACATTAAAAACTACCTAGTTAATATTCATATTATCAGTTTTAAAAGTTGTTAATTCACTACTGAGGCTGATCCGATATTTTTTGTATGTTCGTTTCTTCCCGCTTTCTATTTTAATTTTATCGCTTTGTTTCTTGTCTATATGTATTATTAACAGTATTTTGTACGCAGCATTCGTATTACTTTCACGATGGATGTTACGAGCAACGACTTCAGTTTAAAGGGTTTATCACTTCTGAAAAAGAAATACATAGCTCCTAATTTGAATTGAATCATCTAAATATCTCGCGAACTTTAATTTTCATCTTTTCAGATTTTATCCCCGCCAAATTATTATTATTATTATGCGGTTAACTTTGGTGTGTTTTTTTCTTGGTAGTCACTAAGCGTTATTTCAAAAAATAATACCGGTAATAATTTTAACAATTATCTTAAAAGATACATTAATAAGTCGTCGGAATAGTAGCCGAGCGGCTAAGAGCACGCACTTCTATACGTACGATGGACGACGCAAAAATTATCGTCAGAAAATAAAAATATAGATAATACTAATATATTCTCCCGTGGTGTAGGCACTTGCAAACAACCACACACAACGCCATATGCGCGCTAGTAATAATATAGTACACTACAAAAAACATTGTGATAACAAAGCGATTACAGTCAGTTCTCCCAAAGATGTATTCGAATGTATGTTTAACTACCCTAGCGTCATATTATAATTGCTTCGTACGCTACTTACACTATACAAGAAAATATGTATAGGTAAGTAATCGCATAAATCGCCCATCAACCTATTGAAGATAAATGATAAAGATACATTTTTCGCGCGATACACAACGTTCCTATCATACTTTATAACAGAGGAATTTTCGCCCCCGCTAAACATTCGTTTAATTTATTTTAAACTATTTTTAAATATAATCAGTTAATTCGGTCGTATTATTTTAGTTGTGTCGATTTGTATTCGAAATGTAGAAGCTAAATAGACGTTAATATAAGATTTTATCCCACGTTTAATTGTAATACCGCAAGAATTATATAGCATTCGGTAATTTCCTTTCATTAGTATAATATTATGGAAACATATCTGTAAATACTGTCATGTTTTTTTATATGAATATATATATATACATTTTTTTAAATAAAGATTTTATTGGGACTCTAAAACTAATTATAGTAGGATTTCACTGGTAGTTAAATTATTTTATAAAAAAGAATAAAATTAAATATTAACAAGATCCGGCTATATGTTTTCTCTTCAGCCGACGATACGTATAAATTGTCTTGCGATTAATGCTTCTTCGTTTACTTTATGTCGTCTTAATCTGGTGTTTGGTTAGTAAAATATAAACAACTTGCAAAAATACAAAATCACTGCCTTCGCATCATACTCGATAAACCTAAATATTTTAAAAGATCCACTATGCACTATATTCCCCATTTACCATTATATATATATATATATATATATATATATATATACGAAATCGCTAAAAACTGGGCTTCATAATTTTATTATCTATACGAAACCTGACAGGCATCTGAAACTGACTACCAATCATTAAGACTTAGGTACAAGAAATACAAACATAGGCTACTTAAACATATTTTTTTAATGTAAACTTTATTTTTAATTCTTAGTTTATATCTATATTATTATATTTATTTATATTTCAACTAATTAACATTTAATCAGTCTATTTGTATAATTATTGTTTGTATCACTAGCGTTTATTTTTCTTTTTTCTGTTTTTTTTTTCTTTTTCATTTAATTAAAATCAAAAGTCATTTCATTTTTAATATAAACATACTTTTACACGTTGTTTCTATATACATATGTAAATATTGATTTAAAGCGTTATATGGATATGTAAATAACCAGATGGGCTTATTTTGTTTACTCACTCTCACCTTGTATGTACGACAGTTTTTAAATATTTGTTCATTCATTTAAGTTTACACTTAGTTTATCGGAAAATTTGAATTTTTTTTTTATCTTTATCGATTTTTCATACGTTATTTGAGATAATATCTCGTGCATAAAGAAATATGTATATACACGATTTCGTTATAATTATTGAAAAGTATACATTGTAAAGGTGAAATATTATTTTTAAAGTATCTGTTTTACTTGAAATTAATCGTACCATTTAACCGGTGTTTTTGTATTATTAATTTTGGAATTACTCACGTTAGGAAGATACAGTGAAAATATAATTTAAATCTCTCGCGCCAAATTACAATTTTAATTTTTTTTTTTTAATGTAGTTTTTATTTAAACGGTTAATAGTGATATTTTATATAATTTGTGATTTTTAAAAATATGTTTTAAATACGACAAGTATTATTACGGGTTATTCGGATTTTCATACGCGCAAACTGCTACTTATCTTTAAATGTATATATATATATATATATATATATATATATATATATATATATATATATATATATATATATATATATATATATATATATTCAGTAATAAAGTATGGTACGAAAACTGAAAATATTCTTGTGGTCACTTTTTTTACACGTACATTATACATTATATTTGTTTTCGACAGTCGTGATATTTATTTTCTTTATAGAGAAAATACAGCTATTTTTAAAAGAATAGAATATAGTCGATTATAATACGCACACAAATAAAAAATTTCAAAATAAAAATAATAATAATAATAAAGTAAACTTTACGAGCTAATCGGTTAAAATGTTACAAGTAAAACATAAAATTAAAAGGTAATATTGTAAAGACTAAAAATTTTATGCGTATTATTTTCATTTTTCGACCCTATATTGCGACTTCATCAATATGTTGTTTGAAGACGGTTGAAAAAAGAAGTTAATTAAAATATTCGCAAGCAATTAATATTAATTATAAATGGGTCGCGAATAAATTTCCTCATCAGTATTCTATGGAAAAGGAACTCATGTATGCAATCGAAACTAGTAATGCTATAAAAAATACTTTTTAAATCATTCGAATTTATTATAGGCGAGTTTACTACCTAATTATCAAGAATTTTAACGTGCGCGGAATAAATGTAAACATGTTATTAAAAATTTCCTGTCGAACAGAACGATTCGGATTCAAGTATTAAACTCACTAGACTACAAAAGCGGCAAAACTGTATCCCGCAAGGGGTTGTATATGTGGTGTATATTGCTTCCACATAATTAACTATATAACGACTTGCATTTCGGTCCTACTAATGTATAGATTACATGCGGATGATTTGAATATCTCATATAGATGTAATATTTATTTTACATGCTTGAAAATGATGTAACTGTCGAAAAGCTTTGCAATAGAAAACTTTTAGTGATTAAACTATCTTATGATTTTGTTTATAATGTATTACAAACCTTCCTTGAGAATGAATTTAAACTAAAATTCTCCTCTCTAATATCTTTGCTAAAGGTCAGCTCCATGTTATTAACTGGAGGAGACAGGCATATACCGAACTTGAACTTAAGCAAATGAACTTACCTGACTCGTTTGTTTTAAACTATCTTGGATGACTAGAATATTTTTTACATACGATGATCGCGTCCGCTTCAAATATAAAAAAACTGGTCATAAAGCAGATTGTCCACATGTTGAAAATGAACTAGATACTGCAGAGGTTACTCCATTGAACTTATCTGTCCACCCTTCCCTTAAATTTTCAATTAAAATTGATTCCATAAAAATTTTGGAATCCACTAAAAAGAAATTCCAGTCGAAAGACAGCAATCGAGTTCATAAAATTTAAGTAACATTGAAGCAGAAACAATTATAAAATCACAACCTGATCTTGATTCAATGACAATGAAGGGTTTTCGAAAAAAAAAATGCAATGATACATCTTTTAGCGCTGATATAACTAAAAACTCTGATAACACACCTGAAGCAATAACATAGGGCAATGAGAGTTTATGTGAAACTAATAAAAGTATTTAAAAAAATCTTTAAACCAATTGAGCCTATCCTCTCAGAAAAAATATCCCATCACCGTTACTACTAATCTAACTCTGTTGACGTGTCACAAAAATGTAGACCCTCAAATGGTTGCGGAGGAATTTACAGATGATATACCAGCTGTTATAAATATGTTATAAGAAACGAACGAATGTATAACACAGAAGTACTAAAATTTATATCTCTAAAAAAAACTAATCAGCGCAACCAAACCAACTTCACATTAATTAATTTCATGGCTATGAAGAGTCAACTTTAGTTCTTAATTGGAACTGTCCTGGCCTTTTTCGTCATTATGAAGACTTCTTATACCTGTTATCTTGTTATAGCCCTTTAATTATATGTTTGCAGGAAACTCGTCTTAACAACCAGCACAATTTTAAACGGAATGATTATTCTGTAATAAGTAACAATAATCGAAGCCGTATAATTGTACATGGGGATGTCCTTGTAGCAGCTAGTTATATATACCATCAAGAAATTTATCTGCAAACTAATCTACAAATTATTGCAGTTCGAGTTAAACTTAAATACCGTGTTACAATATGTTGTGTTTATCCACCACCTAATGAGCCCATTGATTTGGAGCAATTATTGGATGTTTTTAAACAATTACCGACACCTGTAATACTCACAAGTGATTTCAACACACTTAGCCCAACATGGAATAGTCAGTGTACAACTTTAAGAGGTAAAACGATTGAAAATCTAAAAGATAAAAGTAACTTTATTATTCTACATAACATAAATCCAACCCATTTCGATCTCTCATATCATAAATGGTCAACATTAGATCTAGTTATGTCATCTGCAATGATCGCAGGTACATTACAGACATTATATCACCATGATCTAGCAGGAAGTAATCGTCTACATATTCTCATTAATGGAATTACACAAAATCCACAGCACCACTACTACAGAGGTATCAATTATTATAAGCACACTAATTGGGACAAATATAATCAATCCTGTTTAACATGAAATAATTAGAGACATTCCTACAAATTTTTATTAATCACAGATGTGTACATCATGACAGATTTTAATTTTTACTCTGATCATTTACTTACAAAAATTAAACTTAACATAACGGCGGACATAAATAAATATCGAAGTAACAATTTATTCAACAGGATGCGATAAAATACGAACTGAGGATTAATATATGCCTAGATAATTGAAACAAATCGAAAAAGGATAAATTAGATTACAGTAGGCTATTATAGAAAACTATAACGCGATAAAGATAAAATCAACGAAGAAAAAATACCTAGATAATTGAAACAGACAAACAAAGACGACACTGAATAGCATCGTTAAATTGACAGAAGTCTCATAAATGAAGCTAAGAAGAATGAATCTCCCGGACATGATGAGATAATAAATGAAAGCAAATATCGTAGGGTGGGGAAAGACTAATTATAGAATTGAATAAACTATTCAATGAAATGACTACAGCCACGAAATTGTCAGAGAATGAAAAAAAATATATAAAAAATTATAAAAACCAAATCCTAATAATACCGAAAAAGAGAAAGTTCCGTCAGTTATAATTAATAAAATTCCGTAATAGATTTTTAAACAAAATAGCAATAATATAGACGTATCCGAAAATTGCCAGTGTTAAGGTTTCTTGAAAAAACAAATTTATAATTTGTTTTTTCCCTATCATTCGTGAATACAATAAATTTTAATAAAAGGAAAAACCGTTTTTTTGTTTATTTAAATTTAATTAACGGTCGTGGGTCATCCAACGTGGCATCCCATCTGGACAGGCCAGTTTGTGGAGTATAACCCAATGTTAGTAACGTGTACCATATATATATATAATATATATATATATAATTTCAATATGTTTTTTTTATGATAATAACAATGATGATGATAATAATAATAATAAAATATAGTTCTTAACTTACTTTTGCATATGTCCCTGGGCATGGGATGTATATCCGCCTCGTCGTATAACTTCAGGTCCAATCGTTTGAGCCATTCCTTCGTATTGTGCGTGAGAACCTTTATCTCGGTCAGCCTCCTTGTAAGGTCCTCGTTCACGTCCACGTCGTGCGCCTGGAAACGTTTTAGCAATAAAACGGCCAAGAATACGGGAACCTGTTAGTGAACTGTACTACATTGTCCCTCTAGCCTTATTTGGGCAATTATATCTATGAATATAATTCTAATAATGATAATATGATAATAACAATATAACTTAATAAGCCTAATAATAATAATTGTATGTGACGTCGTACGAATCCGTGTATGTAGTGAGAGTGGGGTCGCAATATACATATACATAATGATCTCCAGACATAGTGTTAATGCCTTATCATTCTACTTGCATAACTGGAATTCGAATACCATCCGGGGGAGGGGGCAAAATTTTTTCACACCAGCTATTCATTCAACTGGTCAGTAAATTGGTACCAGCTTGTTGGGTAAGTTAAGAAAGTGGGGAAAAGCAATGACAAACTACCTCACATTGGTTTTTTCAGGATGCGTCGTTTGGTTAGTCCTCTATCTTCTGACTGTTGAGAACGGGTTAGTTCGCGTACCCTACCGACTTTCGAGTCGATGATATTTTACTATATATATATATATATATATATATATAATGATTTTATGAATTAATAAAACAAAATAAAATTAAAGTTAATCACTAAAAAAATTGTTTATTAACGCAAAAGCTTTTCGACAATTAGGTCATTATCTAAGGATCAGATACCGTTAAAAACCGGTACATATATCACCATTTTAATCGTTCGAATTTTGTCTAATAAATTTCCGATGTTATAACCAAAACTTTCAGTTTTGATAAATATAGGAGCAAATAAATGTTTTTCCCGTAATTTTTCGATTTGATTTCTTTCCTAAAAAAATTATTTTATATTTCCGGAACATCCGATACATTGAATCTAAACGGTATACGAGACATTAAATTTTAATTGTATTTACTAATATATATATATATATATATATATATTATATGCAGTAAAAATCAAATTTCTAAGTTTATAATATTCGAATGGTCAGTGCGATCCGAGCTGAATTTTTTAACGTAACACGATTTCAAAATACATAATTTCCATATGGGTCATTTTCAATTACTTAATAACACATGTATGCACAAAATTTCATCCAAATCGTTGTAGCTAGCGCGACTTCCGAGATAACTCAGTAGAGCATTTTATCAGGTGTACTTTTCGGAGTCGGGGAAAATTATATTTGTCGTAGCTATTCCATAATCCGTTAATTTTGGAAACCCCTGCACGCTACATTATTTAGAGTACTGTCTTACACTTTCACATTTTCCGATTATAATACGAAAGATCTTATACATTTACTATAAAATAACTTCCCTTGCAGTCGTTATCACGCGAAATCGCGATTTTTTTGTTGTTCTTTTTATCAAAATTGAATTCATTTTTTTTTTATTATTTTAGATAAATTAAAAATTTTACCACGTTTCGCGCTTCCGTTCATGTCGCGTGCGGTAGATTAAAAACTGTTGACGTAATCGTAAACAGAACCGCGATAAAAGAATTTCGGACAGACCATAAGTGGAAGTTTCTACTATAAGAACGGAATATCATATGACATTATTAATGAAAGTATCCAATTCTGTCCATCAATAAGTTTGGTTAAATACGAAGCACAAACATGTCTCCTTCCGTAGAGCACACAAGATTTTATATATGGAGAGCGTGTAATGAATTCTACGTAGAGAACTCAAGCCAAGAAACGAAAGGCACTGATGAATCATAAACGGTGGTTAGCGCACGTTTAGCATATTTATGACGATAACATGTTATACCTACCTATATATATATATATGTATATACATAAATGTCACTTGCAGATGGACAATCGTAAATACAGCTAGAACAGAAGATATGTATGCTTCGTTTAACGTCTCATCATTATCATTGTCAAGAAAGAGGTGCAGTATGTGTGGCATTATATATATATATATATATATATATATATATATATATATATATATATATATATCGCGTATACACATTCGTGTAACAAGCCGTAGTTAAAAATTCTTTCATTGTTTTAAATAATGTTTATTTGTTATCACCTTAACCAGTTGTGCTCATTCATCATCGTTCTCGTATCTAATTGTTACGTAGTTAAGAACACATCGTACGATATTCGAATCGCCGCACCAGGACACACGTTATCACTTCCTATGTAAGAACGTTAAAATGTTCAAGATAAATTGGCTACAAAATTTGCGATACTGGTAAAATTCTTTTTAATTTTTTAAAACATAATAATTATAAATGACCGTGTTTATCGATATCGACGGGTAACGAAATTGTTCGAAAATTTCTAATGTAAAACTAATTTATCCCTTAGCGGGGATATATTTTGAATGACGATCTACTTAAAGAAAAATGTAATAATCATTTTTTTTCTATATATAGCGTGCGAAATACAAAGATAAAATTACGCCAGATGTCGAGGAATTAATAATTAATAAAAACACCGCGGCCAAAATATTCGCTTTCTTTCGCGCTTCTTCTAAAATCCGTTTTCGTACAATTATATTATTTTAGAACTATCAAATTACTGATTCAGCCCCATCTTTTATATTCACATTTTAATGATAAAAAAAATATATTTTTTTTTTTTACAATTGTCAGCTTTCTATTCGCCATTTGTGTACTCTTCAACCGTTTCTATAATCGATTTCAGTCAATTTTCTATCATATTTAGTGTAACCTCCGTGATGATATGCTTTTATTTTTATGTTTTAATTAAATTTATTCGACTTTTGTTACGTAATTCCTACAAATAACTTTTCGACATCATTACAAATTATTACAAGGTTACTTCATTCCGCGTAACAGTGAGATTTAATTAGGTCGAAATTTGCTTTCCGATAAAAGACACAATAAAAACGAAAATTTTAAACAAAGTAATAACTCCCTGCAAAAATATGAGTTGAAACGAGACAAAGGTGTCCGGAGATGAAATTTGTCTCGAAAAGAACAAAAGAAACAGATTCGACGCGACTTGCGTAAAATATTTGTTCTCCTTAAAGAATATTTTTACAAGTTGGAGAAATTATTATGAGCGATTTATCCGAAATAATTCCCGATGTAAAAGCTGCGGAATAAGATTATTTTTTTGACAGAAATATAAGCTATATAAAACTTTTTTCACTTTTATATTTGTTTAACTCCATACAGTTTTAAAATATATATTTCGAATAAATTATTATCAAATTTTAAAGGATCGATTTACGTATCTTTTAATTTGATTTGTTGTTGTTAATTTAAAAAAAACAATAATAGATAGATATAACGGAAAAAGTACTCGATAAAGGAGTCCACTGAGATTATCGCGTAGGGTTCTTCAATGTTTCAGCTATCCCACCGGTATATACATTAATTTTATATATTGTATGATTAAATTTTAGACTATGTTTAAGTCGTAAAAATAAATGATGAACTATCGTTTAACTTTCATTAAAAATTGATTTCAAATTATTTTTTTGGCGCGCGTACTTTGGGTTAGCCCATTTTATTTCTTTTTTTCAATGGACAGATTTTATTTATATATTTATTTATACTTCCAATGAATTTGTATATACATACACACACACACATATTTACATCTATATTATATAACATATATATTACTATATATGTTTTATGCGCATACAATATATATACATGTATGTTTATTTATACACACACACACACACACACACACACACATATATATATATATATATATATATCAGCGGCGGCTTGTACATAAAGATTGCATGGTTCCACAATAACCAGAAATATCAAAGAATAGCATAAAAATTGATGATGTAATAAAGTAGTTAAAAGTATTAATTATTCTATGGGATTAAAAAAAATATGCGAATTTTAATTATATTTGTTATAGAATATATTATAAAAAGTAAAAAATCGCTTAAAAAGTGCTTTGAAATGATTAGTTCCAATGGTTGGTGGTTTCACGCTCTATGCAACCTGAAGAAGGCATTGGAAAGTCGTATACAACGTTATACGGAGATTTTGCGCCTAATGCTAATATGGGTATAGAGTTTACATAATATTAGTAACTACTGGTTGCAATCGAATCGTTCTGCAATCAGAAACACCCTTGTTGCGGCAGAACAGTTTTTTCTGATTGTGTTGTTCATTAGCAGATGGGTGTGATTGCCTGCATATTCTAACGGCCGACAAGAGTATTACTGCTTTGTCATTCGTGTAAACCACGTTGCGACAGCTTATTACAGGTAGCTAATGAATTTTTTATTCTATTTTAGATCCTCTCGTATCGCTAATTACACAGCTTGGTTGGAAATTCCAATCTTTTGTTCCTCTATTCGTTTTTCTCCTCGAACTTTCATATTTTTATATCTTATAACGCTTTACGAATTAAGTATTTTAAATACTGCAATATTTAACATTTTTCATAGAGCACAACTAAAATACGACGATGACGTCAATTTTGGATGTATAATATCATTTTAACTAGTATAGTATAGTTAAAATCACTTTATATTTATATATATATATATATATATATATATAAACACCACAAAGCTTTTCGGCTATTAAGCCATTAACATACCAAGTGGACATTAAACAAATTACAAATACGTATAAATATAAAGAAAAAATAAAATGTAAGAAGATACTTAATTAATGTACAATATTACAAAATAGATCAAAGTGAAAAATCAAATTTTATAAAATGTGTAAACAACACAAACAAGAAATCGACAATATACATAAAATTTATGCATAAACAATTGTAAAAATAAAAACTTTCTGTTTAAAATAAAAATTATACTTATAATATACTTTTAAAAACTAATTATTCATCAAAATTTATTATTGAATTTAATAAACTATTTTTATCTGATTTTTTTTATTATTTTCACATTTTCTAGCAGTTTTCTGTTTTCTAATGTTTTTCCGTATGGGTAAAATTTTATAATTTTGGCTAGGTATTATTAATTTTTCTTTTCAATTCTATATATGTTTTTTCACTTCACTATTTTTTGTAATATTGTACCTAAATTAAGTATTTTCTTATATTTTATTTTTTCCTTATATTTATATAATTTGTATATATATTTATACTTTTTACATTCACTTGGTAATGACTTCATAGCAGAAAAGCTTTGTTTATCTTTCTCTCTGTATGTATATATATATATATATATTTTGATTTTAACTACTTTTTTGTTGTTTATTTATAGTATCATTTGCTTAATTTTTCAAAATCTTAATACTTGGAATGTACGTTGACGCCAACCCCAAGAAAAATTGATTTATTTTTTATTGGAATTTAGACATTTTTACCCCCTAAACGGTGATACGATAATTATTATTATTTGATAATTACGGCTGAATTTTAAAACTGGTATTTTGCCGAAGATCAGTGAACAAAATCTAATCCGATTTAAATATGTACATTTACCCTCCATCGCGAAGACTTCTATAAATTTCCCCAACTCTACAGGTGATCGATTAAATTATTCTAACCGAAGTAGACATAACTAATAATAGTGGACAGAATTCGTAAAAAGGAAATAGTTTAAACAGCGGTCGAGATAAGAAACAAATAAAATTGTCACATTTTTTTTTTTAATGACCAATTGCTTAAAATTGACTCGTACCAATTCCGACAAAGACGATTATGACTCTTATAAAAGCTTATTACTTCGTTACAAACGTACTGGAAATGGAATTTTTAGTTATAATTCGGTAGAAAAGACGTTAAGAATTTATTAAATTTAGCCGTTAAAGAATAAAAATTCGTCACCGTTATCGACTAACATTAAATCAGCGAAGAAGGCACTTTCCACGAATAACATTTACATTTTACGACATACTGAAAGGTAGGTCGTTATCGCGAAATTCGATTAAAATTGATTCGTAAAAAGATCAATACAAATCGATAATTAAAAAATAAAACAAGTTTTTCGAATTACTCCCGATACGTATGCGATCGCGATAATAAAATACGGAAGAATACGTCTGAATTATTATTATTATTATATAATAGTACCACATAATTTGTATATTTATGGGGGTGTGTGCGATTAAACCTTGTATTCAAAGGAACTTCAACACGAAAATGTCGGTAATAAATTGAACGTTTTGAATTATTATACGTCGTAATAATACCGCGTAATTCGTATATTTACGGGAGATTAAAACTGGTATTCAAAAGGACTTTGACACAAAAACGTCGATAATAAATTTGAATACCACATAATTCATATATTTCTGGAAGATTAGAACTGCTATTCAAAGGGACTTCGACACTAAACCTCGATAATAAATTTGAACGAATTTATATAAGCGAAATTTAAAACGTTCAAAGGTCGGTGATCATCATTGC
The DNA here is from genome assembly GCA_032883995.1 of Coronaproctus castanopsis. Lineage (NCBI taxonomy): Eukaryota > Metazoa > Arthropoda > Insecta > Hemiptera > Monophlebidae > Coronaproctus > Coronaproctus castanopsis. Next base: position 121,930,176 of record CM065053.1, read on the forward strand.
CATCATTACTGAATATCTAAGTCCGGATGTTGACATTTTGTATGGCTTCCCAAAAAAAAGTTTACGCCTACCAAACCGTTTGTGGCCAGTAATTGCTATGAATTACTCGAGGTTTGAAACAGATGACACTTTTCACGGTGTATGCGCATATGTGACTGTAATATTTAAGTTTCCTTACCCGTATTACAGGGAGGATTTCAGCTTGGCTTGAAATCCGATTCAACGCATCTATTAGTTACGCGGTCACCATAATTCTGCGATTCTATTTCGAAGACTTCAATGTTCTTCTCTCTCATAGAAATTCAGCTTTCCACACTACATACTGTGCGATTAATCTGTATCAGCGTGCATAGGACCCGTTCAATAATTGCCAAATTCAAGTCATTTCTAGTTGTTAAATTTTTCACATTTAGAAAAGTTTGACTTTCTTTATTCGTGTCCTTACTTCTACCGGTTGGTCACGTGTGTAAGACAATGCTTCTTCTCCTCGTGGTACGTCATCTCTATTCGAAGATCGGCGATCGTCACACAGCTATCGACTTCTTATTCCCGATAATCTACGTTATTAACAACACGTATACATCGTACGTATTAGAAAAGTAATTGTCCGTAAGAGCGAAACTGCAACAGAGATTTTGGTTTAGTTAAATATTCGAACAGAAAAAAATTATATATTTAAATATATAACTAAAAAAAAAAATAAAATAAAAATAACTTAAGTTTATTGCGTTGAAAACAAATTTAAACGTAAACGAATCTACTTCATCAGCGACTCCATTCCATTTCATAAACCTGTCGTTTTCTAATACATTAACATCTGTTCGTAAATTCTAATATATTCTATTATTAAAAATATTATTATCATTAATATTACTATTATCAATGTTATTGTTACTATTATTATTATCATTCGCACGATTACAAGGAATAATTCGCGTTAGAACGCTATTTAATGTTCGTCGCTATTTTCACAGCTTTTTACCTTCTTCACATTTAAATTTAACGCCTTCGCGTTAATGTGTACGTTTTTCATTGTGTCCGTACTACGGAGAATAAAATAAATGTTTAACCGAATAAACGATAAAAATCTCATTAAGTGCCGTCTCCGTATCGGCGATAGGCAACTACTTACCTATACATATTTTGTTGTACAGTGTAGGGAACGTACAAGGCGATCGTAATATTACGTTATCGTAGATCCAGGCGGTACCTTCTGGGGACCGGAGCTCTAACCGGTAGGGGGCGCGTCCACAGGTGGCGGAGAGTGGAACGACCTACAGATATGTAGGTTAGCTACGAATAAGACATTAGTCAAATAAGCAGTCGCGGACCAAGAGCGACTATTGGTGGAAAGTCTCAGGCAGGTGATTCCAATAGTGACAGGGTAAAAGACACGAGGATGCAGATGGTCAACTTGAGGAACTGGCCATAAAAGTCTGCATAAATCTTATGACTGTCTCTCCCTCGGCGGGTTTAGGTCGCCGTAAAAGCCTAACAATGTTACCTTCTCAGTAACAAACCGCTTAAAATATGAGTATTGGAGCAGGATACTCATTACTGAATACAGGCGTGATGCACTTATTGCAGAAGCGACTAAATAACTGCGCTGAAGAAAACAACGGAAAAAATGGCCCGAGACATGTTCATGAAATTCAAACACGTTCTTTGTAACCGAAAATTAAGCTTAGATGTCAAAAAGAAGGTTCTGGGTTGTTACGTGTTTGTATAGGTGCGAAACTTGGACGATAAAAGAAAATATGAAGAAGCGCATCTTATCGTTCGAAATGTGGTGTTACAGAAGGATACGGAAAATTCCGTGGACAAGTAAAACTAAGAACGAAGAAGTGTTAAAACTTATGAGAACTGGCCGGATACTAATGACTATAATAAAAAGACGAAAAACTGCGTTTTTGGGACATTTAATGCGAGGATCGAAATACCACCTTTTACAAAAACAAAATTAATGGGAACGATCAATGGTAGAAGAAAACCGGGAAGTAGAAGAATCTCTTGGCTTGACAACATTAAAATATGGACTGGAATTCAAAATGCAGCGGAACTAATCAAAGCGTCAAGAGTTCGGAACTCCTTCCATCAGATAGTGGAATCCATACATGATGATTAAGCAATACCCGAATCGGGTAGAAGAAGAAGAAGATAGGCAACTACGTGCACACACTTATACATACGACGTATGCTAAAACGAATAAAAGACTAATTCGTCAAGGTGGTACGACTTCCACATTTTTCAAAACTTCGGTATAAAAATGTAATTTTTACGAACGTCGATCACGAAACGATATTTATCGAATACGAATCTCGGTTGCTGTTACGATTATAATTATTTCGAAGATTCCACGATAGTTCTACATTTAAATAATTCTAAATTTATCAAAAACCCTATTCTATAATCACTCGAAAGAAATCTTAAAAAAAATATTCTCGAATTTATAAAAAATGATAAAAGTTACGACTAAAAATAATCGTTCATTTCGAAGGGACGAACTTGAGTAGTGACGAAATTAAATAATTCTCGATGATTTTCTCGATGATTACGCAATCAAAAACGTATCGAATAATTCTCGAAAGGACTAGCTCGAGATTATACGAACCCTTTCAGTCGGAGATTATAAGATTTTGAAACGAAATTATAATTTTTATATTATACATTAAAGTGGATAATTTTCAATATGCTTATACGATAAATATTTTTAAAATTAAGACATTTCACGTCAATAAAAAAATAAACAATTTGATTAGCGTTAAAATGTCATCTACCATATAGTGGACATTGTAACCTAAAGGTTAAAATAATAATAATAATAATAATTGTTCGCTTAAACGGATGTGACGTATGAAAGAAAATCGTTCAAATTCTAAATTTCTTAATTTGAACTTAAATATTAACCAAGGTAGTATGCACGTTATAATCATATATATATATATATATATATATATATATATATATATATATATATATATATATATATGTATGTATATATATATATATATGTATGTATATATATGTATATATATACTCGCACTACGCTGTAGGTGCTTTTCTGTATTTATGTCGGTTACCTAAAAATGGTCGGTGCTTCAAATCGTCGATTCCTTTAATGCGGTTTGAATTTTAAACGAAATCATTTCCACCTTCTCGTACTGGTACGACTTGTCAGACAAAAGCATACACGTACCGGTCTAAAACTTCTACTAACGTCACTGATCGAGCCACGATTTCCTGTCCATTTAGTAATGACAATGACTAAGTTTCATCGGATTGATGTCGAATCTCGAATTTAACATCCTGCTGTTTAATGCGAGAACGCGTTTGAATCTTCGCACGTGTTTGGAATACGAGATAAAATCGCATTGTTGCGGTTTTATTTAATTCTATCATTTCTTTCATTAGTTAAAGTATTTAATTGCGATGTGTTAATTATGAGTCGTAAACCGTTAATATTAACCATTATAAAAACACATACGTATGTGTTATATTTTATTTGTATGTAAACCAAATACTAATTTCCTAAAGAAATTACAATTGATATAAAAAAATAAATAACGATAAGTAATTTGTCATTCTTAAAATTGTTTCGATTCTCGCAAGTTTAACATGATTCACATTATTAAAGGCCTTTTCAAAATCAATGAAACGAAGAAAACCGGTTTTTGTCGGTCTAGACATTTCTCTATTAGTGTTTAAATAGAGCTTCTCTTGTGCTGAACCCATTTCTGAGTCCGAACTGTACTGAAAGGTACTGATTGAACTGATTTTCAGCTTTCAACTTAATAGACATCAGTCGTCATTTATCATAATTTATATTAAATAAATAAGAAATAAAAATCTAATTTTTTATGCCTAAATATATAATTTATCGATAAAATCTCCACATTCTCATATTTCAAAACTAGAAAATGTAAGTAAAATATATGTAGGTATATAAATAAACCCATTTCCATTTTTTAAATTAACTTTTTCGAAAGATATACCAATATAGAATATTAAATTACACACACAAAAAAAAAATACGAAAAAAGTTGTTTTTCTATAATTTTAATTATTGGTAAAAGGATACTGATTTTTCAGTACTAACTCCAGTCGTGACATTATAGAATACTTTTAATATTTCGATCGATTTTTCAATTATTGACCAATCATTTGAAAAATTATAGCTTCTTTTATCCGAAGAAAACGGTCAAACCTATCATATGTGGAGTTCCAACTTATTATAACGTCTTATATTAATTTTATAGTAAATTCATCTGTTCTTGTGTTAGTTAGATAAAGCATGAGTACTTCTTTTGAAATATTCTACAATAATTTTAACTTTTGTGGTTGTATAATTAATTTCGATAAGACTTTGTAGGACAATTAAATTTAAAATGCGAGTAAAACACCCTAAATAACGCCGCTGACAAAGACGAATATCTCTTACGTCAACAATAATTTTATTTTCAATTTGAAAACTTTTAACACAATTTTTAAGAACTCACTAAATGCACTACACTCTAGGACGGACATATTAATTACCGTTGATTTTATTTTAGCGGTGATTTTTCTGTTATTTGCTTCGTTTTGAGCCTTTTTATCGACTTATTTATTGAATTCGTTTTTATCTGACGTTAAACTGGTTACAATTTGCCGCTGTTTCAATTTACATCATTGAGTCAGTTTTTAAATACGAGAATATACGGGAGAATAGGAAAATGCCCGAAAGACGGAATGCGTTCGCCAAAGAACGAGTTTTTATTTTTTCCCGAGTTCTAAGAATCAACCCCGTGTTAAAACCAACTCACTCGCGAGTTACTAATCTATATTATTTAAATCGATCTCTTCGTCTTCAATTTTTTTCAGCATCGCACAAGCAAAAAGTTTTTGTTGCGCGTGGTCAGTACTTTTTAATTTCTAATCTATTACCTGTTTATACGGATGAAATTTCAAGTCTTCTAACACTATACGGCGGACATTTTCCCTCCACAGGTTTTAAAGAGGAACTCCAAATGATCGCTGCCCGAACTAGGTCGATGTTTGTGGGGGTAGGAACAGGTTTTTTTTTCTGTAGGATGTTTTTTATCCGGTTGCAGAAATTGTCTCTCGAAAGTTTTCAACCCACCTTAAAACTGAATTACGACATGGTCAGGTTTACACCGCGTAATCTTGAATTCTTTTCTCAATTAGATTTGGTTTTGAAAAATTTTCGAATTACATTTTGTCACTCGAGTCGTCCTTTATTGTTCTAAGACTAAAACGCGCGCAATAGTTGTTGAACGTAATCAGGTTACTCTATATACTTGTTTGTGCTTTTATTTGTCCAGCTTTAAAGTTTATAAAGTTAAAGACAATCACACCTAATTCGGATTAAATTTATACCGCGTTAGATATTCAAGCGTTAGAAATTAACGAACCGCTTTTAGAGTTTACGAATACCCGACGGAATTTTTGATATCCGGTTATAAAGCTGATTATTACCGAGTTCGTTTATTTATTAATTTTTTTAATTATTTACAGGACACTCTTTACAATAATACGTTTGTTAACCGCTCGAGAGAAAGATGGAGGTACGCGATGAACAGGATACATGTTGTAATTAGCGTAGAGCAGGCAAGATAGTGGCATAGCTGTTATTTGAATGAAACATACAGCTGTACTACAATCGGCCAGCTCTCGCTAAACATAATTCATCGACAATTGCACCGGAAAACCATCTTCGTAATCGTCGACGTAAATAATAATAATAATAATAATAATTATTATTATTATTAAGATATGATAGAACGGTTGGTTTATTTTAAAATAAGCTTTCTACAGTATAGTACTATAGTACTTGTTATATCAAATGAACGGGATAGTATTTTTTTTTCGTTTTTTTTTTTTTTTTTTTTGCTATCGTGAACTTACACCTAGCTAATGCTATTTGGTAAGTTTTGTAATTTATATGCATGCTATATCATGAGTAGCATTCCATCCAGTGATTGATGCTAAAACTGTATATATTAATACGCTTAATATTAAGTCCAGAGGTTTCGTTCTATCCAGTCGACGCTATTCAAGCGAGTTATCCATTAGGGAGATCGCCATGTGATTAGTGTGTTTTTCCAGACGGTTGACATATGAGATAAAACCCTGATGATCGGGTTGAGAGTCGAGTGCTGTAGAAATGTTCAACAAGACGTGCGTACAAAATTATATACAAACTCGATTATACTTGTTTAATCAATGTTCGGTAAAAAGCTCGGATGATATAAAATGCTTAAAGAAAACGAAAGAAAGCTCGATGAAAGAAGATACAATATTAAATTTCCATACAAGGAATTAGAATCTAAAATTAATTTCTTTACGAAATCACTATGAAAATGACGAAAACTGAAAAAATTGCGATTAATTATAAATAAATAGAAAAATCAAAACGTCCCGTCTTATATCAGTTGATGCGATACCACATAGTAAATATAGATATTTTATTTGCTTGATATATATATATATATATATATATATATATATATATATATATATATATATATATATTAGTATTCAACTGCGAAATAGATTTCAATGTACCAATTAATACATCAAAAATACATTAAAAATAGAAATATTTTAAATACTTTTTTTTTTAAATAATTGCACGAAGAATGTTTACATTTTTTTTCTCTCTTAAAACGAAATAAAAATCGTTTAACGCGAAAAAGTTAGCCGACATTTAATGATATGTTTGGGAAAGTTTTGCTATATTATTGAACTGTTCTACAATATCACCTGAAGAAATTGTTGCGATAAATGATAATGTGAATACAGCTCTAATTATGGTAAAGACATTTTTGAGATTGTTCAAAGCTTTAAAAATATCGTTGATATGTATTCTAACGACGAATTGGACAATGAGATGAACAATTCAGTTCTTGAAACCACAATATCCGACATGCGCAATATTATGAAAAGTGTGCGCAGTTATTTATATGCACATTCCAATGGTGAAATGGTTAATGAAATAGATTATATAGAACAATTTACTGAAAATTTAATTCTAAAAAATGATACAAAAAACTGATCAGATTATTTTCCAAAAATCAATAAATGTTTTATATTTGTTTTAAAAAAAAATTGAAAATTATGTATTAATGTTCTTGTTAATATTTTTTTTTTTTTTTTTTTTTTTTTTGGAGAGGGGGCTGTATTAAATTCATGCATACAACACACGTATGCATTGTATATCAAATGTACTCTAATAAACACGTAATTTTGTTGAGTAGGCGTGCTTTTTTAAAATATCGTTTAACACGAAAAAATATTTCAGTCACCACCATTTCGTGTTAAACAATTTATATATACACACCAACATATATATATATATATATATATATATATATATATATATATATATATATATATATATGTATGTATGAAAAATAATCCGCAAAAATTTAATTTCTGTAAAATCACGTTGGCTTTGTAAATAATTTTTAACTTTTCGAATGGACTTGCACTACTTGTCATCAGAATGTGATGAACCAAACGTGGTTTTACTAAAAGTAAATTTTTAAAACTTTTTAAAAATATTAATATATATAAATAAAACATTACGATCAAAGTAAAACTGGATAAACATATATTTTTATACATTTTTGTTTAATAAAATAAGTAACGATATAAAATATTTACAAACATGCTTATTTCTTAAAAAAAAAAGATAATTAGCAATGAATTGTATTTATTTTATTCAAATATTTCTAATATTAGCACTTTTATGCACATTATATATATATAAAAAAAAACATCGATAGTCTAATTTTTAAACAGCGCAATATCTGCTTAGTAAAAAAAGAATTGTATAGAACATGTTCTGGGTTAAATTTTCATTTTGTAATGCATTATCTTAAAAATGATTAAATATTAAGGTAACTATTATTTACGCTTAAATTATTACTTATTATTAAGAATCTCATAGACGATTAATTCATTGTTTTAAAATTTCGTGACATCAGTCACAGGAATTTATATATACATACATACATATATATATATATATATATACAGTGAAATTCGACTATAACGATTCCGCATATAGCGATAATCCGGATATAACGATGTAAAACAAGTGGCTAGTTTGGTTTGCTATGTAAAAGTGAAGAAATAAATCCGGTTGTAGCGATGTTGGATATAACGGTATTGTGTCTATAACGATATAAACTAGGGTTTTTATTCCTTTTGTAACGATTTAACACAACAAAGAATTCGTGGAATTCCTAGTTATATTTTTAAACGTAAATAAGTCTTGTTTCTTTCCCGTCGTTACTCGTTGAATATGACTCATTGTTTTTTTCACCGAATGTTATCCTACTGTTCTCCTCAATTTTCTTCGAACACTCTTCGTCCAATTTACTGTGTAATATTCTTTCAAAATGCTGGTTTTAATTCAGTCTTCATTTTTTCTTTGTGCGGTATGGCGTCGAATAAACGTCGCGCGTTTTCAATTGAAGAAAAAGTCAAGATTATTCAAAGGATAGAGAAAGGAGAAACTATTAACAGTTTAGTTTCCGAGCTCAACATTTCACAATCAACAGTCTCAACAATTTGGAAATCAAAGGAAAAAATAAAAGAAATTTTTGAAAAAGACGTCAAATCGAAGAAAAAGCTTCGGAACAGCCAACACGAAGAGATTGAAGCAGCTCTTTTGGAGTGGTTTAAGATCCAACGAAGAAAAAACATTCCGATTAATGGGCCTATTTTACAAGCAAAAGGAAATGAGTTCGCTAGAATCATGGGTAAAGAAGATTTTCATTGCTCCATGTCTTGGATTACGCGGTTCAGAGCAAGACACAACATTGTGTTTGGTAAGATCAGCGAAGAATCTTCTAGTGTACCAGCCGGAGCGTCTGAAAACTGGCTACAGAGCCTTAATGATGACGTAAATAAACCTCAAACTACAGCATCTTTAAAAGAACTTGACGAGTATGTAAGCAAAAATTTGTATTTAAAAAAGAACAAGCAAACTAAAATTACAGATTTTTTTATCAAAAATTAAAGAATGTACAGAATATAAAATTACATAGCAACTAATGCCGATTATTAGTTATTAGGTACGTTATGTGATTTTTTTATATGTGTGTACATATATTCATAATAATATGTATAAGGCATGTTTTTAACCGTTAAAAATTGAATTAGGTATGTACCTATGTACATGCATATTAAAACAATAAATATGTATAATATAAAACTGTTTTTTTTCCGCCGCCCCCTCTCATTCCGGATATAACGATTTCCGGATATAACGATCAATTTTGTCTGGTCCCTTCAATATCGTTATAACCGAATTTCACTGTATATATATACATATATATATATATAATATATGTATTAAGTTTTATAATATTGAATACAATGTGATTTTATCTACCGAGAAATGCAATTTACACGCAAATTAAAAATATATTTACGTTTTTTCGAAACATGCATTTGCAAGTATAGTAAACACTTCAAACATTTTTTAAACCTCAAGATACGACAAAAATTTACAGACACAATTTAAGTAATAAGGGGAGAAACATTATACGGACACCATGAACAATTCTAAAAATGTAAAATCTGAATATTATTACCTTTTTTCTTTATTAATATTTCCATATGCTTCGCGAAATTTAAAATTGATTACTTGACTTTAATAATTGAACACGGAACAGGTTGAAATCAAAAAATACGAACTTGTACATCTCATCTTATTTAATTAATACGACTAGCACATTCTTCGTATTGGATAATAGATTTAACATTGAATAAAGATATCATTAGAAACGGCACTTATACTCGGCAACATGTGAGTTAGAATAATAATAATAATTATAATATATATATAATATGTTGATGTATTAGAGAGTAGTGATTTTATGAATTAACAAAACAAAATAAAAACAATGTTAATCACTATAAAATATATTTTATTTACAAAGCTTTTTGACTATAACGTCATTTTCAAGCATTACAAAAACATTACAAATAAATTAATAAAAACTTATATATATATATATATAAAATATATATATATATATATAATATATATATATAATATATATATATATATAATATATATATATATAATATATATATATATATATATATATATAATATATATATATATAATATATATATATATATATATATATAAAAATATATATAATATATATATATATATATATATATATATATATATATATATATATATATATATAAATATATATATATTTTATATATATTTATATATATAAATATATATAAAATATATATATATATATCGATTCACATTGATTAGCCAGATGTAATTTAATTTACTAAAAATTTTTTAAATTTACAATAACATAATTATAAAACCGGTTTTAAAATTAATTCATCATCAAAATTGATCATGTTATTTGATAAATTATTACTACTTCTATGTTTTATAATTTGTAGTTTTTCTAACAATTTTCTTTTTTGAAATTTATATTAAAGCTTTGCAAATAAAATAAATTTTATAGTGATCAACATTGTTTTTATTTTGTTTTGTTATTTATATATATATCATCGTCGTCGTCGTTTTGTTCGTTACCGAACGTCGTGACCAGCTATTGTACGTTTATTTTTACGTAGAAAATGAGCTAGCATTCAAGGCACTATTCATATGCAATGCACATGCGCGTGCATATGATGTTATACGGAGTACGGTGGCACTGTCTTGTCGGTGATAATTAAGAATCAAATAATGATGAAAAACTTTCTATGTTGCGTGTTGGTTTCGAACCCCCGACCGTCGAGTTGACAGTCGAGACTCTAGCAACTACGCCACAGCGATATATATATATATATATATATATATATAAACACTTTATCATATTTACGTAACTCGTAAAGGGTTATATTGTATAAGTACATAAAACGAACTGTATTCAATTGACATGAGACAGTAAAATCGACCGTTCGTAGTTTGGCTTGTTTTATCCTCTCGAATAAAAAACTCTCACACGGACATATTTTTCAAAAGCAATAGTCGAAGATAAATTTTAAGAATTATTTAAAACGAAATTATTTATATAAACTTCGTATATGAACTTACATAGATATTAATAATGAAAAACGTGTGGAAAGTGAGCATATGTAGATTACTTATATAACGAATTCAGGGCAACCAAAATTGTAGTTAAAAAAAATAACGGTTTTCTTTTTCGCTCGTAATTAACGTTAATGCCGGTAAAATCAAATGGCTTGGCAGTAGAGGATACATCGGCACGAATATAACCTATTTATTGAAGCGAGTTAAAAAATGTCGCTACTTTGTTATATGGTTTTATGAAGAAATAAATCGACCAATGCAGATAAGAACACGAATAAAGAGAAAAAATAAAACTTTTCTCAACGAGTAACATTTAATATACGAACAATTATTATCGTAACTATCAAAATAAAATGCCCCCCCCCCAAAAAAAAAAAACAACAACTGAAATATATAGAATAGAAAAAAATAAAATAGCGCCTAAAGGTTATAAAATAATAACGATACGTAAATTAAATGAGACCGGAGAGACTAATATTATTATTAATAATAATAATAATATGATAAAATCGTAGTCGACATTTTTAAAATAAAATTTTACATACTCGTATTATATTATGTTCAGAAAGTGTAAGATTTGTACGATGCGGTCCATCCGCTTGTTGTAGTCCATTCCGGGAAGTATGTTAAAAATTTCTTCAAGTACGGTGTCGTCTGATAAGCGCCGTGAACAAAATGGCCAGCTACGCCTAATTCTAATATAGGAGCAGCCGGATCTGCATTTCTAACCTGAAACATCATCACCAGTTAACACGTTGAATTTTATACACGAAGTATTAGTTTCATACTTCTCTAATGTTTTTAGACTTGATTTACAGTCTGATGAAGAAACATACATACATGATATTTTGAATGTAACTTTGCAGTTAAGTCCTCTTATTACACCAACGTTTAACAACGAAATCAAATATACAATTAATAAATTTAACAATAAAAAGTCCAGGATTCGATTTAGTTATCAGTAAATTGTTATCGAAATTAGCGAAAAAGGTATATTACTAATATTTTTTTAACGCTCCTTTATCTTGGAAATTAGCGCAAATAGCGGTTGTACCAAAACCAGGTAAGGCACCAGATGAGATTTCATCCCATAGACTCATTTCCTTGCTCCCGATCCTTTCAAAACTCGTTGAAAAAAAAATTATATTAAAGCGGTTGGATCCTATTTTAGAATCGGAACATATCGTTCCTGAACGTCAATTGGGATTGAAAAAGAAACCATTGAACAGGTACACTGAGTTATGCATACTATTCACAAACATCTTCGTTGATTGTTGAAAGCTGGCTGAAACTTTGGTGTATCATGGTAAATGAAAGCAAATGTATGTAGGTTGATTTTACAAATCAATCGTTGAAAATAAATGGGGTAATTATTAGTCGATAAAAAAATGTAAAATACCTGGGAATTCATTTATGTAGCAAGTTAACGTGTCAGAAGCACATTTTTCAAAAAAGAAGACAGTTAGACATAAAACTACAAGAATTAAATTGGCTTCTTACCAGGTATTCCAGTTTGACATTAGAAAACAAGCTCCTAGTATATAGAATAGTTATAAAGCCTGTTTAGACATGTAGTTGAATGTTGTGGGGTTGAGCAAAAGATAAACACATAAACAGGGTACAACGATTTCAGAATAAGGTCATACGACTCATCGCTTCGTTAGAGTGGTACATATCTAACAATACTTTACACCGGGATTTGAATATCTCATATGTAAGAAACGAGATCAAACGCTTTGTTAAACAATATATAAGTCGTTTGGAGACTCATGAAAACATATTGGCAATCATCTACTTGACACCAGCCTCGATGTTCGTAGGCTAAAACGTAGTCCACCGTTTGATCTAGCATAATTTTACTATAACATAGTGGACGTCCATCGTTGGATGTTTATCACTAGCAAGTAATTTCGTGTTCCAGTCCAATTGCTAGGATGTCCACCTGGCCAGTTGTAATTTTGGTATTTAAAAAAACAAACATAAAAATAAACAGATTTTCGCGAAAATTGTTTCAATAAGATTATCTATATAAAAGTTTACCATATGAAGAAACCCGCTTATTTGCGTTAAAAAAAAAAAAAAAAAAAATAAGAAAAATAAAGAAAACTTCTCATGAAATCGTTTAAAAAATTTGATTTACGCACTAAGTTAAACTAAAAGAAAATTATTGAAAAATTCCTTCTGTCCCCACTATTCTGAACAGGCAGTCTGCAACCCCCATCATGTCTTTTTTGAATGCTCTGCTGTAGCGCCGTTGCGTTCGGAGCTTTACTTTATCTTGCTACGTTCTCCGAGTATTACACCTCCGTATAATGTATATCGTCCCTTCTACATCTGAATAATCTACAATTATTCCCTCATAAGCGACGTTTCTAGAGAAGTCAGTATGGTTGATTAGGTAGATAGTCTCCACAGTATCACGTTGGGTAAGCTGTAAAGGCACCCTCTTTAAAAAAAAAATGTTTGTTAAAATATACGGATGATGATTTCGTGTTATCAAAATATACGAACGGTTGTATAAATTAAAAAAGTCGAGAATTATAGAGGAAATTAAAACGATTATAATTAAAAACGAGTAATAATGGAAAACACTTCCAGCTTATTATTATATATACATAAACTTCGCTTTCATAAGAGAAACATTTCGTTGGTACGACGATATAACTCGGGTAGCGGGGAAGAACTAGATTCGGAAAGCGCAGAACCGGAACGAATGGAAGATATTGGAGAGAACAAGCAGCGAACCGATATAGAATATAAGTTCATTCATAGGGCGCGCCCCGTATCACATCCTCGTCGTACGCTTGGAAACGTTATTTATCAAATAACGGCTAAGAATACGGACATTTGTCGTCGATTGGTATTAACATACAAAAGAATAATTAGCAGAAGAAGAGTTAGAAACAGTCCTTATCAGGACTACACAATGAACAAAAACAACAACATCCGAATACTTCAAATTAACATAGAAGGCCTCAGTCGGGCGAAAAGCGAAAAAGCAAGAAGAATATCGCGGGAAAAAAACGTCAAAGAAACGCACATATACGATGGCGAGCAGCTAACAAAGGTAGACACAATATAAGGCTTTACAATAGCGGATGCAGTATGCGACCGACAGTACGGAATAGTCACATTAAGAATGGATTGGAGTAGTTTCGTCAGAGTAACAAATGAAGACGGAATATTCGTGGCGGAAGTTAAAGTTGCAAACGTTACAATAATCAACATCTATAAGCCAGCAGGTATCAAATGGCCGCAACAAATTATAGAAATTACAAATAGACCGGCAATAATAACAGGAGACTTTAATAGTCAACATACTATGTGGGGATACATGCAGACAAAAGAACCCGGCCTAAGACTAGTCGATTGAATGGAAGCACAGAATTTTCGTCTAATCTATGATGATAAACAGGAAGGCTCCTTTCGCTCAGCTAGATGGAAGTGCGACACTAATCCCGATTTATGCTTCATCACAGTAGATAAAGACGGGAAAACGCCAAAGGACACAGAAAGTTTCCAAAAAGCCAACACAGACCCGCGATCGTGGAAATTGGTTTCAAATTACCATCAGTGAATTCCATTCAACTACCTCGCTGGAATTTTACGAAAGCCAATTAGGCAAGCTTTTCTAAAACCGTGAACGACAGTGTACGCTGCAACGTTGGAAAACTACGACCGCTTCGTCAAACTACTTGTGGCAACCGCAAAGAAACATATCCCAAGAGGATTTCGTACCACGTACATTCCTGGATGGAACCAGCAGTGTGAAAACATCTACCAACAATACCAAAATTCAGGAAGTGACGAATTAGCCGACGAACTTATAACAGCTCTCGATAACGAACGGAAACAAAGGTGGACGAAACTAATGGAGAACATGGACTTCCAACAGACCAGCCGACAGGCATGGAACTTACTACGTAAACTGAATGGCGATAAAATTGCAATCAATCAATGCACCGAAATCACTCCAGATATGATAGTCAGCAAGATAATAAAATCGTCTAATGCACCAAATCTGGATAAACAGTTTAGCAAACTCATAAATAGGAAAAAAGTCAGACTACTTAAATCAGCGGAGGAAAAATCGCAACACGTTAAACCATTTGATGAAACTGAATTGGCTACAGCTATAAAGAGCTTAAAACTTAGAAAAGCTGCTGGAATTGACGGAATCTATCCGGAATTCATTAAACAACATGATCACTAATAAGATAATTGTCCATCTCGGCGGAAAGCATAGCAGAACGCGCTCCCTAAATAACAGCCTTCCGCAGGGCTCGGTACTAGCTCCATTACTATCCAACCTATACATCTCCGACTTACCATAAATGGAATCACGTAAGTTCATCTATGCAGACAATATAGCCTTGGCTACGAAAAATGCCTAGCACATTATAGAGAAAACTTTTCAGGAACATCTAGTCCCAATAACTGATTACTTCAATAGATAAAACAACTGTATTATGTTTCCACCTTTCCACCGAACTAGCCAAAATGAAAATGAATATCAAGATCAATGATCGCAAATTAAAGCACGAAGAATATCCGATGCCTGCTCATATTCGTAGAAAAGCCACGACAGTTAAAGAATGGAGGAAATACGGAATCGACGAAAGCTTACCTATACACGCGGATACAGACGAGACTAAAAGACTGAAATCGAGGAAACCAGCTCATCGAACAGCTGCAAAACTCGTGTCAGAGGGTTTCGATTCAGTAACAGCGTGGAAAGAAGAATGGAAAATGCGGAATCCGGACAAGATTAATATAATCGACGCTCCCGACCACAGGTTGTTAGGTTTTGACCTACAACGAAAGACGTAGGTACAGCTCAACCGCCTTCGTACTGGTCATGGAAGATTGTTTGTAAATTGGGGTTTCAAAAATGATCCGTTATACGACTGCGGATTAAATAACCAAACGATGGACCATATCCTGAACACGTATCACGAAGAGCCTTCACTGGCGGCTGGGAAGAAATTCGGACAGTATCGGACGCAGCTGTAACATGGCTGGAAAATCTAGACCTGGACGTCTAAACAGGCTACCTGAAGACATACGATATAATAATAGTTCATCCACACAAACACATACATAATCGTGTGTGTGTAAAATAAATAACGCATTATTTCGTACCTGTAAATCCACCCAAAAATTCCACGTCTCTGTTTCCGAAACGTACGAATAATAAACGTAATACGTCGGTTGACCTTTCCAATGAGGACCTTTCAAAGGAGGCTCTGACAGAAAACTCCAGCCTTTTAATTCGACTCCCGGATACGGAGACAGAAACAAATTCATATGATCCGGTCCGACAACGGAAAAAGATAAACGAATAATATCGTTCAACCGACGATCTTTATACGTTAATCGTAACTGCAACGGCGACGGTAACGTTGGAGGCGGAGCTTCTAACCAATGGGTTTTCCACATGATAGTTAAAACCGGAACCATATACGGTAGACCGCAATAAAGTTCATTGACGCAATCGTCCGTAATAGGTACGGCTCTATTTATTTCCGGCACCATGGAATAGACCGATCGCGGACTATTAACATCTAAATTAACGATCCATAAACCGCTACTATTGGACCGTACGCGACCTTGTATATCGTGGAACGTTCTTTCCACGTGACTAATTATGAATCGTTGGGGCGACGGGGCGACGTGATCTCCGGAATAAGGGAAACCGAACGGCGTGAATACCAGTACTAATAGTGATATGACGGACACAGTGAATAATGCTTTCATCAAACGTTTTGTATTCTGAACTAAAATTATGAGAGGAACCTGCGAGCATATATACAGATTAATGTCAGGCTTATTATGAAATTTTCAAAACGAAATTAATAAGATTTTGTGTATCAGTAAAAATCAATGGAGCTACTCTAAACAAAAAATTGCCAAATATCTTGTTGTGCTCCTTGATCGGCCATGAAAACCACATATTCAACATTTTCTTCTTTTTTATTCCGTATTTTTAAACGTTATTGTATAGATGTTTTCACGTCTTCTTATATATTTGATTTATAGGATACTTCAGCGTAGTTTCATAGTTCCATATCGATCATAAAGCTGCCTAAATACGAAGTAAAATACGTCAAATATACAGAGAACAAACTCCTAATATATAAAACTGTTATACGCACAATATGGACTTACGGAATACAAATAAGGGGGTGTGCTAAAGCATCGAATCGAAAAGTACTCGTTGGTTTCAACGAAATGACGCACTCCATGCAGATCTACAGATCAAATGAGTCAATGAAGTAATATATGATTATGCTCGACAGCATCAGAAACGGCTTTTTTACCATCCAAATCCGAACGCATCGGCGCTTATGTCTACTGATGTGGATCTTAAAAGGCTGAAATTAAACTTCATAAATTGATCATTACCGATTAATATAATTAGCAGAGTTTAGTCATTGGGCTATTCCTCTGCGCATGTTATGCTATTTAAAAATACTGCTTATTTAGTTTAGATCTAAGATTACAGAAATAAAGCTATTAAAAAAAACTTCATTTTCTCTCCGCTTAAATTTGATTAATGTACTCTACGAAAATTAAGAATTTTAATTTTATTTACCTTGAACTGTGTGTGTTATCTGGTTGCAAAAATTTATAAGTCCTTCATATCAAATAAATATTTAGTTACTTGCTTTTTAGATATAAATAAAGCATTTGATTCAGTAACCCTAGCCATGCTTTTTGACTCTATCATTTCCTTAGGTATCTCTCATTCTTTTGCTAATACCGTATATTCGCAAACCGGTATTAATTTTCAAGCATTCATCCACCAACAATAGTATCACTAGATTGGTACATTTAGGCTTACCACAAAAGTCAGCCTAAAGTCCTGCCTTATTCAATATTTATATACTTAAAACTTTTTCACGCATCCTTGCTTATTAATACTAACATTTTATCTTATGCGGACGACATTGTACTTTATGGAATTAATTCTAACCTTACTGAGTATGTTAAATCAGTAAATAGTACATTAGTTTCACTTAACATACTACTAAACAATATGGGGGTTTCTCTTTCTTCTCACAAAATGTATTTCCGGTATTTTTCTTAAAAGAGTATTAATTATTCCATAAATATTTAGGCTTTGTATTAGATCGTAGACTCAACTGACGTAAGCACATTAAAGTTATATACACAAAAGCTTTAAAACGGATTAACCTTTTAAAATCTCTTTCTCACACAATCTTCGAAGATGACCCTCTTATTCTATTAGTTCTGTATAAATCTTTCATACGCAGTATAATGGATTATGGTAATATATGTCTACGTCTATCCTTAAGAACACTTGTCTCTACTCCAATATCAGCTTTCGAAGTGGTGACTAACCCCTCTACATATGCGTGGGACATATTTAGCGGACAGATTTTTGATAAACTCTCTTTCATCTTGCACCTTGCGCTCCTTCATTATTCCTCTTTTCTCGATATTTCCCAAAAATTGAGATTTACACTTAACCCCCGTTCAATCCTTTGCCTCTCCGCGCATCATCTATCCAATTATAGTAAACTAATAATACCTCCCTCTCCGTCCAGTTATTTTCTTTTTCCTTTTACTAATAACGAGGTATTCTTATATATATAGACTTAGATTATTTTAAAACATGTAAATCTTCTGTTCCTCCTTCTATTGCTAACACGTTTTTTATTTCTCATATCAATAAGCACTTCTCCGAATTCACACTTATCTACACAGACGGCCAATCGCACACGTTGGCGCAGCCTTTGTTATTCCTTCCTTCCAAATGGTTAAAAAGCTTACACTGTTGCGACTACAGAGACTACAGCTATCCTTCATTTTCTCTGTTTCGTCCTTTCTAACCAATTATCTAAAAAAAATTCTTTTCGTACTCCAGAAGTTGTCTCTCTGCATTACAATTTTCACACTACAACCCTTATTCCTCTCTCATAATACTGAAAATTCGCAATCATGTCGCTTTTCTTCAGGATGTTGGTGTCAAGTTTATATATATTCCCGGCCACTCTGGAATCAGCGGAAATTTGCTCATTCTCCTTCCCCTCTTGGAATGTTCATCACTTATTCACCGCACATTGATCTTCTCTGTATTGCTAAAACTTCCTACAAGGAATACTGAAAAGTGGTCTGCAATAACCCTCATAATGTTTCACATTATAAATTTTTTCAAACTGATCTTCATGCTTACCCTGGTTTTACAATATACAAATAGCCAGTTAGCCAAATTCGTCCACTCATAATCGTCACATGTAGATTACGATTCGGAAAAAATCGTCTACCTTCTTCATTATTCCAAATGAACCTTACTATCTCTCCCTACTGCTCGCACCTCGCATATATCGGCCTTATTGATCACGCGAATCACATATTTTTCGGATGTTCCTATTATCTCGCTTTCTGCAATACATATACAATCAAATCATATTCTTATCAATTCCTCTCCCTATAAACATGTCTTTCTTACTTTCTACTCGCAATGTGCACATTTATGATTTGTCTATATAATTTCATTTGTGAACGTGACTTAGCGATATAACCACTATATATTTATTTAATAACAACTTCAAAATAGGAATAGTATACATACGTGTGCATAAACTTACATAGATACTGAATAACAAGGTAAATATCGTGGACAAGATCAAGGAAAACACGAGTTCTGGGTGATTACCAGAACCGCTTCTTCCCATTAATGGAACTACCAGCTGTATAACGGCGTTAATTACATAACCCGTTAATACATACGGTAATAGCAGACAACTCGTATGTAACCACAACCATCTATGATCTGCAACAACGCAAACGTATACATAACTAATTAAAACACACACGCATATACGTTTTATATATATTATATATATATATATATATATATATATATATATATATAAATAAATGTCTTATACCATAATTTTTATATTATTAATTAATGTTAATAAAGAGAAAATAAATGGTAGAATCAATTTTTTTTAAAAACAGACGTTTATTTCAAAATGATAAGAAAATTTAAAATATACTTTAACGGATCTAATATTACTCGAATAATGAACAACACGTAATGAACCATGGCGAATAATTTAAACGTAATAATAAATAACAGATAACAAAAGGAGAATAATAGAAACTAATAACTGATAATCACTCGCAAACGATATACAAAATGTTTATTATTTAGATAACGAACGACTTCGTCTAATTCCCTGTAAGATATATATTAATATTAAATCATTTATATATTTTAGATTTGTTCTATTTAAATTCGCCTTCAATAGACCAAACATAGATATTAATATCGTTTTAAAATTCGAAATATTTAATTTAATTATTTTCCCACCCCTTTTGAACTTGTTAGTTATAAAATTCGCGAAATTAAAGACGTTAAACGTACAAATGCCATTATTAGTGAAGGATATAAAACGTCCATAGCAACACGAAGAACCCCGGATTATAAGAAATAGGTTGCAACAACGTGAATCAAGGTACGAACAGGTGAGGCAATGTAGGCAAACTAAAACTTTACACCGCGAGTTGGGATCGAAACCTCGAACGTCGTGTTGACAGTCGAGCATTATAGCATGCGCAAATATATAAATATATATATATATATATATATTTGTATACTTTTAAATTATTTTTATATTTCACTTGATAATGGCTTAATAGCCGAAAACCTTTGTTGTTCATAAAGAAAATAACTTTTTAGCGATTTTACCGACATTTTATTGATATAGGTAAAATCACTAAAAAGTTATTTTCTTTATGAACAACAAAGGTTTTCGGCTATTAAGCCATTATCAAGTGAAATATAAAAATAATTTAAAAGTATACAACCTTATTGTGAGAAAATACTATATACACGAGTGTTAAAACAGTATTTTGAATATGTAATAGCGAATGTACATTCATTATCACATATTTAAAATATGGTTTTAACACTTGTGTACATAGTATATTTTACATTTTATATTTTTAAAATTATTTTTATATTTCACTTGGTAATGGCTTAATATCCGAATAACTTTGTGTTTGTTCATATATATCTATATATACATATATATATATATATATATATATATATATATATATATATATATATATATATATATATATATATATATATATATATATATATTAGTAGAATAATACTCAAAATAAACTTACCTTTCCAATAATAAAATACTTTTTCCCTCATGAACCAACTAATACATGAAAATAACAGCCATATAGAAATTACAAACACAGATCGAATTCTGAAGAAAATCAACGCTATCGAAATTAGAGCAGCAATTAGTAAGGTTCCATCATTGTAGATCTGAAATTGCAACCAAAATTGCGAGGGCATCTACGGAATATATATTAGTTATGGGATTAAGTTATAATACGATTTCGAAACGAGCTAGGAATATTTATTTTCCGTTTAAAATAACGTAAAATATTTTTTTAATCGTAGATTATTTAAAAAATTTATAAAACGGCAATCAAAAAAAAATCATGGTCGAATTATTAAAACATTATCGGTGAAAATGAACGAACCTACTTAAAAACAGTTAAATTTAATTCACACAGAGTTTCTAGAAAAATATTTAAATATTATGCCGAAAATTGTTATTCTGATTGTGTAAAATGGTTTTAAATAATTGAACCGATAAAGACGAAACACTATACAGTATAGTAATTATTTAAAGTTATAAAGTCTACTAGTTTGGACGAGTAGACATCATCGTCGGGGTTATTTTATGATAAACTAACGAAATCTTAGAATTTCTAAACAAATCAACAACTTATTGTCTGGGTTGTTGTATGGATGTTTGTTAAAATTTAATGGCACGAAATATTTTTTTTTTCTTTAATTTTGATACAACTATAATTGCAAAAAAAAAAAAAAAAGGAGTGGACGCTTTCCACATGGCATTTCATTACACTTCGTTAAGTGAAAAAACTTAATATTTCGTCAAAATATGTTAATTTTCAAATTATTTGAACTAGTTTGAAAGTATGTCGAAGGATGAAAGAAAATCACGCTTAAGGATTTGTTGCAGGAGTAAAAATGTTATTCAGACATACTTATTAATAGGTCTTACAGTGAAAATGTTTCTGACATGCACGACATATAAAATACAGAAATTATATCTTTACAGGGAAAATAAAGAAATGTTGATAATTAATAATGTAAGAATAATACGCATTTATGCATCGCTTACTTACATCCTTCTACTTACAAGATAAAGTTTCTTCGAAAAGTACAACGTTAATACTGATAACGTCAAAAAAGTTGGTATAATGTATAGGAACAATAGCCACAGTTGTCTAGAATACCAACTAAGAGCTCGGTCCAACATAGTAATTGAAAAGGCGATACAACCTATTGTTACCAAAGTAATTATCCACGAGACTAAAACCATGCCCATACTTTGCACAACTTTTTTAATGTACACATTTTTATGAACACCTAAGAAATTATATAAAAATATATACGTTTATAAAATATAAGTAATGAAAAACCAACGTTAAAAACATTGTTTATTATGTTAAACCATCTCGTTATTAATAAAACCACATATACACTTACATAAAATTTATATATATATATATATATATATATATATATATATATATATATATAATCATCATCATCGTCGTCGTCGTATTGTTCGTTGCCGAATATCGTAGACAAGATATTGTACACTTATTTTTACGTACTAAATAGGCTAGCATTCAAGGCACTATTTATATGCAACGCAAATGCGCGCGCATATGATGCCATACGGAGTGGAGTGGCCTTCTCAGTGATAATTACGAGTTATGTAATGATAAAAAAAATGTATAATCTCGCGCATATGATGCCATACGGAGTGGAGTGTCCTTCTCAGTGATAATTACGAGTTATGTAATGATAAAAAAAATGTATAATCTTTTTATGTTGCGAGTTGATTACGAACTATCGACCGTTGAACATTCTAGCAATTATGCCACCGTGACATATATATATATATATATCCCTCCCCTTGAGGGCATGTGTACTTGTACAGGTGCTCTCAAGGATCCGAAACGCGGGGTGCGTTCACAGGTGTCAGATAGTGGATCGGCCTACAATATGTAGGTTAGCTGGGAATAAGACGTCAGGCGGAAAGCCTCCATGTAGGTAATTCCAGTAGTGACAGGGTAAGGAAACACAAGGATGCAGATGGACAGCTTGAGGAACCGTCTACTAAAAGTCTGCATAAATCCTGTCTCTCCCTCGGCGAGTTTGGGTCGCCGTAAAAACCCTACACCGTTACTTCCTTAGTAACAAACCGCTGCTTTGCGGGTAGGATATTGATCCAAAGGCTAGGGTGACACCCCAAAATAGTGGTATTTCGTTTTCCTTTTCGGTCCTCCCTACTTTCTTCTTACCACCTTTCGTTTGGATTCCCTCTACTTATTTCTCAGCATAAGCCACATTATGTTTCTGGTCGTCTTCCTCTGGTTGCCACCGGATAAAAACATATGTGGTTGTACGGTTTTGTGTTCCTGCTCCTACATTATCAATTCACGCACAACATTCTGCATATTTCTATTCTTTCCTTTCACTTCTCTTACCTCGTTAATTTCCTCTTCCTATCATTCTTTTTATTATGCAGACGACTTAACTAGACAATAAAACATTATCAAAAAGTGATTCCCGTGAAGTTCACAATGTGAATAGCCATCAGAGTCGTCATGGTTCTTACCAAAAGAAACAACAGCAACGACAAAAATCACCGTCAGGCCAAAAAGTAAATAAATACATTCTCATTCACAAAAACGAGTAGATTTTAAGCAGCTTTTTGCAAACGCTGTGGGAAGGATAATCACATTACAAAAGAATGCAAAATAGATCGAAGTAAATTACACCGTAAAGGATGTTCAAAGCCAGCACATGTAGAAAAAGTATGTATAACCACATTGCTCAAAAATCATTCATCCATCACAAATTATGTGGAAGTAAATAACCTAATTGATGAGGAACGCCCATGTAAATTCTATACAAGTGAGGAACTTGAGAAAACACCGGTTTACATAGAAGTAGATTCTGGGGCAAGTTACACAATTTTGCCACTATCAATGTGAAAGGCATTGGGATTACAAAAGCAAATTTTAAAATCTGACAAGATTTTCCGTTCATTTACGCATCACTCATTTAAACCAATTGGGGAGGTGATGGTCACTATCACCCATGGAAAACAAAAGTATACAGATAAAGTATACATTGTAAAGAATAATCATACACCATTATTAGGTGAAAATTTTATACATGGTTTAAACATTAGTTTGCTCAACTGTGATTATTTTGAACCACCAGGCAACATAAACCACATAAGAAGTAACGTAGCACATTCAGAAGCAATTAAGTCTGAAATCAAAATCTTAAAAAAAAAAATTTACAAATACTTTTCAACAGCGAATTGGCAAGATTCCAAACTTAATTTGTAATTTGGAACTTAAAGAAGGTGTTAAACCAGTCTTTACTAAACATAGGACTTTACCTTTTGCACTCAGAGAAAAAGCAGAAAAATAACTTGATGAGTTAATTACCTCAGGTGTTATGACTCCAACTAAATTAAGCGTTTAGGGTTCACCTGCATTATTCATTCCAAAATCAGATGGAAGTGTTCGTATGTGCATTGATTATAAGATAGGCGTTAATCACCGGCTACAAGACAACCATTACCCTATACCAGAGATTGAAGAAGTTCTCCACCAGTTGAAGGATATTGGTTATTTTTGTACTATTGATCTGTACAAAGCCTATCTCATGTTCAAGTTTCAGAAGCTAGTGCAGCTATTCAAACAGTATCAACACATCGTGGCATTTATCGTTTTAATCGTCTAGCATTTGGAATCAAATCAGCACTTGCTGAATTTCATAAAATTCTAGACCAAGTTCTCCAGGGCCTCGATGACATTGTATCATATTTTGACAGTTTATGATATTACATTTGATGAGTGCCGTGAACACTTATATAAATGTTTGGAACGTCTTGAAAAATTTGACCTACATGTAAATGAAAATAAATGTTCATTCTTCAAACAAGAAATAAATTACTTAGGGTACCACATCACCAGATATGCTATAAGAAAATTACCAGAAAAAGCTGAAGGTATTTTAAAAGCTCCAACTCCAAAAAATAAAAAAGAGATTGAACAATTTTTAGGATTGATAGCACATTATTCTAAGTTTATCAAAGATGTAAGCACCATCACTTATCCATTGAGGAAACTTAAAAAAACAAATGCAAGGTTCACATGGGGACCTCAACAAGAAGCATCATTGCAAGTGATGTACTTAGACCTTTTGATCCTAAGTTATAAATTATATTAACATGTGACGCATCTCCAGTGGGCATTGCTGCAATTTTAGCACATAAAGAAGATAATGGAGAGGAACGGCCAGTTATTTTTAAGTCACGTTCTCTTAGCACTACAGAAAAATCTTATAGTCAATTGGATAGAGAAGCCTTGGCAATATATTGGCCATTCAAAAAGCTGTACAAATACTTATGTGGTTAGAAATTTGTATTAGTAACAGATAATAAGCCTTTATATCATATTTTTCATCCAAATAAAAACTATCTATAACATCGGCAAAGTTACTTACATATGCTTCTTACATGTCAGAATTTCAATATACAATCAGACACAAGCCTACAGAAGAAATGTCAAATGTTGATTACTTTAGCCGTTCCCCAGTCAAAAGTGATGACATAGAAGAAGAAGAAGAGGTTAATCAAATCCAAGAACTTGTTGTTCAGGACATCAGCTCAGTAGCAATCAACAAGGAAAACATCAAGCTAGAAACAGAAAAAGATAACCACCTGTTACAGCTCAAAACTATACTCTTATCCGATTAAAATTCAGAAGGAAAATTTCAATTGTTCAATGGAATAATTTTTAGGGACAATAGGGTGAATCATTACAACTGATAGTTCTTCAAGAACTCCATGAGACACGTATTGGAATTCCCAGAATGAAACAACTAGCTAGATGCTATGTCTATTGGAAAGGAATGGACAAAGCAATAGAACAATTTGTCAAAAAGTGTGTTCAAGTACAAAAAAAGCCCAAGAAAATATATCATACCTGGAGACACCAACAGAGAATTTTCAAAGAATACACATGGATTTTGCTGGTCCAGTTAATGGTAATTACATATTAATAGCTGTTGATGGAAAATCTAAATTTCCATTTGCAGAGATATTAACAAAGCCACCAACATCACAGTCAACCATAGAGATGCTAAAACGAATATTTGCTGTACATGGAATTCCAGCAGTATTAGTCTCAGATAATGCTACCATTTTCAAGAGCCAGGAATTCACAGAGTTTTGTAATCAACATAGTATAAAATAAAAATTTAGTGCACCATTCAATCAGCAACCAATGGTCTTGCAGAAAGGTGGGTTTAGTCAGTAAAGAATAAGCTGAAGGCTATGGATAATGAACATTTATCAATTGTCGAAAAGCTTCGCAGAATTCTTCACAAGATGCGATAATTTACGCACCAAGTTTGATCTGCTCATCCAGTCAACAGGACCTACAAACAGGGAAGTTAAAAATGCTCGAGTACCAAGCAAATTATGTGAAGAAAGGGTGTTAACACGGAACTACATTGGTAAAGAAAAATGGCTGACCGGAGTAATCACAAAAACCATGGGAAACCTATATTATGAAGTAAAGCTGGATAATGGGCACATACAAAAAAGTCATATCAACCAATTACGGAAGACAGAGGTAACTTTTCAGCAGCCACGAAAAATAGTTTCTTTCAAGCTATCTCTTCCATCACCAAAGAACATGCCGACACAAAGCCACAGTCAAACACCAATGGATGCACCCAAATGGTGGCGACAGAAAATTTAGTTCCAACAGAAACTCCAGTTACTGAAGCGCCATTGGAAATTCCAGAATCAATACCAGTGCAGATACAATAAAGAAAATCCAAACGGCAACATCATCCACCAAGATATCTACAGGATTATGTTTGCCAACAATAATAATAATTATCACTCCTATTGTTCACTTGAATTTCAAATTATGTGTGGGAGAGTGATATATCTAAATTTTAAAATATTGTAAAGTATTAACACAGTGTGTGGATGGCTTGAGTTGTTACGTTTAGTTTAATACGTTTATAGATAAGAACATGTGTTATAAAATAAGAATTATATGTTTAATAAAAAAAGATATAACACTTACTTAAAGGCAGTATCATAAAACAATAATAAAGAGTAAGATACGGTTTTTCGTTAAAATAAATTAATCGAATAATTAGCTAATATGGAAAAATAAACTACAAAGGTAGCCGCGACGAGATGTTTAAAATTTTTTTAAAGTTAAATGTCGATCATCATCATGAACGATAGAAATTGAACTTAGAAAATGTTCGTTATTATTGTAAATAATTAAAAAAATAAATAAAAAAAATACGAACAAACCTCCCGTCTGATGCGAATATTTCCTATTCCACCATATCGTGTATAGAAAAAATAAAGCTACTGAAAAATTTATACACGCAACTAACATTTCAGGTCCGTATACGATGAATGCGCCGAAGAAATCGAAAAATACTAAATTTCCTTTTTTATACTTCTCGACTTCGGCCAGTTGATGAGAATTGGCAATCTGTGTAACCAACGATAAGATATTATCGCCGGTTCTTTGTAACGTGCCTAACGGTATCTGATGGATATTATCTAATTTCGTATGGTAAACGTAACCGTTAAACGACCAAGCGAAATCTAATCCTGAAATTTCAATTAAGAATGCACCGTCATAACCAAATAAAAAATGTATAAAAAATTCAAACAAACAACTACTTCAGTCGATTACCGAGGCAAATTACATACCCACATTTAAATTTCGATTTATTGCTAGCAAAAGAGAAGTATATTACAAAATATTTCAAAAAATATAAGATTTTCAATGTAAATGCACATGAAAATGCAGATCGTTAGCATTTTTGTAATTTCACACACTCGTAATTTTTCCATATTCGTTGTTTTTCGCAACATATTTCGTTAAAAAAAAATCATTGTTATATTTACATTTCTCCCGCGTTATAATTTTTTTATTTATTTACGAAATTATAGATTTCGGTTTGTAAAATAAACAAAATGACTGACAGATGAAAATACAAAAGTAATATTTTACGTATAATACTGCTTTTTAGATAACTCTTAATGTGTTATATACTAATTCTGTTAACCAAATTCTCTTTAGTATTAAAAGTTTATGTATCGTATCACTGTTATCGAAAGTGTTAAATTAATGATTGATTTACGTGAACCCCACTGTGTGAGCATCGGATCTAATAATATTATTTCATAACTATCAAGTTCAAAAAACTTTTTCAACGTGAAACAAAAAACAACCTAAACAATGTAGTATGGAATATAATGTTTAAAATTATTAAATATTTTATATAACAAATGAAATAAAAGTCCTCTTTTGATGCGAGATACTAAAAATTTTACATTTACAATTGAAACATCATTTTCAAAATTGAATAATTTGAAAGGTACGTTGTTTAATATAGTAACATTATTAATTAATTAGATTAATTAGAACCTGAATGACAATAAAAACAAAATAAAAATAATATTGTATTGAAATATTCGAACATGATAAGACTACGTTGTATATCAATATAAATAAACAAGTAAGGTTTAATACTTTTTTTTTTAGCTTTATAGACGATGTATTTAATAATGCGTATTAAAAATTTCGTTATAGTAAAAGAAAATAATAGTGTATATTTGCGTATTTATACATTTTAAACCGAGTGAATATAGCCGTCTATTCTTGTAATAGGATGGACATATAAAAAATAATTTTAGAAGTAAAATACAAAAATGTACATAAATATCAAAATTATATTTATTTTTATTTGTTTATAATTAATGTTGCATATGTTAGCAAATTTTCATAAAATAAAATTTATAATTTTTAAGATTATATTTTTCTATAAAATTTCAAAGAAAGAGTTTGGAACCGTCAATAATAAGTTGAATTAAAGAGGAAAATATGAAAATTTTAAAATACAGTTCGCGATCTGTTTTAAAATAAATTAATTTAATGCAAAAAGTTATGAAACTTTTTAATATAAAAGTTAGACAACAGATTATACGTCTTAGAGTAGCAAGATTATAGAATAGTTGTTATTATGAAGTGAAAATAATATATTTTAATGTACGGATACGATACGATTTTTATCAGAAAGTGGATTATAGTCGGTGCTGTATGAATCACGGAAAAAAAAAATCCTATATAGGAGAAAATTATTTCGAGGGTAATGTTTTGGTTTAATTCTAATTTAAATGCACTAATACCGATATAGAAGATATGTCCTTGAGGTAAACTATTAACTGTCTCTGAACTTTGATAGGGGCTCGTATAAGCTGAGGTTACCTAGCAAAATGTTTAAAATAATTAAAATAATTACACGTTCTCCGATAGTAACAGTCTTAATTGAGAAATTAACGTAACATTATAGAAATTATATAATTGTTACAAATATACACACTTACGATCATTACAGCTGGTTCAATAAAATTTATTTAAACGACATGCGTTTGTAAATGATTTCATTTTCTTAAAAAAAATAAATAAACTGCATCCCAATACAATAGACAGTAGATATTGAGTAGTGTGGATAATTAATAATCTTGATTCAAATTAGTATAGGGTGAAATATCACTTTTAGTTTTACATATCATACATAACAGTAAATAAATAGGTCCGTTAAAAAGGGGGAAACTTTAATAAGAAATACATATATATTATATAAATTAATAAAAAAAATCCATCGCAGCTACAGACACTCTAAGTACTGAAAAGTAGACCATTTTATTTTAGACGACTATTTCGAAATGGGGTTAATCCCAGTACATGTTATATATGGTTACCATCCTGATGGGCAAATAATAAGCAAACCCTGTCTCGTTTACTAATGTAAGTATTTGGTATATTCGAAAATTCATTCACAATTCAAACAATAATAATAATAACAACACTGTTATTATCACCTGAAATGCGCCCGAAATCTCTAAATATTCTATAATCCGTATCTCCTGGAACGATGCCGCTTTGAAAAATTTCCTGGGCTAACGTTGAAGCTAATGGATATGGAACGGCTTCGGCGTATAACTGAAAAATACAACGTAATAGAGAATAATTGACATTGAACCGAACCATGAGAAGACAAAACATGTGTCTTGAAAAATAAATTTTCTCAATTTTCTCAATCCGGCGAAACAAAATATTTTGAAAAATAAAATATAATTTAAGTAATTCGCTAGGAGAGTTGTATGGCTATTGGATACGTAAAATGCGAAGTTGAATTAAAATTTGGTCAGCACTAACTGATTAAATAAAATTTTATAATTTTATGGTAACGGTGATTTCGTTGTTCTATAATCCGATAACAAAGTATACAACGATCTTGCTCTTCCATTAAGAGCCAATTATCTACAAATATAATCTATACACTCGAAAGGCTTAAACAGAAATCGACTCATTTCATCGCACTCTGTTCAACATAACATAATATGTGTGAAAAGAAATATTTCTCGTCCGTTTCTTTCATCGTTTATATGGCTGCAAGAAAATGTTAAATAGTTTATAAATTTAAAATAAACCCCAATTTTCTTAAAAAATATAAAAATTTGTAAATTTATTGTCTATTTTATAAACAATTTTCAACCAATCAGAAACCACAGCTTACTGTCCTCAGAATAGAATAAGGTGATATATAAAAATAGTTTTCTCCCCATAATATAAGCGTAAATATTAATTTGCTACTTCGATTGAGTCCATAAAATGAAATTAAATAAAAAAAAAGCGAATAAATTTTTGTTTCTACACACATTTAAGGGCTACAAAATTCAAACGGTTTTCCTCTTTCGAGTCCCTAGGGAAAGTTGTTCCAGCGTGTCCACAAAAGCTAGATTACATCTCAATGTCAAAACGGATCTCGATCTTCTCCAGTTGCCAGTTCGACAATGTAATTTTATTGCGAAGAGAACCCGTAAGTTCGTCACAGTCGATAGTGGTTTATTCTTTTTACACAATTTATCCGTTTTATCCAAATCAAGTTGAAATTAAAATCATCGCAAGATATGTAAAAACTTTTATAGCTGCCGGAATTTATTAAGAACTTACGATATAAATTAGTCCTACGTATTTGACAAAAATAAAAATGCTACACTTTCTGAATCAATAAGAACTTTATAGAAAAAAAAAAAAAGTAAAATTTGAACGGTAATAACCGGTAACGGGGGTTCCGAAAATTTACCGCATTTATCGATAGTACTTTCATTCACAACGGCATCGATAACAATCTATATATTTTTCCAAATTTATTCCTACAAAAAATTTCAATTTCAATTCGACTAAAATATTATTTCTTAACACCTACTATCGTCGTCCGTCGAAATAATTTTACGAGTACAGAAATTTTTAAAACTAGTAACAGTATAAAACCACCGAAATAGTCGCGTACAAAGAAAAAAGATTTCGATAACGCCATAATTTCGACGAAATATTTGTTCGATATGTACGATCCTATATAGGTAGTGTTTTAGGACCTATCTTGTACCTATTGTATACGGATGATATTCAATTAACGGATGACACAGCATAGCAATGTTTGCTGATGATATTGTAATACTACAAAACGCTTTAGACCAAGTTTCAAGATGGACGATTAATCCGCAGTATCCAGTAGATGCCGCGGAAGAATTCAGTTAAATATCTCGGACTGCATCGTGATGGCTATTTAACATATCGCGTGAGGCAGAAAGTAGAACAAATCTGACTTAAAGTTCGTTAAATGTGGTGGCTGTTAAGAAGAAATTCGCAACTCGATCTCTTATCAGTCGATCATCAAACTCATCTGGACCTATGGGATGTAACTTTAGGGAAAATATGATAACCGCAGAAAGAAATATCGATGTAATACAAAGAAAAATCGTACACGTCGAATTACCTGTAAAAGCCACGGATTCTCCGGGCCAGCTTGAAATAATATTTCTCTTCCTCCAGCTCCGCAAGCTTCCAAATTAATGAAAGCTCTAATACTTGTGGCCCATTTATGTTGAGTGATAAAACCGTGCGAAGCTTGCATAAAATTCTCCTCGGCTCCGTTAAATAGAAAGATAACGTTGTGTTTCAAGGGTTTGTCGTATTTCGACAATACTCGTAGTATTTCTAACATAATAACGCAGCTGGCTCCATCGTCGCTACCGCCTATATAAAATACATGATAATGTTAGAAATAAAATTACTATTAAAAATTTAATGCAAAATATTAATAAGCGCCGTATCGCGATCGTTGAGATATATGTATATTTTAATGAATATAAAATGACCCGAATAAATTTCATCAATACTATCGTTACTGTAAAGTTATATAAACACACGTTTAAAAGAATCGAAAACCAAAAAAAAAGATACTGGCGAGCCACGATGACCCAGACGATTCCGTTATCACAGACGAATAATTTATTTGCCTACTAAAAATTTAAATATTAAACGTAAATTCAGATTGAATTAATTCGTTCAAAAAAATTCATAGTAAATTCACGAAACATACTTATAGATACATTGTATAGATTAATCTGCATATAATTACGATTTGTGCGCGTTTCCAAGCCGCCCAGGGTGCATTTACCTAAACAAACCCTGTTATATGGGCGATCCAAAAAGCTCGCTATTGTTTTTGGTAAATTTTGTTGTTTTTTTAAAATGAATTTTCGATTTTCCCCCTTATTATTATTATTTGATAATACGGGCGCCGGCCGTACTAACGGGCCATATGCACCTATTGACCTACTGTGGTCCTATATCTGATTTAAAGGGTACAATGAATCCAGGAACAGGAAAACATTATGAATGTGGTCGGTAACTGTACCCGAGATATGAAATTTTAACTAGTCTACTAACACATACGCGAGTTAAAAAGGAAAATTTCTGAGCTTATAACTACCGTGCGGATTTTTCGGTCTCACATTTTTTTTTTTTTTCGGCGTTTAAAAAGTAATTTTCGGCATTTTATATTTCCTACAAAAATTTGTTTATGTCATATAAATTATGAGTATTCAGTACCTAAGTAAAGATAATAAAACACGACAGTATATGATATTACAGATTTATTAACTGTACACATACAAATATTACACTTTTACTTAAATAATTTGTCTTTATAAGAAATAATTAAATGTTTTTCAAAATTTAATTCGCCAAATCGGTGACGTTTATCTCCAAGAATATTTTTTTTAGATGAGAAAAGAGCTTCTTTCTGCATCTGCCGACACAACTGGCTCGTAGTATGCGCTAATTTCAGTAGGACTAAATGTCCTAATTTCTCCTATACCGTTCGACTAATGATAAAACTAAAATGGCCGTTTACACGATTTATCATTCTAGTAACAGACACAAAATATGGCATAGAACGACATTACAAACTTTTCTACTTCTACATTAGTAAAAACCAAAAATAAAAATAATTCAATTACATCGATGGATTTTTTTTTAAATATATGAAAAAGGTTAAAAAAAGTACAAATCATCAATTTCGGTATTTTTTCAATTTCGGCCTTTATTTTGTTTTCGGAAAAATAATTTTTTTTGCGGAATCAGTGAACTTCAATTCGAATTTGTTTGTGGTCATATATTTTGTAGCGTGTAAGAAAATGGCTCAGCGAATGCAGAGAAATCCTCACTATACTTATAACATTCCGACGGTAAATAAGGTCGAGATGGAATTTTCAACGTACATTTAGACAAGCATCGAGAAAAAATTAAATTTCCAAAATCCGTAATTTCTATACACACTATTTTCAATTACTTATTACATTACACGTATATATAAAATTTCCTCCAAATCATTAGAACCGGTTCTAAGATGTTCGAAATATACATTTGAAATTTTGTAGATACACGTAATTTATTAATTAATCGAAAATAGCCTGTATGAATTTTGAAATTTTGGGCACCGACACCACAAAATTGTGAAAATTTCGTTTTCCCCGTCGCCTCTTTCTCGATACTTACCTAAATGTACGTTGAAAATTTCAGCTGCATCACATTAACCGTTCGAATCTCACAAGCTTAGAAATTTGCCTTTTTATTGTAAGTAAATATAATTGAAATTTTATATCTCGAGTACCGTTTCAAGGTATCCGATCTTCCGGAAATATTTTTTTTAATCTATTAAAAAAACTGATTTTAAAGAAAAATCCGATCGAAAAATTCAAAAATTCATTTTCAAAAAAATATTAAGTCAATCTGATATTAGTCAAAATATTTGATTAGTTATTTTTTTTTATCTTCTTCTAATCTAGAACTGATGTGTCTAACCTGTCATCTACCAGATGTAATGAATGTGAAAAAAAATAAACATTTTTTAGAAGGAGTCCGTCCAGCGACAGAACTCCCAAATTATGAATGATGACAGCCCAAAAGCATTATCTGAAGTCGGTAGTATGTTTTCTCTTCAGCCTTCTAATCAACGATTGAACTTGCAAACTTATTGCCAGCGGATTTTCGTGAGTTTCCAATCACGCCAGGTAATCGCGAGCAGCTCGTTGGATTACTTGTTCCACATATTGCATCTGAAGATCTTTATACAATGTGTAGTTAGTGACATACCATGGGGCGCCAGCTATCCTTCGCAGTATCTTATTCTGGTACCGTTGTATTTTTTTAATGTTGCTCTTAGAGGAACATCCCCATAGTTCGCAGCCATATAGTCAGATTGGTTTAAGTATCGCATTGTACAATAAAAGTTTATTTTTAATATCTAGTTGCGATCTGGGTTCTAATAACCACTTTAATTTGTTTTGATATTTAATTCAGCCCTTTTTGCCGTTATATGTGATGACCATGTTAAAGACTGATCAAGATGGATTCCTACGTATCTAACAGAAGAGTCTTGAGGTATTGTTGTTCCACTTAACGAAACTTGATATTTTTCACGTTCAATTTTTCTATTAGTAAATAATAAATGTTTACATTTAGCTTCGTTAATTGCTATTTTCCAAATGCTGAACCATTCAGCGATCTGGTCTAGCGCAACCTGAAGATGCCGAGTGGACGCACTAGGACACTCATGTGAAGATAGTATTGCCGTATCAGCGAAGGTTGCTATAAATGTATTTTCTGGAATATTTCTCGTAAATACTGAATATAAGAGTGGCCCCAGGACACTGCCCTGAGGTCCTCCAGCCTGAAATATATATATATATATATATATATATATATATATATATATATATATATATATATATATATATATAATGAAACACTTTTAAATATGTAAGATGATGGCTAAAATAAACGTAAAATATGACAAGGGGGTGTTATATAAATAAACGTTTCGAATTTCCCTGTGTTGAAAATCGCTGTATTAAGCACACGGGTGATAGTGCGTGTTACGCTACCGCGGATTATATCCTAAAACATTTCATGTTCCATAAGTTTACTCTGCAACGACAGAACGAAACAAATAAATATCATCTCTCAAAAGTTATGCAGCACTATAAACTTATAGTTATTTTAACGTTATAATATCGACGTAAATCCAACAAATTCGACAGCTTTATTAACCCTTTCAGTCATGAATTATCAATTTTTTTTTTTTACGCAAAATTGTACATTTTAATTTATGAAATAATTTTAAAAAATAATTCGAGAAGGTGAAATATACAGTATAATATTTCGTTTATAATCTAGATAATTTTCAATGTATATTTCTAGAATTGAAATATATGAAAATATATCAAAAGCTTGTATTATACCATATAGAGGACGTTGTGCATGAAAGGGTTTAACTTTTACTGTATTAAAAAACACGCGTAGCAATTTAAAACAATAGTTTGATTTAAATTTACAATTATTATTAATTTTTGTATTTGTTTGATTATTTTATTTTTTCTATCAGTATTTCCGAGTTGCGTATTTTATCTGTTCACGTTAAACGTCCGGTATAACCAAATTTTCGGTTATCAGTTTGTTCCGGACGGTTTTAGATAGACGCAAGATTGCAGTACGTTAGCTAACAGCCGACGCGGTACTAGGGCGGTTACGATGAATATCTAGGCGTTAATTAATAATAAAAGTATTTTCCACCTATAAAATAACGATTCGAATTTAAATTACTCTATCGGACGTTTATAGAAATTTTAAAAATCGCTATAAAAATTCAAAATAAAATTAAACGCAAATCGGAGCTTTTTTTTTACGTTCGAAGACGAAATTATAAATAACGTTAATTTTTTAAAAATAATATTGCAAACGAAGTCGAAATCTTAAAACGATTAATAATACGATTAATTTTTACGAGAAATTGCGTTTAAAATAAAGCAAAAAATTAAAATTATTAGAATAAAATCTAAATTAAACACGATATGTCTTTTAATAAGTGATATTCATGAATATATACGAAAATTAATTTCATAAACGGACTCGTATAATAACATAATAAGTACTCTTTTTAGTTTCTCACAAGGATATCATTCACGCTGTACAACTGGAATATAAGGATGTTTGGGAACTGATGTACGCTGAGTGCATTAGTCGATCACATCTCACCCATTACTATCAACTTCAACTGTCTCTCCCTAGATTCCGCGGTTCTATTTCTTCAAGAAGATTCTTGTCAAAGGAATTGTACTGATCAGTAGATTACGATTTAGGCATAATTCGTTACCCGATCGTCTTTTCCATATGCAAACGAAAGAAAGATCTTCCTGTCGCCTCCATTTTAAAAAATCCTATTTTCTTCCATATAGTAACACCTCCGTATGATCGTTCCTTTTCCCATCTGGATAATCTACAATTATTCTCCCATATAACAACATTTCTAGAGAAGTCGGTATTTTTTATTAAAATATGAACAGTCTACTACAGTATCACGTTGGGTCAACCATAAAGGTATCCTCATAAAAAAAAAAAAAAAAACCTACGCAAATCTAGTCAGTAATATAAAAATAAATCCGTTGATTTAAGGAATAATTTTTTGACGATTAACTTCAAGTATATTGATTTGGAGGGATAAAGAAAAAATTTATACGAAAATTGAAATACTTTTTTTTTTTTTTTAATTATTAACACGTTTAGAGGGTTGTTTTCGCAGCATGATGTACAACTACAACATGACAGCCATATATGAATTGGAACAGCGTTTATCACTATTTATCGCATATGTAATATGTAAATAAAACTTATCATTTTCCGCTAAACATTTTTTTAATTTAAAATGTATTAAAACGACATAATATAGATTATATTAAACAAAACAAACATATCAAAGCATCTCTATTTAAATAGTTACGTAAAAACGTTTTCACATTCGAAAGTAGGAAATCAAATAACAAAGTAAATAACAGTTATCTGTAGATAACCTTTCACAGAGCTACATACAATCAGATAACTGTCGATTATTCGTCAGCACTTAGTAAAATTTCATTTAAAGCTTCAAATTATCTGTTAAAAGAAAATAATTCGAGCGTGTTTTAAAGTGTCTATTCAAATTTTCGAAAAATTTATCTAATCGACACCGATACTGAAATTAATTCGTTAGAACACACCGATCTGTTGTATTATATACGGTGCAAATACATATTTACGGTAATGATGGATAAAAGATGTAATTATTTAAAACATATTAATAATTATTTAAAAACAGCGCGATGTGACGTATATACGTGTAATATTTACTTTAAAGATAAACCAATAGTGCGATTTCTTTATAACATAGGCGAACATATAGTATGAAAATAAAACGTCAAAATATGTATATAGATATATCAAAATTACGTTTATATTTGTACGTCAATGTACGGATTGTAAAACTGGAAACTTTAATACTAAATAAATATACGAAATTAATACGAAAGTTCATTCAAACGAACAGACCGGATTCTAGGTAGTGCACAAGATACATCGTTATATAAACGACTACTTGTAAGAGGATTGCGTGAAGATAAATCTCAGAATACAAGCCAGAGAAGTATAAATGTTATACAAAAAACAAAACTAAAATTAACTTTCATGGATGATGTAATTTAAAGATAAAGGAACGTTAATCTGATTACGATTACACACACGCACACTATATATATATATATAAATTTTATATATATATATATATATATATATATGAAATTATAATGTAAACAAAGCAGCATGCGGAAAAGTAAAGAAATATATGTAAAACTTAAAATCGTTCCTAACCAACAGAAACTCACAAATCGCAGCGCTAATTGGAATATCTTTACAACTATTATTGAAAATAATATTGTTCTGAGGGTTATACTAAAGGACAGAAATAACATTAAAAATTTTTCTAGTCTCGTGGAGTACGCGTGTAATAATTCTACTAACCACCACATATCAGGAAAATCTCATCTAAATCTGTGCACACCTCTGGGAATAAGAAAATTAAGGGAAGGAGGTCGAAAATGGCAACGTGGTTGTTAACTCATTCTTATACATTAGATACAAAGAGTTGCATAACAGGTTACAGAATAAAATGAAAATGTTCAATTATTATATTCAGTTTAAAAATTATTAAATCACCCGGAAGAATCCTATTAAAACAGACCCGGAAAAGGCGAATTCGTTTGCAGAATACTTTGCTACGGTTTTCTCTAATCGCGACAAGGTGCATTCGGACTACATACAAAGTTCATTAAGTGAATCGCACCAGTACGAACACCCGATTTTATCGCATGTCTTCGTAATGTGCCATTACGTAAAGCTCCTGTCTTTGACAAAATTACTAGAGAAATAATCGCGCTGTTACCATAGAAAGCGGCTGTTCTTCTTTGCTATATCTTTAATGCAATTCTAAGGATGCAATACTTTCCCAATAGGTGGAAGAAGTCGGTTGGTCATGATTCATAAAACAAGGAAACCGAAGTATCAAGGTTCTATGAGAAACTTCAGTTCAACCCAAATCCACTGATACACCGAATGTTCACTATCTATTTTCTAGCCAGATCTAGCAGACGATTGAAAAGGAAGAAGTGTTGCCGCGATGCACTTCCAATTACTTCAACGAGCTGAGCTATTCTCAGAGAATTCTTATGTACTGTCAAGATAAAAGAATAAAAGATAAATGAACAGTTTTCTTTTTGAAGATCAATCTTCCCGCCTCTTTGTTTGATTCTTTCCTTTTTATGATGGATATTGTTTATGACAGGGAACTGTCGGTACCATATACATTTAAAAAAAAAACGTATAATGCCAAAAAAAAATTAGATCGGATTTCTATATTTTTTTTATATAGGCATTTTTCGAATTCAGGTTGCTGAAAAATATTATGAAAGAATATTTAAATATATTCCCAGATAAGTCTACATAGATTCAATTAATTGGTTTCTGACTATTCAATTAAAATTGAAGTAACTACGAGAGAACTTAATGGATACGAAAAATAACTTTCTTCTTTCAGTGTAAAAGATCCGTATACGTATCTCTCTCTCTCTCTCTCTCTCTCTCTCTCTCTATATATATATATATATATATATATATAATATATACCATTTTTTTATATTAATCATTAGTAACTGAACTGAGTATTTATCTGAAAAAGGTCTTTGACCCGTAACAGCTTATAGTGATTCATTCTATAATTAAATTCTGAAATAAAGCACCAAAGATTATTCACAAATTCGACAGAGTATACTTATTTTTTCTTTCTGTACAAAAGAAATACAATACACACACACATATATATATAATATTAGAAAAAAAAGTGTAAATTCATGTATACATAAAAAAAAAAAGTTAGAATCTCTATCTAAATTTTGAATACCCGTAGTTAACTCTTTTCAAACAGTTATAATTCAATTACTAATATCATCTTTTCATTTTTTAAATCGGACATAAAACTTAAAAAATAAAACGAATTTTAAGTTTTTCCTTCATTTTTACAACATATGTGTTTAAAAGATCTTTGCTTCGATTCCAAATACTGAGCATCACAGACATAGTGCATGTTCGAATCAAGTTAGGGAAATAGCGCTGATCGCGTATATGAAGTTGCAAGATAATTTTTTTCAACATACTTGCATTATTTTCTTAGACTCGCAGATAACATCGTTTAAAATGATGGATTTTAATTTTGAACATATTTACGAAGTCTCGAAAAAAAAATGTTGTAAACATTAACAGGCGTGTGTGATAGCTTGGATATGATATTGAATCGGGTTTCGATGTTGGTTTTTGTACACTTCCTATTTTAAATATAAAAAAAAAAATCACCAGAGCGAAAGATCGGTGATTGTGCGAAATGAAACAGTTTTTAAATAATCTTCCTTAAAATAACCATTTCGTTCAATGTATGACACGTTCCAGTTCATCTTGCTGAAACTAAGTTCCTCACAACTTCCTTCACGCCTAGACAGTTGTTCAAGCCGCACAAACTCGTTCAACATCTGTTGGAGACGCTCGACAATTTGCTTATTTACGTCTCCGTTCAAATCAAATTGTGCCTCGTCCGTTATAAACTTCGCGCCTAGTTGAATTTCTTTCGACTCGTTTTTTCGTAACATCGTCTCACTAAACGCTACCCCTTTCAGTCGCTATGTCCGCTATATGGTACATGACATTTTAAGGCTAACAAAAATTTTTATTTTATGGTTGATGTAAAATGTCTGATTCTAAAAATATTTCTATAAATAGGTCGAAAATTATCTACAGTTCACCTAAGAAGCGGTATTGCATAATAAACACTTGTATACAATTTATATTTTTATATCAAATTTTTTATAATATACGACTGAAAGGTGTTAATGTACATGAAATTGTACGGATGATGATAGCTTCGGTCTTAATGAAGTATTCGCCTTATCGTAGAACGATTTTTGATGTTCGTCAAGTTTCTAACGTGCCAGCCTCTTTGTTGCATACAGAGTCAGTCTGACTGAAGTTTTTTACAGGTAAACGTAGAGATTTTTAGAATAAATATTTGATGTTTTTTTTTGTTTTTTTTTTAAGTCGCGACACTAATCAATTACCGCCAATTTTTGCGGCGAATTAAAAATTCAACATTTATCTTATAATTACGTTAACTATGTAATTTGATTACTTAAGTTTTATTGACACTAAGCTATGAACGTTATATGTCCTTTTATATAGGAAATAATTAATAAATAACACTGTTCGAATAAATAATATTGATTATATACAATACTAAAAGCGAGTTAAATAATTGTTAGAAATACGATACATATTTCCGACACACACTTTATATATATAAACGACATAGATATATTAAAGTTATAAAATTAAAACTAACCCGGACTATCCATAACCGTATCAAAATGACAGTTTATCAGCAGACTATGTTCGGATTCGAGTCGAGGTCCAATTTTAACGATTATATTCTGCACGTTTTTGTAGACATTCGTCATACCGTCTAGAAACGGAAGTGTAAACGCTCCGCTAACTTTCTGAAAGTCTGCCAATAAACGATGAGTTTTATTCGCCTTCGACATGATGTTATTTATTTCGCGTTGAAAAAATTTAACGGCTAATACTTCGTTCTCAAAACTACCGGTTGGTCTCGGACCTAGATCGGTTAAATTTTTCAGATGATTCATCGCTCGTTCGGCGATAAATCGATCTTTATGAAACGGTTCGTCGGCGATACGGAGAGGCGTCGGCAATTGTTTCTCCCAAGCTACGATGATCAAGTAGAGAAAAGCCATAGTTAACAAATAGACGACGAAATGCGACAAAGAAATTGGTAAAGTTTTCGGCCATGATCCGAAATTCGTTGTCGGTCCTTGAACGGAATTATTATAATATCCGCGGGACCTAGTCGATTTGAACGGTACCTGTATAACAGAAACAAATGTAACCGAAACAAAACATCATAATTACGTAATTCGTGTACTAGTTTATTATATCTACCAATGTTTCTTCTCTTATGAAGCGGACACCATTTCAACACTCGTTT
The DNA here is from genome assembly GCA_032883995.1 of Coronaproctus castanopsis. Classification (NCBI taxonomy): domain Eukaryota; kingdom Metazoa; phylum Arthropoda; class Insecta; order Hemiptera; family Monophlebidae; genus Coronaproctus; species Coronaproctus castanopsis. The sequence continues at coordinate 121,972,260 of CM065053.1, forward strand.
TGTTCATCTATTATCCTTCCTTCCTTATTTGCCCCTTCAGTTTGACCACCTGCTCTACCACGTTGCATAGTCCAGTGTTCTTCCGTATCCAAGTATTTCGTTTCCGGTCTGATCATCTTATATTTAATATTAATCTTTTCTACGCTGTTTGCGCCCTTATTAACCTTCTAATATTTATTTTTGCGAAAGTCCATGTTTGTGAATGTAAAAACCGGGAGAACACATTAATTATATAATTTCCGCGTTAAACATATTGGTTTGTTTTTAAATACGTAACTTAGGAGTTTCTCAAAAGCTACCCGTGTTAATATTTTATCATGTACTTCTGTCTATATCATTATTTTCTTGTCAGGCGTAATTTTTTGTCCGAGATACATGTAATCGTTGACTGTTTCTACTACTATATTATTTTTTATTTTTAAATAACGATTTTATTGGGACTGTAAAACTAATTACATTTACCATAACTAATTAAAGGAGGATTTCACTGGTAAATTATTTTACAAAAAAATAATAAAATTAAAAATTAATAAGATCCAGCTGATGTTTTCTTTTCAGTCATCGGGTGTCATCAGAATTATCTAATAGTAAAACTGCTTCAACGTTCGGATGGAGGTGAAGTCGATTAATATACCTATTTGACTTCTGGTGAATGAATTCAAACTGGTTTCTTATTAATCTAAATATGATAAACTTTTACACACACACACACACACACATACATATATATATATATATATATATATATATATATATATATATATATATATATATATATATATATATATATATAGGTATTAAATCTTTTCCAAATTAACCAAATCTCGTAAACTAATACAGAAATATAAGGAATACACATTTATACACATAACAACATTATTCAATGATTTAGGGTCCTTGTTATTTTTTACAATGAAATGTCCAGAAACCAGATATTTTTTATTAATACGTTATTTAACCTTCAGCTATCACTCCAAAGGTGATCATTTTCCTTTCATCCGGATAGCGAACTAGGACGCCATGAATATTTATGGAATTTTCGTGTTCTCAGTTTTATTTTGCAATAATTACCAGCATTACGACGACTTCATTATTTTATTCATGATATGCGCAAACAGGAACATACAAAAATGGGGAAAGTGGAAGGAATATTAAAAAGAACACGAACAAAATTATATAATGTCTCTAAGTAAATTACTATACTAACAAAAATAAATTACTAAATTTTATGTAAATATACATAAAATGTTTTTATGTACTAGTTCTCAGATTTCGATAATGGCTTCAAGTACTCTTTTATTATTATTATTATTATTATTATATATATATATATAGTAAAAGACCCTCCCCTTATCAATTAATAATAATATTTTACTTACTTACATACATACATATATATATATATATATATATATATATAATAATAACCTAATTAATTAAAATATATTAGCTATAAATTAAATTAAAGAAAACTCATTGGCTTAACCGGTTTTATAATTTGCAATTCAAAAACTTCCATTCAGCCGACATTCGCTTAAACGATTGTATTCTTAAACGCGAAAATAGATCAGCGAAACAAGGAGCAATAATACGAATTAAATGACATTTTGCGTGCACTTGGAGAACTGATAAATTCACAACGCACGTATCGTCCACTACAATAATACTTCTATCATTATATATATATATACATATATATATATATATCACATATATATACATACACATGAAGTGCTCGATTTAGTGGTATTTCGATATACGAAGGCATAACTTTGTATATATTCATATATTTGTTTTTATTCTATATTTATTCGAAAATTTTGTTTTTGAAAATTTTCTCAGACTATATTAGCATGCGTGATATAACATTAGCTGTTCTATTTTATGGTATTTTCTTTATAAACGTAAATTTTGTTCTCCTATCTAATGATTTTCGAATCATGCAGCAGTAACCGGGGTTCAATTTCTTGATTGCACATTCGCTTTCTAATATTATTTCTAAATCTCGTTCTGGCGAAATTTTTCACGAGATATGCTTTTCTTATCAATAACTGTTTCCAAAATCGATTCACACCTTCTGAAATGTAATGGCCATTGGGTTGTGAAAGAGGAAGAAAACATTGAAGAGCTTGCGCATCATCCGGAAAAAGCATTCCAAACTTATAATAAAAAAAAAAAACCAAATCATAAAATACTTTAGCAACATAGTAGTGGAATAAACTTATCGGCTATTAAATTGGTATCTCTGGGAGAGGTTAATGCGATGACCAAAACTTTAAATCCAAAGATAACTCCAAATGTCTAGCGGCCGCTTTCATTTTAGAGAGGTACATACATACCAGCTTCAACGTCTCTCATGGAATTTACCGATAAATGTGACTCCCACTGCTGGAATACATTTATTTTTGATCGATGAACCATTGTAACAGCCGCATTATGACCGCAGCCAACATTTACCACCCCAAAGCAATTTGACGAAGTTACCCTTTTTTTTTGTATGTTTTTGACCGACAATAGATTCTGAAATTAGTACACTCGAACGAAACCGCATGCAGCAAAAATATGACCCGTTGTAACCGGAAATTAAAATATAATTATTATTTATATTCAAGACTTTGACGCATTCACAGGAAATGTGTCCGTAACTCTGGCGTAACTTTTGTGTTGTATAAATCACAATGGGAATTTCATCCATTATACGCGTCTACATTTTCTTGTTTTTTTTTGTTTTTTTTTTTTTTTTTAACTTAACGTGTATTAAATAAAATATAACAATAATGTAGAATTAAAAATAAATATAACATTTTGTTTAAAAAGCAATTTATTCCAATCATTTTTTTAACATATAGAATTTGGTTACATCTACATAACCCCCTAAATATAAGCACACATTTTGTTGTACAATGATTTCAGTTTGAGCTCAAATCGATTCTTAACCCGTAGCCACTAACGTTATTTTTTGTTACATTCGCACTAACGTAAGCCACTGTGACGTCTGAAACTTCGTTGTTTAATTTTTTATAACGATAACATTTAAAAGTAAAAGATTTTTAATTATAATATACTTCTTTTATTTCTTATAAATGTAATTATAACAAAAAATGTTTTTTTTTTTTTAAAATAAAAACGGTTTTGGTAAAAAACGAAAATAATAAATTTACAAAAATACAAAAAAAAGATTCTTTATTAAATTTGCTATCTTTATGCGAATTAAAACTGAATAGTAAGTTTTATTTTTTTTACAAGGTAAGTCATTACTGATGACAACAAAAACAAAATTAACTTTTTGAAAAATATTATGGAAAATGCAGAATGTTTATTTCGCACATTTTAAACATCTAAATTTCGAACATTGACCACATATAGGAAGTTTACAAGTGTTAAAATAGGCAACAATTTTTACGTACAGTCAGCTTGTCTTCATTAGATGGTGGATCGGTTTCAGAGGTTTGGATACTCTTGTTCGTTATACAGCTAATCGTATTTTTTAAATCGCGAGATAGCTGGGAACATTATATCGTCTCTCTAAATGTGGTGTAATCGTGTGCCTGAGTACGGGAACGTCTTAGAAATTTTTGAACTGAACATTTGAAACATCTTTTATTCCGATAATAACTTTTCAACGAATGAACACTGAAATATGATAGTTTTGCTATAGATGGTGATACGTGATTGTGATGGTAAAACGGTATCCTCCTCGTCAAAAACGTCACATCCTGATTCAACCAAAAATTTATTCTTATCAGTTGAACTTTCATTACTACTGTCTGCATCCATCCAGGAATTTATTTTTTCAAAATAATTTCGTGTTATAGATTTTGGTTTTTTTAGTGCTGAAAAAGTATCGCGAAGTGCACATTTTTTGCCCATTTTAAGAAATACGGAACTTATAATAAGGAACACAAATATTATAATATTAAACATTTTATCCAATATAACAGTTTTGACAAAATAGAATGGAGCAAATAAAAGTTTCACGAATATTAACGTATGTCACGGTGACGTAGTCTAAAAGAAAAACACGGCTATGAACACAGTAACAACCCAAGACAGAAATGACAAACAGCATCTGATATCTGATGAAGAGTTAGGAATGTATAGAAACGCGCAAGCAGATCGTGTTACAGCAATGCACTCAAAAAAGCTATAAAAAAATTATGTACGTGACGTACGTTAGTAGTTAAGGATCAATTATCCTGAATATATATATATTTTTTAAATTTTTACTCTTGTCGAGTTTTGAAGTCGGGCCATGTGAATAAAACTACATTAGACACACATTACCCGTAACGTACTTATAGAATTTGTTTTTATAATTTTTCCGTTTACATTTAACCATATATATAACTAATATAATAAAATAACGTGTAAACGCAAAAAATTATAAAAACAAATTCTATACGTACTTTATTTATGTAATGTGTGTGTGTAAAATGTACTTTTATTTACTTGGCCCGACTTCAAAAAAACATGACAATGATAAAAATTTTTGAGATAGAAACATGCTCACCTATCTGGATAGTAAATAATTCATCTTTCTAGGAAATAATGAAATAAAGTAAGCAAAGAAAGCCCATAAAAAATATATAATTATTTATAACTTTTAAAGATCAGATTAAAGAGAATTACTCAAGTTTCATATTTATAAATTGATGCAAATTTCTGTGCTTTATTAAATGTATAATACGTTTTGAACAAACTGGTACAAATAATCAGAATATCTATTACACACAAATACATATATATACTACATATATAAATTAGTGTGCATGTAGGAGCGAAAAATATTTTATAAAAATTAAATATTAACTAAACAAACCGGATAATTTCAATGGAACATATAGTGCATTTATCTCTCAGGAGTCATTAACATTTATGAGTCAGTTAAACGAAACCTATTAATAGACACAGATGATATACAATATATATATATATATATATGTGTGTGTGTGTTTGTGTGTACCCGTTCGCCAGCATAAAAACGATCACTCCACTAAGGATTGCGGTAGTAAAATGACCGCTTCCAATAATGACCATTAAAAACCTTGAATACCATAGAGACAAACATTTTACGTAAATGAAATAGAAGAAAAATTAGACACGTATTCATCGGCCTGTAAAAGATGAACAATTAAAACACGGAAATTCCTTATCAATGTTTACTGAAAGCAATAATAATAATAATAATAATAAACTATTTGATTTATGGGCCCTCTAATGGACTTTTCTTTTTTTATATTAATAAAATTAGGACATTCCTTTATTTTCATAGATAATCAGTTGCTGATAAACAACAGATCAGAGATTAAAAAATAAAAATAAAATAAAGTCACTTTGATGTATTAATGTGTGGTAGAAAAAGAAAATTATACTGGAATAAATAAGATCTGCTAAACAAGGACAGTTGCAAATTAATTCATTTTGAGAAATAATTTATAACTAGTTTATTAAAAAATTATTTTTTAAGATTGTTTTTTTTCTATTTCATGCCGCTATATATATACTAAATATATTTCACAATTAAATTATACTTATATAATGGGGTTTGAACTGACGAGGACAAATTTTCTTTATTTAAATCTCAAATTGATAATTCTTATATATTATATATATACATGTATATATATATATAATATATGTACAGATTAATAGATTTATAAATTACGATGATGCTTATATCGGATTAAATTAAATTTGCTTAATACATATAGATAAGCCATCGTGTTTATATAAGTTTATGTAACCCATTATATTTAATTTATAAACAAAGCCAACCTGTAAAACCGATTTTTTTTTAATTTTCATTTATTTTATTTAAATTCCGTTCTTTTTGAAGTAAATAAATAGTTTTGTAATATAGGAGGTACTAGAAGAATTTTGTAGAAAAACGTGAAGAATAGATTTTAAATTTTAAATTTAGTTAAGTATTACTACGTATTATTCCTTAAAAAATATAAAATCATTATTTATCGTTTATTTTTTCGCGGAATTTATTGTACTTTGTAACCATCTCCCTCTGTCATCAATAACATACTATTAGTGTGTTCTAGTGACGTTAAATATTTCTGCCGTCTATTGCTTCTAATAGAATTACACATTCGACGTCTAAATAAGTATAAAAATAACTCTGGTGAGTTGGATTACTTAGGGCATGGGGTTTAACCTACTTGAGTTTTGCTTATTTACTTAAAGTTCAATTTAACTTGAGTTTACTGTTATAATTAAGTTTTGTTTGAACCCCCCCTCTTCAACCAAGTCTGGTTACGCAACTATACAAACAATTCATAATATTTAACAACTTACAATCAACGCCTATCTGATGATATATAGTCGATTTTATTTAAAGGATCATATCGGCTACTGGCGGAAAGTCTGTGACAGACGATTCCAGTAGCGACAGGGCAAGGAGACATGAGGATGTAGATGGTTGAGGACCTGTCTACTAAAAGTCTGCAAGAATCCTATGACTGTCTCTCCCTCGGCGGGTTTAGGTCGCCGTAAAAACCTAACAAAATTGTTACCACCTCAGTAACAACCCGCTGCCTTGCGGTTAGGATATTGATCTAAAGGTTAAGGGAGACAACCCTAACAGAAAACAAAGCCACTTAGACTAGGAACGTGGAACATAAGAACGCTTTTAAAAACAGGAAAGTTGGAGGAATTAAAGATAGAAATGACAAGGCTAAAAACGAACATAATGGGATTATGCGAGTTGAGATGGGAAGGGAATGGAGACTTTTGGAGCGATGACTGCAGAATAATATTCAGTGGAGAGGAAAAAGGAAGCAGAGGAGTAGGCTTCATATTAGACAAACAATGGGGACAAAGTGCTAAAACAATAGCAGCCATAAGCGATAGGATAATGATGATAACGTTACAAACAGAACCGGTTCCAACAACTCTGATTCAGGTATATATGCCGACGGGCAGTGCAAAGGATGAAGAAATAAACGAAATCTATGATATATTAGACGGCATATTACAAACAATCAATAATAAAGAAAACGTAATAATTATGGGGGACTTCAACGCAGTGGTAGGAGAAGCGCAGTATGGGAAATCAAATTAATTACATATTAATTAAACAAAGATATAGGAATCAAGTTCAAATGTGTAAAAGTTACCCTGGAGCGGATATAGATAGTGACCACATACCAGTCATTGCAAACTGCAGATTGACGCTAAGGAAAAAAAGAACCGTTGGAAGTGCGGGAAAATGGAACCTGATGAACTAAAACGAAAAGAGAACAAATACAATCAGGAATTAAAAGAGTTATTACGAAATAAAAAAATTAAACAAATAAATAACATTGAGGAGAAATGGAAACAGATGAAAGATGCAATCGTAACGGCGGCAGAAAAAACAATAGGTAAAAACAAAAGAAAAATAAGGAAGCCCTGGATAACAATAGATATAATACAAGACATAGACGAAAGAAGGAAATTGAAAGCATTAAAGACAGAAGAAGCACGAAAGAAATATAAAGAACTGCGGAATAGAATCGCCAGGAAATGTCGGGAAGAAAAACAAAAATGGATAGATGAACAATGTAAAAGTATAGAAAATAAAATGGAAGAAAATAAACTTGATGAAGCATATAGAGAAATAAATAAGTTGAATCCAAAACGTAAAATAATAATTGGTAACATCATAAATGATAAACAAGGCAAAATGCTAATAGAAGAGAAAGCAATATGCAGAAGATGGAAGGAACATCTGGAAACGCTATATAAGACAGATGGGAACATAGAAGAAATAACTATAAATGAAAATAAATAAGATGATGACAAAGGTCCCCAAATAATGAAGGAAGAATTTGAATTGGCACTGAAACAGCTACCAAAGAAAAAAGCACCCGGTTTGGATACCATACCAGCTGAACTATTACAGACTGAGGATGAAGAAATCATAAGGGAGCTGTTTAAATTAACGGAAAGTTGCTATGAACAGGGTAAATTGCCTACAGATTTTAAAAACACGCCATTAGTAGCAACAAAAAAAAAATGAACACAAAGGAATCCTCCGATTATAGGACAATAAGTTTGATACCACATGTATCAAAAATAATTATAAAAATTGTAATGAATAGAATAAAACGAAGAATAGAAGAAAAACTAAGCCATGATCAGTTCGGATTTAGAAAAGAAAGAGGTACTCGAGAAGCTATATTGGGATTAAGATTAATCATCGAGAAAAAAATAGAAATTGATGAAGGGCTATGTATAGCATTCGTAGATATAGAAAAGGCGTTTGATTGTGTAACATGGGATGTATTATTCGTAAAACTGGAAGAAATAGAATTAGATTACAAAGATAGAAAAATAATATGGGAGTTATATAAGGAGCAATCGGCGGAAATAAAAATCGGTAATTCAAAAGAAAAAGTAAAAATACAAAGGGGAATAAGACAAGGATGCCCATTATCACCAATACTTTTTAACTTAGTAATTGAAGAACCGATACAAAAAATGAAAGATGGCACCATGGGCGTAAAAATAAATGGACAACAGATACATTGTATAAGATTTGCAGACGATATTGCATTGTTGGCCGACAATGAACAACTGCAACAACAAATAACAATATTGCAGAAATACTTAAAGCAAATAAATTTAAACATAAACAAAAATAAAACAAAAGTTCTAGTAGCATGAAAAAAAGATACGCATAATGTTAGAAAACAAGATTTTAGAACAAGTAGAACAGTTTAAATATTTGGGTAGTATAATAACGAGCACAGGAAGAAGTGATAAAGAAATAAAAAGAATTGCTATAGCCAAACAAGCGTTTGGGAAAAAGAGAGATTTATTTAATAAAAATATGAAAATAGAATTACGGAAAAAACTTTTGAAAACATATATATGGAATATATTATTATATGGTTCAGAAACGTGGGTGTTAACACAAAATTTAAAAAAATGGTTGGAAGCCTTCGAAATGTGGGGTTGGCGCCGCATGATGAAGATTCCATGGACACAGAAGAAAAGAAACTCCGCGGTTTTGGGAATGGTAAATGAAAAAAGGAAACTAATAGGAACAATACAGCAAAGACGCGAAAGACTTGTAGGGTACATACTGCGGCATAACGCGTTCATAAAGGTCATAATCGAAGGAAAATTGGAATGAAGAAGAAGAAAGGGAAGACCTAGAATGACATAGATCGATCAAGTAAAAGAAAGAATACAAATAACGTACAAAGAGATGAAGAACATAGCAGACAATAGGAAGGAATGGAAGAAAATGATTGGCTAGCTACAACGACAAGTGATGATGATGATCTATAGGGAAACGATTTTAAATGTTCTTTTATTATTTATTTTTGTGTTAGATTAAAGGCGTCTATTGACGTCTTTCGTATTATTACTGAAGAATGTGAAGTGTGTGTGTGTGCCTGGAAATAAAAATTAAATAATCTTTATTTATTATATACGATAAAGGAATAACGCATATTTTTTTACAAAGGCGTACTATAATAGTATAAGAACTTGTATGCGTAAATTTGTATATCAGATACTTAAATGCAGAAATTTTTTAGACACGAGGGTACGTAGATGTGTGATTTTTCACATGTGTGGTATAAATAAACCAAATTTATTATTATTATTATTATTGTGAAGAAAATCGTTCGAGTGTAGTAAATTTCAAAAATAGGACATAAATTAAATAACGAACGACCAAATTCGAAGAGATAGTTTTCATAAATTTATCGGAACAAATAAAAGCAACGATTGCACAACAGCTGACACAAAGGCAAGTGTTCAACAATTTGTTATAACGCAATAGAAACTGCTACAGAACAATGAACGCTGACAGATTATATTTTATTGTAGGTTAATATTAATTACGACGAAACGAAAACATTTTGTATTAACCATAATCAGCGTTGCCAGTTAATGAAATAAACGTCGCTGACGCATTATTCAGGTCATACGATTTTCTATACTAGTTAACGATAGATCTATTTTATTATTATTAATCATTAATATTAATGTCGACGCGACAATAATTAGTTTTGTTTCTATAGATACGCACATATCGATAGTCTCAAACAGCTGAACAATTTAAACACGTATTCAACGGTTTCACACACAAAATAGAACGCATTTAGTGAAAAGTGATAAACATAACATTTAACTATAAATAACAATACGTGTACTATAATATGCGTAAGTGGGCAACATTCAAACAAATAAAAATTGCAACTAGAAAAAAATATTTTAATTCATTTGCAATCCCGGAAACAAAAATAACTCCATCAATCGTCCTGTCAACGACACTAAAGTGATATGCTCGTTATAATCGGCACGTGTGATTCTTCATGACACCTACACAATACATACACACACACATACACGAAAACAGGCAAAATATAAAAATTATTTACACAATTCGATAAAACAGGTATCAAGACATTTTCAAATGATTCAAATTATTTTCAATATATATATATACATATATATAATATATATATATATAACACATACATACCTTAATAAAAATAATGAGCACTATTAATAAATTAACTACTACTGATTGAATTACACGCGTAAATTATAAATCGGAGGAATTCTTTCGATTACAAATTGAAATAGAATTAATCTGAAGGCTTGTTGAGGCCATTAAACCGACGAAAAATTTTTATTGTGACCGTAATTATAATTAAGAGCGATTTATCGAAAGAGGAGTAAGGCAGGCCTGTCCATTATCGCCCAGTCTCTTTAAATTGATAAAAGAAGAGCCAGTTAATAAGATAAAAGAGAACACTAAAGGATTAAAAATAAATGGAGTAGAGAAGTACATTGTATAAGATTTGCGGATGATATTACATTAATAGCGGAGAATGGACAATAGCTCCAACAACAAGTATCAACATTACAAAAATTTTTAGAATAAAATTAAGAATAAAAAAAATAAAAACAAAAATATAAGTAGCTGCAAACAGGGAAAAGAAAAAATACGGATAAAAATAGACAACGAAACTCTAGAACAAGTAATACACTTCAAAGACCTAGGAAGTACAGTAACACATAAAGGTAGAAGTGGTATCGAAATAAAATCAAGAATAGGCCAAACAAGCTTTTATGAAAAAAAAAAAGTGTTATTCGACAAACATATCAAATTACCTATAAGGAACAGACTAATGAAAACATACATATGGAGCATTTTGGGAAACATGGGTGATAACAAAAAATCTTAAGAACCGTTTTGAGCCTTCGAAATGTGGGGTTGACGCCGTTTAATGCACGTCTCATGGACACGGAAGAAAACAAATGTGGAAATACTACAAATGGTAGAAGAAGAGAAGTTGTTAAAAACAATAGAACAAAGAAGAAATCGATTTTTATGCTACGCCACAATACCTTCATGACTACGATGATTGAAGGGAAATTAAAAGGGAAAAGGAAGAGAGGAAGACTTCGAGCCACATGGATAGACCAGATAAAAAAAACCCGCGAATAAATTATAAAGATATTAATAACGCAGCTCAAGATAGACAAACATGGAAAAGAATAGTGGGGTTAAGGTACAAATACAAGAGCGAATCTTTTAATAGCAATGATGATGATATCGACGTTTCACCGCAATTTGCAATATACAGTAATTTTTTTTTAACCTAATCATATGCGAGAACAAAACTTGATTGAATGAAACCGTTATAATCTTAATAGTACATACTTCTAACCTACTAAATTTGTGATGTTTCAAAATTAATAGTCTTACGAAACTAATCGAAAAAACACAACGTATCAAACAAATAGACGTAGCGGTAATGATTAAATGCTTTGCTCGTACTAACTGACGAATTCGAATCATACGAGGACGAAAATCCTTCACGATAAAAAGACGTCTAGGTAATTCAGCTATCTAATTGGTCGGTAAGCGAGTACAAGCTTGCCGAAGAACCCCCCCCCCCGTATTCCGGGATGCGTTGTTTAAATTGATAGGATTTTATCTTGTTATCTTCTTCGGTCACAGTCTTTAACTTTTATCCACAGACAACATTCGTCAATTCGGTATAGAACACCCCCGTCTGCTACTATATGGAATAGTTTCCCGATGTTTACATCCGGATTATGTTTGGAGATTCAAGATAAAATTTGAATTTCATCTGTACTCGTTTTTCACATTTACCCTTCAGATCATAAATTTTATTATAAAGAAACACGTACATGGGCCTACAAAGTCTGTCTACTTTTCGATGATTTTGTACATATATTCACCCTATATCGATTCACCGCTGTAAGTAGGTTCTCGCTAATCTTTTTCATTCGTTCCGGTTCTGAACTTTCTGAATCCTTTTCTTCCCCGCTACCTGATTTATATCGTCGTACTAACGAGTTAGTGATCTGCTAATGTTTCTTCTTTTATGCAACGATCACCATTCCAACGTACGTTTTGTTCATCTCCTATCCTTTCTTCTGGTTATCAGTTTGGATATCTACTCTACCAATTTACAAAGTCCGGTCTTCTTCCGTATCCAACTGTTTCATTTTCGGTCGGACCATTTTATGTTTAACATTAATTTTTCCTGCGCTGTTTGTGCCCTTATTATTATCCTTCTATTATTTATTTACACAGTTTCTGTTTTAAACATATGGGTATTTAAAAAAAAAAAAAATCGGTATCCTAGGTTCCCAAAAGCTATCAGCGATGTAGTTCTGTCTGCACCATCTCTTTCCTGTCACTCTTAATTTTATGTCCGAGATACACGTACTAGTTGACTTATTATTTATTTTCATTCGTACACTTTCTCGAGTATTTGTCATTACTTCGGCCTTATATATGTAATATGTACACGTATTTACACATATGCGTATATATACTATGAAAATAACGTATTTTTTATATAACTACATACATACATTTACTTTATGTATATATTCAAAATACTGTAGATAATAAAATTGTTACATGTTCGTAGTAAAATTATAATATTGCTGCCGTTAGGACAATCACGGTTATTGTTATAATGAACGTACTATTTTTTTTTTAATTCCTAGTGATATTTATCAATTCAAGTAAGTCAGATAATAATATCTAAACAATCCGGTTGATATTACGAACACAATCATATTACGAAATAAAACGGTATACATGAAAATAATTATACAGACGTAATAAAGAAAAACCTTAGACGAATTAAAGGAAAAGCAACTGAAACCGGTTCGTCTTCCACGATCAAGTTACAAAGCGTGTGTAGTAGGACGGAGATTTGAATAACTGCGCCTTAACATTATCCGGTTATTATTCTTTAATTGCGTGCCATGTAAAACTACATTTACTATTCGAACATATTATGAAAACATGAGACATTAATGTTAACCTATGCTATTCGCATAATTCAAAAACAATTTTAATTTGCCTGAATTTCTCGCGTAATCGATTTTCAAATAAATTACCTTTTTTATCCATAGAACTTGAGAATGAATTACGCAAAGGGAGACATTAAAGAAATGTATTCTTCCTATTTTTATCAGACACATCTCCATGCCGATAATTTAGTCATCAAAAAACAACTGACAAGGATACTTGAGATGCTTTCTTTTTAATAATAAAAATAATTATACAGGCGAAGTTGATAGTCTTAATATAAAATAGCTCGTTTTACAGATGCTCAATAATATTTTACATCATAGTGAATTTCTACCGCTGTAAGGTGCCAGTAAGAAAAATTATTGAATCAGTTAGGCGCAATGTATAATCACAAAATATCGAGTTAAATATACATGGTCCGTGACAGAAATGTAAAGAACATAAAAAAAAAAATCTTCAAAATTTCAAACACCTCTATATCATAAATGTATTTAGTTTGCAATGAATGTTACAAATGAGATTACACACACGTAACATAACATACATACATGATGTTTTGATTTTTTTTTTTTATATATATAACATTGAAACGTTATTTTTTATCTTTAGATATTACCATTTTTTCAAAAGAAAATTAGTAATAATGCAAATAAACATATGGGAAATACATAAAAATTTATTTGCATATAAATTAAACATTTTGAAATAAAATGATTTACACATTAACACAAAATGCGTAAAATAAGTTTATTCTAAATATCCCGCCTATGTAACGTTGAAAAATATTTCGTGCTATGACGCATCGTCCATTAGTATTCATATCTGTAGAAGATTAATTTATCATTCAAATTAAAAAATGCGTAAAACTTGAGTGCACATATGCAATGTACATACATATAAGCATATTATATATATACATATATTTATACATTATATAACTGATAAGAAGATGATAATAATTACTAACCTAAAAGAGCAACCTTCCTCAACATTATCATTTTTCGCAAAAGGTTTAATCAATCGAACTTGATAAAAACTTATCTCGATGACAATGTAAAATGTATACTTTTTGAAATTATCTACAATTTCTAACACGATTTCGAACCAAGAAATCATAATAAATTGAATAAAAAAATACGGAATTATTTAGAATTCTAAACATACAAGCGAATCGACAGTATGACTTCCACTACACACGGAAGTCACTTTTAATACATAATACACATATTAGTCAGTGAAGGTAATAGCAAATCACTACGTATTAGCTTGCCAGCGACTGGCTCTTCATGAATTTGAGGATTGCGGATTCGTTAGGCGACGACACCTAATAGGTTCCTAACTTGATAGCACTATATTTACTTTACACATACTAACTTTCACAATACACAAATTTATATATATAATATATATATATATATATATATATATATATATATATATATATATATATATATATATATATATATATATATATATAATCTGTGTAACAATCCTTTAACTATTTCGCCCTTATTTATATTCATTTATTTATATACTGTTCACATTACAGCTTATGTCAATTACAACGAGAACACTGAGAAAAAAAGTAATTGAATAAAAGTATACAACTTAATTAAACCACAACAATTTTGAAAGAAAAAAAATTAAATTATTAAAATAATATACTAAAAAAAAATCATTTATACAACTGCATGTTCCAAGTCCTCCATTTTTTCCGTTTGTATGTTAACCTTTCCAGTTCAACATAGCATTTGTCCTAGTCTTTCTTTTAACCTGAAGATGAGTATTTTTCAGTCTACCATATCTTTAACCAGATCATCATGTGTTATCATACGCCGTATATATTTTAATCTTAATTTTATAATCGTTTTCAAAAGTGACATTCATCTTGTATTCCGTGAAAAATTACCTTCATTTGAAATTTATCGACCCGTGAAATTTTCAGCATGCGTCGATGTTTAAAAATTCTCAATTTTCTGTAAATTTCCTTTGTTTAAAGCCCATGTTTTTATCGACCGTACACACGAATTAACAATACGTTTTCGTAATCTTCAAGACAGCGTATTCTGTACGTTATTACATACCTTTTACTTACGGACGCCTCTTTAGCCATTGTAAACCTTCCCCCAGATCTTTTTTGTTACAATATATGGTTTTGTTACAATATATGTTTCCTATTATTATACATACTACATATTTAAAGAACTCAACTTATTCTAGATGTTTTTCATTGATCGATATGTTCAATTCATCTAGCGTCTTGCTGATGCACGTTACTTTTAATTTTTTTAATATTTATTTTTATTTCATATTTGCATGCTATGCAGTTTAATTTTTGTGCCCAATTTATGTACATGTATTAAATATCAGAAAATAATGATAGACAAACATTTTATTTTTCGCAAAAACTTTTCATACTCTATGTTTAATATAAAATTTATTTTATAAGTTTCACTTGTGATGAAAAATGTATGAGATTGTTCGTTCGTCAATTCCTTAAAGTATTTTATAACGTCATGACACATCCAAAACAACTATACTCAGTAGATTTTTCGATAGAGTATAACCCTATTTTATTATTTGTATTTTTCTTTCGAACGCGCCAATTACTTCCTTCTCAACATAAACATATGATATTTCACACCTTTCTACGTACTCTGTTCTCCTTCAAATCCAGCTATCCACATAATTTGTCTTAGATAACATATTCTCTTTGTATTACTTATTTACAGTTTCTTTAAATTTGAATTAAGATTTAGAATATTACTTCATGTCGGTTATTATTTTCGGAACTACGCTTAGTTTAACGTCGATATAGTTTAGCCAAGAATTTAACTCAAACACATTTCTTAATACGATATGTCGAAGTTAAATATAACACACGTTGGAACATTGGTTCGTTTTGTTGCATCATAATTCACTGTTATATAATGAGAAACGTAATTTTGAACGTATTTTATGTCCCTGTATCCCAGCCCGGTATATTCTTATTTTTGTAAAACTTCGTTCCAATAACGATACTTAATTACACTTTAGTAATGTTAACATAATATCTTGACTAAATTAGATTAATTATGTCTATGCACTAAAATAAGTACATAAAACCGACAGTATATTTTAAAACAAGCAATTAACACACAATAGATCTATCGAAGAACTTTAAATATAACACAAAATACCACCCAAAAAAATCATAATATCGTAGATAACCAAGATAAATGTGACAACCGACTAGAAACAATTATTCTTTTTTTCACTGATAATGATATACATAAAAATAAATTAATAATATCTTCTATAAGCTACAATTTTAATAAAGAGCGCAAAAGTAATCCATTCTACAAATATAACTGAAAACACCAGATTATAATTATATTTCAGCCGCAGATAGAGCTAATACGTTACAAACCTACTCTACTACCAACATAATATCGTTTTACCAACTGAATTTGCTAAAAGTAAGAAACAATAACTAAACTTATAAATCATTACTATATATTATAAAATCAATTATATAATTTAATCGTTACATTACGATAATCTCACTCCTTTAGTGCATACTTAACATACCACGATTAAAAAAATAATTTCTTATTAATACGATTTTGATTTAATTTTCCCGTGTTTCAACAAAATTTCTGAATGATTGAAATATACATATTAATACCTATAACCAGTGAAATTAGATGATTAATAAAACTAGTAATGAACAGAACAGCGTATTTTGTATACTTTTATAAATATACAAAATTTACGAAGTAAAAATTTAGATATGAGAATTAAACTAGCTTCACAATAATCTAATTCTCTTTCTTTATAACAGATTGATAAATTAAATGACACAAATCATAAGTAATACAACGTATGTATACGTCCCTACATTTTACCAGATCAAATTAGTAGAACAACATATAACCAAATATTAAAAATATACTTACGCTATATTAAAAAATAACGGGAGATACGATACCACACAATGTAAAAATGAGCATAATTTTCTAAAGTGGAAGATCATGTAATCAAATAAACCACCGAAAAACTTAATATTAATTTCCAACGGGATAAAAATCATTATATTATACTTTATACTACCTGAGATTTTTAACAAATGAACAGAAAATGACACGATAATAACGCATCAAATTGTATAACATGTATCAGCTACATAAATACATATTAATTATATACTTCAAATTTAGAATTTTAAAACAAATATTAAAAAAGGCTATCTCACATTGTTTTAAAAACTAAGTTAAGAAAAGAACAGAACAACGTATTGAGAAAAGAAAGGTAACAAAGCTCATTCGAAGCAGATGAAATTATGTATCGAATATTAAAATATCTATTAAAAATTGCGTCATAAAATTTTTCATTTCTAAATATTATAATCAATAAACATTGTGGTTACCTGGATAACCATTCTGTAAGCTGGTTTTTCAAGTTGAAGTCGTTAAAAAATAGCTTCTCAACATAATTACTGAAAAATAACTACCCACATTTAAAACTACATTTCGTTCGCAAATTATACAACTACCTTAAAATTATTGTTTATAATTTACACAGAGACAAAAGTAAACAGCTGAGAGAAAAACTGCATTTTAATGAGAAATATAACGACTAATTTTGTGGCGGGAAGAAGTAAGAATGCACAGCTCAAATAATTTGTAAAAATTGGTATGTGTATTTTAATATTCATTATGAATAAAAAAATGTTTTAATTAAAAACATGTTAAAGTTTTAATTTTATGAGTAACAAAAATAATATATTATACCGTAGAACAATAATAATATGTAGAATATATTTTACATTTATACTTTTATACATTATGTAGTTAATTTATGATACCGTTTATCATAAGTGAACTTTATTATTTCAGTAATGATTGAATATTCTAATTTATCATTAACACGATTTACACAGTAACAGTAGCAACCATTTTTTAATATTTTGTTATATTCACTAGCCTTAAAATGTTCTCAAACTAAGAATGTCTATTATTGTTGTATATAATTAGTGGAAACAAAAACCTTTTAGACACTAGAAATTGTAAAATTGAATATCGTGTTGAAAATTATAGTTAGATTTTATTAAACAAAGTTCGTAATTAGATGAAGTAGTGAATTTTTTTCGTGCCAAATACTAATTTTTAACTGCCAATTGGAAGTCTATCCAATAAATTGTATCTATTAATAATCACGAATGGAAGGTGCATCCAACAATGTTAACCTTACAAATTATGAAACTATAATACTAAATCATTTATCTTTGCTTTTTCCTTAGTCGTATCCGTGTATATATAAGTGATGCTGCTAGCTGATTTGGATAAATATTTAATCGGCTAAAATGCTTCTGAGCTTGCTTATGGATAGTTTCTTTAACGGTATCTACGTTTAAATCCTAATATATAGCTTCATTGAGCACGTACCAAGGCATTCGATAAATTAAGCCTTGTTCTGGAAGCTCTGGATTATCGATTTATTTGATTTCTTTTGTGCGCTATAATTCCAGACTGGTTTCAATACAACTTTGTACACCAGTAATGGATTTTGTAAGGATAATTCAGAATTGTATCCTACGAGACGATGTAACTTTTTTAATTTTAGCTCCAGTTCTTTTCTTTTATATATGAATATTCCACGTTTTTTTATTTAGGTTATACCCCTAAGTACTTCATTTTTTCTTTGTATTACGCTGTTTTCTATTGATACTTTTTTATCATGATCGCTTTTATTAAAAAATGACACGTGTATGGATTTTTCCACAGTTTGTCTAGTTTTTTTTTTTTTTGTAGAGCGGTGATAGCAACTTCATAATTTGAGCCCGATGCAATCAGTAAGGTATCATCGTTATGTGTACTGCATCATCTGTCGGCAGATCTGCTGTGTATAGTGTGTATAGGAGAGGTCATAAAAAGCTTAAAAATTACTCCTGCATTCAACAATACCAATTAGCAATGTAGATTTAATGCGTCAAAGGATCAACAGAATTAAATAAAAGGTATTAAGTACATTTTCATTTAGTGAACGTATTACAAAAATACACGACATACATATAGACTTCGCTATTACTTTTAGTTTTTAAAACATCAGTCCTTTAATTTTCAATAGCAGTGGCCAGTGGACACCAAGTTTAAAGAAACTAGATGATGTTTGACTGAAACTATTCTGATAATAAAAGCGGAAACAAATTTCTCTAGAACGCCACTAGAAAATGAAACAAGGTGTTGTTTAGCCGAGTTTTTAGGTACAATAATAATCACATAAAAATCAAAACTCCATGCGTAGAAATGTGAAAAGCTGTTTATTCGACACGTACATATAGTTCAAAACCTAACAGGGATAATCACGATTAAATCAATATCTAAATAATTTGAACGACGTATGAGAAATATAAGTTCCAATTAATATCATATATTTTTGTTCTTTATATAATAACTAAATATTAATCACCTACTACTTAAAGCTCGTTGTGTAGAAATAAAATATTATTAAAATCTCTAGTAAACGTGTGTCATAACTAATGAAAGAACATTTGTTCAAAAAGTATATCACTAGTTCTTTCTCAGTGATACATGCAAAAAATTATCACGATTATATTTATAAATATAGTTGACTAATTTCCCTGACTACAGTATCATTGGAGTGGAGTCTTGTTTATAACTGATACTATCCATCGAAAAAAATAAAATAAAAATAGGTGTTTCTTAGAAGGTTGTTTACTAAAGGTTGAGTTTTTATTTGTTAGTTTATCGTTTATCATTTAATGTTGATGAAAACTAGTCGACTGTGTTTATTATAAATATAATTATTATATTGTATAAAGTTTTATTTCTTTTCATTTTCAATATACATCACCGAGAAAGCACCACAGATATATATTTTTTGATATTCGTAATTATAATACTGGAAATTTATAAGTGCGTTTTTATATAAAAGTATATTAAAACGAACAAACAAATGAACTGTATTTTGGGAACTATTCTAGAATTAAATAAAATAGTTTTAAAATAACAATAATTAATGTTCATATAGGTTTTAAATATATAGAGTAAAGTTCCAAATACTAAATATTCACATCTATAACGTTTCGACAGTATAAAAGTAAAATTCAAATCATACAGTACCGGAGGTAGAAAATTACTTTAATCTTCGTGAATTAAAAATACGAACGTGTATAAGGTACGTGTAATTTGATAATAAAACCTTATTCCTTTGGTAGAGAATTGCCACGGAATCAATATATAGATTTAATCGATAAACCCGTAATTGTCGTACAACACAAATTTTAATCGCTTACTTCCAATATTTGTTATATTTGAAAAATTAAAAAAAAAAAATCATTCGGCAAACCGTGTTACTAGACGAAGAAATAAAAATGTATGTTTTAACATTGCAATAATTACGACGATATAGCCGTGAAAAATATAACGCAATTACTATAAAAACAAAAATTAGAAATAATAACGTTGATTAATGAAATCGTGTGATACATATAACGAATTAACGTAATGTTCCTAATTTTTATAATACATAATTTATTACTGCTGATGGCAGTCTAATACGTTTTACCATATTTTGCTGGAATGTAATTGCAGAGAAATAGTTTTAGGATGTAGTGTAACAGAATTACTAAATAGCGAATAATATAACCAATTTAAAAAGTTACCCGCGCAGAAATAAGAAATCGGAAAAATTATAATTTATTATATTAATAAGATAACATTAATTTTATTTAGATATATGTTTAAAATTATACATATTAGATAATTAAGTGTAAATGGAGTTTACGGGGGCAATAAACAATTGACTTAAATTTTCACAGCATAAATATATACTATTATGAAGCGAAAACAATAACTAATTTAATACTAAAAAATATTATTTTAATTTAAATGGACGATATTCTTGTATTGTGGTAAAATAAATCACAAATTAACCTAATACTTTGTAGCAACTAAATTTTGGACGTATAACAAGTTTCGCATAATTGGATAACGTGATTGAAATTGATTTCGTAACCGAACAGAAATCAAATTGTTTTATACCATTACATATTTGATTTATACGATATATATGCATTAGCAGAGTTACTAGAAAATTTCATCCAGCCCGATAGTTTAAAGTTCAATTCAAGGTCGTGACATAAAATTTTATTAATTTTTTTCACGGAGAAGACAAGTGACACTCCACTCTGTATAATATCATATTCGCACCTACCTTCGTTGCATATAATTAGTAACTCGAATGCTAGTCCATTTTATGCGCAAAAATAAGACCTAGCCACAATTTTCAGCACAAACAGTACGACGATGACGTTCGATAACAATATGAAAACTGTGTTATAATCGAAGTTAGTTTTTGACATGTGTAATTAGAGTGTGATATTAAATCTACCATTTTCACACAAATAATTTATTAAAATATTCGATAAATATGAAGTAAAGTGTATTTTACAGCGTGGGAGGAAGATAACCCCTAACAGGAAATATTCTAATATTCTTCATAAAATGCTCATTCTTCTGTGCTGGTCGATTAGTGTCGTAAGTTCGCATATACATAATGTACGCGTATAATTGTAAACGATATTATTAAAAACTTTTCTCAGTTTTTAGTAGTTTCGTGTTTTTCTTTTTTTTTAAAGTTGGTGAGAAGGTTTACACTCTGGATACTTGTTTTCAGCTGATTTCAACAATATCGAGTATATTTATGGCGGATTACAACAATATGATAGACGGTTAGTGGTAAACAGCAATTTCACATACTGGCGTGGTTGGACACTCAGTAGATACGAGTGCGTACTCAGCGTGTGACCAATATTATTCTGTTGGCAGCTGCTTCCAACCTCCATGAACAGATTTTACCAATTTTTGAAGGCCAAATTGCTAAATCCTTCTTTATATTTCTAAGTATACAGGACTCATTCCACGTGTCTAGAATTTTCTGGCTATAATATTTTGCGTTGTCTTCTCCGAGTGTTATCGGAAAATAAATTTGGGTAAGTCCTTGTTCCGCACGGTGTACCTCAGCGTGGCCTATTATCCTTCGATGACTTGGAATTCAGACGAAAGTGATACCAGCTGTTACGGCCACTTAGTTCTAAAACGTTGTGAAATATTTGATCCACTATTGTCACACTAATATTTCTCGCTTAAATGCACTGTAACACCAAACCTGAGTCAGTCAGTATCACATACTGGCCAGCAGGTAAATCTGCGACTTGTATTTTAAAATTCCATTTGAACTTTTCCTACGTAGAATGTGTTTTCCATTCTTTTCAGATTAAAAATTATGAATTCGAACATTTAAGCGAAATATGAACGACGTTGAAACATAGATGGCATTTTTTTGTCCAATTATTTAATATTATTAACATAGTTACGCACGCATAATTTCGAAGTAAAACAAAAACGGAAATGTTTTATAATTTTAAAATTAATAAGAATAAATCACCTGTGCGCGATCGACTAGAATGTTTCAAACACTAATAAATATTTAAGCTTATTATCTTTCGAAGTTGTAAATTATGTTCTATCGTTAGATAAGTCGGAAATAATAATAATAATAATAATAATAAATATAGTTTCATAATTATATAAACTATAAATCATTCTTCATTCTCAGATACATATAATAAAAAGTAGCATAATTATGTAATAAATGTAAATTAATATTTTAGTTATTATATCCAAAATGTGATTTTTACAGGAATTCTTTTGTCGATGCCGCTGTTGCTTCGATTAAAAGATTAAAATCAATTTCGGATAAATTTGCTAGGACAAATAAAATAAAATAATTTCGGTTAATATTTTAAAGAAATTAAATTCTATTAATTAACGGCCGAGAGTAGTTTCTTATCTCTTTTACTCTTAACGTTGTACACTGTAATATTGTAAGGATTTTAAAATGAATAGAGCAAAATTTACGTACACACGCGCATATATATATATTCTACTCTTGAGGATTTACATTCAGTATAACTAGAACATATTTATTTTTCAATATAGGCTACTACCTGACAATTATAAATTTATATAGATTTCGAACTTTTAACATTTATTTCAAATACACCATATCGACGTTATTATTCGCTTTGGAGAATTTAACTTTTTTTTTTGCCAACTAATCAATCTTTCGCGATTTACGTATAAATCCTCATACAGAGTTCTAATTACAGGCTATTCACAACCTTGCAATTTACATAAATCGCCACTTTTCCTCGTCTATGAACACAATAATAGAACAAATTATTATTTTGAAATATTTGTTATAATTTTTAAAAATGTGCAATTACCCGAATACCATGCTCGTTAGATAGATTCTTCGTATTAGCTGAATCGGTTGAGACATGGCCAAATGTTTGGAAGGTTTGAATCCTAACTGCGTCGCGTAGAAAAATTATGTTATTTAGCTAAGTTCGTTAAATATTACAACTGGCTGGTAACATAATTTTCAATAGTATCACTTTCCATTTTAATGGAGAACATTTCGTCATTTTTTCCGTTTCATCTGACTCGCTTACGCGGCTATTACTATGTCTAGCGGTCGTCTCAGATTTAGCCTTGCCATCGATACCGTATGTTATAGGCAGCAAGTGTTTAATCTACGCATAACTTCAGCTATATTATCACAGTAATATAAAAATATAGCTATCCGTGTAATCGGCTTTGTTTGTGCGTTTTGTTTTATACGCATGTTCAAATAGATAACTGTATATGTACATCCTTTTCTTATCCAAAAGTAATTTCTCGCTGGTGCAGGGCCTGCTTTTATCATGTAACACTTCCAGGAGCTTCGATTAGATATTAGGGTTGAATCAGCGATTTTTAAATCAGCTAGGATCGATTCGATTCATTTTTGTTTTGGCAGTCCTACTGTCCTGTTCGCGTCTACTTGTAATTGATAGGCCGCCAAAAGCAGTGAGTCTGTTCCACTCTCCTGGACTCGCATTGCACGCTCGTACCACCTTCGAAGTGATTCAAGAAATTATCAATAATGAGTAGTAGACCATTGCAACATGCATTTTATAATTTTAAATTCGATTAAATAAATGAATACCCAGTGCTCATCGTAGCATACGGATTTTAATTACTTGGCTAGTCACCTGTCTTGGCTAACATACAAGAAGACTGGACGTACGACAGCACGATAAATTTTCGACTTTAATCTCATAGCATAACACTCCGATAATTGATTTCCACGTCCACCAGAATGCTTTTACACGGTTACGACCGTTATTTGCATATATACAAAAACTGATATTTGAATTTGCCCATGTTAGCTATTCTTCTGATGCCGATAGATCCAGTTATATTTACATTTGTTGTAATATGATCCCTTTTTTTCCTAACATTGATTTTAATGCCAAAGTAGAAGTGTACTCTATCCTTAAAGGCATCCTTCTAGTTATCATTTAGGTTCCAAGATGTCAGTGTTTGCGTATTCGGAGTAGTTGTGCCCACAACTATATTGGACAGTAGTGTTGACAGCGTGAAATCTTGATGAACCTCTCTACCTGTACAGGGAAGTTATTGGATTCCCTCGCTGTTCTGTAATACTTGTACACATTTGATCAATTCTTCAGAAATTTCACTACCAAATTAAATTATGTGGTTCGCAGGCTCCTTCAAAATTTATAAAAATCATATGAATGTTTCTCCCAACATATTGCCAACGTAAATATTACATTTCTTGTACCACGGCATCTAACAAAGTTGTACTGCTTTATCGTTAACTGTGCACTAATATGTATACGTTCGTCTCACTAGTTCCAATATTTAGCAGTATTATCGGTTCATAGTTGTAACAATCCGCTGCTTCTATTTTATTTTTGAAAATTGGGATAGTGATGTTAGACTTTAGCTATTGGGCACCATATCTGTACCCACCAGTGTATTTACGATTAAATTCAATTTGATGTAAAATCTTCGTATATATATGGCGTGTGTGTAAATATAGTTATTTTATAACGATATCAGATTGTTAATATAAACGAAACTTTTTGAAAAATAATTACGCAGTTTCATACAATTCCCCAAAATATATGGTTTCAGAGTTCTTCGATACGTTTTTTAAATTATTAATTTACATAAATCGGCCAAAGGTCTTAATTGCTAATAATTACTACGAAATATTTATATTTTATAATATATATATATATTGTAATAAAAATGTTCATTCTCTTTCTCGATAGGTTCATTAATTTTACTTTTTATGAAATATTATTTTCAGCTATATCGTTTAAGTAAGTTATGAAAAAAAATAATATTTTGAACTGCTACGATACACCGTGTATAGTCACTGGACGTTTGTTACTGTCAACTGAACTATTTCTCTTTTCATTTTTAAATATATAATTCCTCATTTAACCGTTACAATAACAAGGTAATTATAATCGAAACGAATTTCCCTCGAAGATACAGCCACAATAATTGATTGATAATGAATATATAAATTATATATAATTACACGTTTGCGACTGTAATCGATTCAATAATTAACGAGTTAATTACCAACATGTAGCAGTCAAAATGAACAGAAATTTATAGAAATACAGTAGGCAATTTGAAATACCAAGGGACATGAGAGGTAGCGATGTAATAACACGGGGAGGAAGAATTGGCCAACCATGAATACCAATAATAGGCTACCGCGTTGTCCGTGATAGATGCCAGATAGGAAGAAGTTATGTCGGAACAGGTACACCGTGAAAAACGGCTTCTCTGGCGACAGTATCGACAACATCATTGCCATAAGTTTCAGAATTTCTTGGAGCGTATGAGATAACTGTACCACGGCAGAATAGTAAGTCAGTTATTGCAACCGCTCGGGATATGTATCTAGAATCATATTTAAAAGAAAAGTATTTTAAGAAAGCTTAGGGAATTCGATAAAATTTAATATTGATTGGAGGAATGGAAATTAAATCGGGATAAGAACTACAGGGACTTTAAGATGCTTAAAAACCTTGGGCTGTGAAAACTGAAATGAATGAGGGGAATATGAACGATTTTGCGATATTACTATAATGATGGTATGAAGGAAAGCGACCGGAAGAATTTTGGAGCCATTTGAAAATAATATGTTGGAGGATTGCAGACAGAGAGAAGATGGTCTATAAGGGGTTTTCATGACAACTTACGGCGTTCAAGATAGTCCTAGATAGATATGTTTTGTTACTACTGGGATGCGATGATTGCTGAATAAGATGAATTAGGAAGTTGTAAGGGGCGTTTATGTTGTAAAAATCACGGTAGCAAATTTATCAAAATTAATAGGGAGATCTGAAATAATAAAGCGAGTACTAAAAACAATCCTGTGTTAAGTTATGGATAGCAGGGTCGAGGTTGTTACTTTGATGAAAGAGGACAAGGTCATCAGCGTAAGGAATTTTAGCGGAAAGTGCGAGGAAGAGGAGTTATTAAATTAAAGAGAATGTAAATATGAAACAGAATAGGGCTAACAACCGATCTGATTCTATACAGGTTGCGGTGAAGTATAGGATGACGGAAACACAAATGTTTAACCCTGATAAATTGCAAATGTAAGCTACCAAATTATTATGTGTTCTTCAGTTCTTCTATTATCATTTTTGCTTTTGATTTTTTCTTTTCAAGATTTTGTACACCATCTTTAACTATTATCCCACCGTAACTCTTAATTTAGCGAAATATTCTGAAAGTATTTAAAATTAAGTACACTTAATTATGCATACAAATACACTTAATCATTGACTTTAAATATGAAACGTACGATAGGCTCCACATTTATGATTATATTTTAGGTCTACCGTCAAAATTACATATACTTATAGATTTTAAAATTATTTAAATCTGAAGCGTACGAAATAGGCTCCTATCTCACATTTATGATTATAGTTTACTGCAGATCGTTGTTTTCCATAGTTGTAAAATTTACTTTTAGTATTAATCACGTACGAAAGTTAACAATTATTAACGTTTCGAGGGGTCTTGAATCATTCATCATTACAATCTAACTAAATCACAAGCCTCGGTGTCAGTTCCTTTTATAGGCACTCCTTAATCGGAAGTTTGTATTTCCAGGGTTGTGATATGCTGTACTACCACGCAAATACGAACAGAAAATCATATTATAGATTCGGAAAAATTTCCGTTTATCCGAGGACGAATTCTTAACGTCACACTAAAACGAATTATGGAGATGTCGCGCGTGAAATATATTCACTATATCGATACGAAATTCAAATTTATAACAAAAAACATTGTTTGTAATTTATGCGAAAAGTATGGATTATCAAAGATTTACCTTTAGCGGTTAGTAATTCTAGGAATGTATCCAAGGGAGACAACCTTTCTTCGGATGGAAAAGCTGCGACACCTGTAAAAAAATTGAAGATTGTATTATACGTGATAGAAGTAAAAAACAGTTCCGATTTTTATCACTGCGTAAAAAAAATATAGCCCCAAATAGTCTTCGAACTCTGATTTGTGTTGATAATCCTAGAAAAAATTAAAAATGCTAATAAGACAATGTTCAGAATCTATTTTACAGCCACAAAAAAGTTTTGTTCTGGACGAACGAATCTTTAAAGTATAATAATTGTGAAAAACCTTGAATCTGAAGTCGTATTTCACCGTTATGTTTCCGTTAAAGGATTAAAAAAAAAAAAGTAATCAATTAAGCGTTACTAAAAGAGTTGAATGAAAAATAGACGTAATTAAAATAATATAGTAAAATACTAGACTGGATTTATTGATAAATTAATATTTACACTTTTTGATGTTTTCGGGGATAACGGTACTCGATACAGTTTATTATTATATTTATTCAGATAAACACGCCATCTTAAATTTTACGTGTTTCGTAATAATTTAAATGTTTCGTTCGTTCGTTAACACCACTAATAGGAAAAGCTATTTAACAAATTCAAATATCGCAGCAATCCCAATATTTTCAAAATGTATTCATTAGGACTTTCAGGTAATCCAGTTAGAAGACTGATAAGAAAGCATCACAATCGGAAATATCTTGCCCGATATTTTTATCTTTTATCGTCTTTATGTATTTTATATTTTTTCTACATCGCATTAATTTCATCATCGCTTATATTTTATTTTATCATCTCTTCTTATCGTAACATTTAAGTATTATTGCATTATTTTCGTAATTTAACTTTTCGCGTTGAAATCAAAATGTTAAATTTATCGCGTTACCGGTACAACGTAAACAATAAATAATGTAAATCATTTTTAAACGCGTCTAATCTATTTTTAAGTTTTGAAATGTAATTTTTTCGATTGTATCTTCAAAAATGGATTCAATGTTATGTTACATTTTTAATTGTTGTAACACTTTCTCGTTGTTACTAGTCCGTACGAAATAATGCTAATATACGAGATGATAATGATATGTAACTTATTTTAAGTCACAAGATTCGTATAAGATACGTGTATACATAAATACTACACACACACACACACACACACACACGCAAACATGTATTATATATATATACTTATGCATTTAAATTATTTTTCTGTTTAGCTAAAAGTCCAATTTAGAGTTTGAAAGACAAAAGATGCTTTTAGTTGTCAGAGAACGCAGCTGCATGTATTAATATATCAAAACTAAATCAATTACGTATCGAAAAAGGGAATATATACCACTATGCCGATATATAAATCGATATAACAGCTCAACATACAGCAGAGGAGAAATTTACACATTACGAAAATATAAAATAAACATCGTACAAAACAGTCGCAGACTACCATCGGAAAAAGTATAGCTTTATCATTTAAAAAGGCAATCTTAATATAACTGTTTATTATGACACACATTCCTGTTAAGTAATTATATAGGGCTAACTATATAATTAGGATAACAGTTTTTTAAAATTTAATATGCGTATAATTCGTTCAAAAAAAAAAAAAAAAAATTAAAAACATAATAATCATGATGATAAAAATACGACGCATTTGTTCAATTTTTCCCATACCGATAATTTATAAAAATAACGACGTAATTTTATTATAGAACGGTAATTGTTAAAAAAAATATAATTTATTCGATTACCTTTGGCGTTAATATGATGTCGTATTCCGCGAGATTGACCGGACGAACGATGATTAATAACCGATATACCGGATAGTATATTAAGCGAATGTTCCCTAGCTCGTATCATTAAACTAACCGGATGATTCCATTGATTCAACAAACGTTTAACCCTCGATCTCGGTAGATGACTTAGTAAACTTAATTTTAATTTTAAATCATCCTTTTCGTCAGATAAATCTAGTAATAAACGAAAATCAATAAATTGTTTTACTTACGAAGAGAAAATAAATAAGAAAACAAACATGTATTTTTTATTTAAAAATACGGAGGCACTCCAATAATCAAATCAAATTTATTTGAATGTAATATGCAATATTACATATTTATTGATTTATTTACAATTATTTACTGCGAATATTTACATATGCACGTGCAAGTTTGAAGTACATATAATCATGTACAAGTACATACAATATAGATAACAAACGTCACAGTTCCAGCCATTGATGCACATAATTATGTCAAATCAAGAATTTCTGCTTCGTAGCAACAAAAGTGACAATCGACCTCCTCATTAAATAAGCTTCGCCAAATTAAGAATTCCGTTTTACCTTTGAAGACTTTGTTTCCAAACCGCAGAGAAGACTTTGTCTTCAGTAGATTGCGGCTGGGTTATGCAAGACTCACCTATTCACAAACAGAACTCCGGCTTCTCAGTGTCCCGTGTGTAGCGTCACGCTTTGCCTCTCCCATATCCTTATTTACTGTCTTTGTACTTCTCCCAACCTTCCTTCTTTATTTCCTCTTCTCTTCAAAGATGAATACTTTTTCCTCACTAACCTAATCATGTTCTTACACATGTCCCATCTCTACTCAATGATTTAACTTCGTCTCCAACGTGTCCCTAGCTTTAAGTTAATTTAGATTAATAATAACAGATAAATACATCCATCAATGCGCAAAGATGATAAGTATACAAATATATGCGTGTTCGCATTTACACATCTACAAGCCATACATTTAATCCGGCACATACACTCATATATGTTCACGGACATTAAGGCGTGTGTGCGTAGTAGTATGCACGGTGATATAAAGTTGTCCATTAAAAAAAATATTAAAAGAATAAAAAATAAAAACACATTACAAACGTTAATTTCCGTTCACATATGCACAAAGAGCGTGAGCTGTGACCTACACAGTTAAAAATTAAAGATTTGCACAGTTGCGTTAAATGAAATTGACATCTATGTAATGTTTGTGAAAAAATCGTATGTGTAAATACAAGTCCCAGCATATATCCGCATACACATACCAGCTGTCATTCTAAAACAATTAGTAAGTAATGAGCCATTTATATGTCGCTACAGAATTAACTGAAATATAGAGATTCCACCTAATATTTTATTAAACGCAATCCTGCGCTTTTAAATATAGGATTTTTTATTATGATTCGCATTTATATATATATATAAATCACATTATTTTGTTTGTGTACTGTTTAATGAATAATCTTTTAAGGAAGTAGAGAAAAACACTCATCAACTTTACGCACCATGACAGACTATTACGCTAGAAATAAGAATTAAACCTAATCCAAAAAAGATACAAGTACTATCTCAGAAACAGAGAAGTAAAAAGAACCATAAACATTCAATGGGAAAGACTAGAAAATCTTGCTACACCTAGGTATCTTTGAGTTATTTTTGACAGGACCTTAATCCGGAAACAACATTGTTTAAATGCTAAACAGAAGAAAACGGTATATTAAGGAAATTGTGTGGAACACTTGAGGATCAAATCCCGAAACTATGCGAGTATCTGTTTTGGCATTATGCTTTTCGGTAGCGGAATATGCATGCCCAGCGTGGAGATGATCAGCACTATAAAGTACGTGGACACTGCTTTAAATGAATCATGCAGAATGGTGACTGGTATAGAGAAAGTCTGGAATTGCTGTGCCAATCATACGGCGGAAAGTTGCATCAAATATGTAAATAAATAGGCAATACAAATTGCGGAATGATGAGTAGCACTAATGAATGTGTACAGTAAAAACTGGCCAACGGAGCAAACCTCACGTGGGAGCTGTAGAATATGGACTAGTGCAAAGCTAACCTGCGAAGATGGGGATACTTTAATCACGATAGATGTGAATGCGGTGCAGTAAAGGATATGACCCATCTTCGAAAATGCCTTGCATGTCCGCGGCAAGTTGTAATGAGAACGATTTAAACTTATCAAATTATAATGCTCGAAACGTAGCTGCTTATTGGTGTGGGAAAGTTTGATTACTTTTTTTGGTAACGGGCACGATGAAGAAGAAGAATGAATAATGTCGTATACGTATGTAACAGCGTAGTTTTTGTGACATCCTAAGTATTATACCTATATGATTGCGTAATTTTAGTTTTCAATTATTGAATTTTTTTTTCTAAAAAATAAAAAATTCATGCACTATAAACCCTATAGTGCATGAATTTTAGAACTGTCCTTGGTACAAATAAGAGAATTTAAAAATAAATAGTTCCAAGATTGTTGCATTTACCTCGGGTCCAAATTTTCTAAATAAAATCAATAATAATAATTATAATATACAATATAGTTCACATACACATTCAGTCTGATCGAACTATAATAAATTGACGCGTAAACGTAAAAATACGTTCATAAATAAAAATTACTGTTTAAATAGTTACCGGCCATAATTGTTTTCATTACATCGATATTAAGCTGAAACACGTTTGCTCGGCAATATTCCACGAATTTATTGATCGACAAAGTTCGATAACCTAAATAGGCGAAAAACGATGGGAAACCTTGTGGTAGCGGAAAAGACAGCGTATCCACCGCTAAATAATAACGTTCCAAAATGGCGAAAAAAATACGTCTGTGCTTCTGCTCTAATTTCTCTCTGTACAAAAATGAAGATTTGTTTTGTAATTTTATTTATTTTTATTTTTTCGAATAAAAGTTATATTAATCGAGTAATTTTAATAAAACGGTTCAATTTTATTAAAAATTTTCGTTCATTACGCAACTACATATTCAATATTTAATATTTACATCAACTGAAATCCTCTTTCACCGTATCTGGTATCGATTGAAACAGCTTTAGTTAAAAATGAGCATAATAATCGAGCCGTTTCCAATTGAGCTGAAACGTAACGAGTGGAAATAGCGTGAACTTGCATAGAAGTCTGTCCGTTTTTCACTAAGTGCATGCTAATTTCGCGAAGATTCTAAGAAAAAAAAAAGAATATATATGTAAAATTCGTTACAGTAATATGATTATTTCGTTACGTGTAAATGTCTTATTAGTCGCACCAACATAGACGAGTTCAAGTAGGATGCTATTACCCGAATTAAACATAATTTATTAAATATCCTCATTAAAAAAATCGAAAAATTAATTTTGTAATGCTTTATTTTGTTAATTTTTTTAAAAACATACATATATACTACAAATGTAATGTTGTATTGTATATATATTGTTATATATATATATATATATGTTAAATAAAATTCGTACGCTCATTTGTGGTCATTACAAACATAATGTTACGTGTATTTTTGTACATTTAGGGATGACGAAAATAAGTAGGTGATTTTGTCAAGTCATCACCCTAATTCAATTTCTAAATTCTAAACGAATTCTGAGTGCGCCTGTAGCCTGTATGCACCAACATGTATAATACTTTTTACGATAGAGCGTTAAATCTTTAAATTATAATTTACGGTAGTAATTAATCCAGAAAAAAGCATTTAAAATTATCGAAATTATCAATTTTACTAATCTAATGGGGAACTATAAAATCGATCGACAAAATTTGACGACATAAGTAGCTGTTATATACGGTCGTATTGATAGTGCAAACATCCCACGTTGGAAATTCTTCAAATATAATTTTGAATTCACAAATTTAAAATTTATATATATATATACATATATATATTGTTCACGAATAAAATGCCAACTATAATGCGGATATGGAAAAATTGTCAAATGAGATTCAGAATAACAACGGCACTTCATTATAATATTCATTAGATAATTTTATTTTATTTCTTTTTATAAAAATCCGAATAGATAATTTACTTACAACCGATATCACGTGTTCTTGTTTACTAGCGGCCGATGCTTCGACTTCGATGAACGGTAGTGGGTCCATACCGAATTTATTTGTACGCGACATATTCGCTAAATCGGCCAACATACCGGTAGACGCTATATGTGCAGCACCAGGAGAAAGTGGAGTAGTACATCTGGATAACGCTTCCGGCTTAAACAAAGTAACAAAATAGATAAAATTTCAATATTGCAGCCGATGTGGCAAATTTAAAGGATTTTTTCTTTGGGCTTTCACAGCGGTTTACACATTAAATTTTAACAAAATAAAATTACCTTAATTTTAACTATATGAGTATGTTACAATTAACAATAAACATATATAAACAAATGTATATGTGCATGTTGCGTGTAGAGAGTAAGAAAGGTATATTAACTGGAAAGTAGAGAGATGAAGTGATTATAGGTGTCCCGAGAGAAGAGGTAGTGTGAAAATTACAGGAAAATGTGATTTGCGTCTGCGATACAGTGGATATCTGAAGGATGTGAACAGAACGGAGAAGCAACGAGATGCATTTGAAAAAGTGTAGCCGGTAGACCGTTTTTCCCAAAGCGTAGTCTACATAAAGCGACAATGAAACAACGGAGCAGACCCATTTTGTATTTCGATATTATAGAACCAGGGTAGACAAGGAAGATAAGGTTAAAGGATTTAAATAATGATCGTCGATATATCTCTATGAATTAATAGTACGTATCAAAGTTGGCAAGTATATAGAAAGTAATATTAAGAACGAACCAATTAAACGACAACACCGGATATCGAATGTAACATTAAATACGATAGAAAAAAAAAAGAGAAATAGGGCTAATAACGAATAAGGGCAACAAAGAATGTAATAAATTAATAAAGTAATCAAGATAGCATGCCAAAATGCGGAAATTCAGAAACTTGCAGAAAAGAACGAAGTTATAGACCTATTATACGAGAAGCTCAAATTGCTTACAAAGAAATTTAAAATAAGAAATCAATCGATTCAAAATGCTAGTAGCGAAAACATTATAAACGATTGCAGAGTCTAGAAAAAAGATGACGAACAGATATGTACTATAAATAGTACATAGAATATTATAATACTGATAACATGAAAATAAATGACGTTATAATAGATCTACGGACGAGGATAAAATTGATATTATACAGAAACTTTGTTGCGAAATATAGAAAACAGGGAAAGTGACTCGTAATATTAGCATTTCGCATTACAAAAAAATATATATATTTCTCTTTTTTACTGTACCATATATATATTTATATTTTATAGTACGTTCGGAGTGGGGAAAAATTTTAAAACCGTTTATAATTATTATGGAACATCTAACAATTGCTCAGTTTATCAAAACGATTAGTTCGTACTTTAGTAGAATACTAAGAAAAAAAAATTGAGAGAACCGGTATACCTGATAACAAATCAAAGAGACGGCTAATTTTTCGGTAACGGTGGAATTTTTAAAACGAGCTGATCTGTAATTATTTAAACCGTGATCCGGAAGCAAATCCCACAATCTGGTCCATATATCAGCACGAAACGGTATTAAACGCTGTCTCGGAGTTAATAACATTACGGAAGCGTTCGAAAATAATTCTTGCTCCAAAACCGCTACATATTTCTCACCCTGCGAACATATTAAATAATTATCGTTCCGTTGAAAATGTGTCAAACGGAAACATTATAAGACCCAGATAGAAATAGAACGATAGGCATACCAGACAGGCTAGGCTTTGACCTAGAGCGGAAAAACTGTGTGCGCTTGAATCGCATTCGTGGCGTAGTGGTCATATGCTCGCAAAGTGAGGTTTCAAATCTGATCCATCTTGTGACTGCCAACAAGAAAACCAGACAATGGATCATATCCTGAATGAATGCCTACGTAGAACCCTTCGTGGTGCATGGGAGGACACAAGCACGACCATAACAATATTTAAGCTACCCGTAGACATACTACTTCATCATCATCATCATCACACACATAACTTTAAATTATATTCCCAGCGTTTTTTTAATTGAAAATAATCTTTAATTCTTTCGGAATGTTTTTATCTTCTACAACGAACTGATATTGTCCTTTATTTCCTGATCAGAGATGCATGTGCTCCATCTTTCTTCACTTATATAATCCACAGAGCTCGGATTTTTGGGATTCCGTCGAATAAATAAAAAATTGTTTTCGTATGGCGATGTTTATCCACTCGTTTGAGATGACCATTAAAAACGATTCGTTTTTTCCCCATAATATCACTGATTTTTTCAATTATTTGATGTGTACGTCTTACTTCACAAATTCAATTTATCTCCGTCGTTTTTTGGGTCATTTTTTTTTTTTTTTTTTTTAAACCAATTGATTCATTCTTTTAAGGGAATTCATTGTTAGATACTCTGCTGCGTACAAACTCTGTGTTTTGATAACCGTGTTCTAATGTCTCATTTTTACATTAATGGAGAATGACGTTTTGTTATAAATGATTTCCATCTTTTGTGATGAACGCTTTATTTATGGATGTAAATTCAAAATTATTTATATATTTTTTATAGTTTATTGTACAATTCCTTTATAAATTCCCTAAAAATAATTTTTCATCAAATGTATATTAATATTACCGTTACTTATATATGTAAATAATCATTCATTTATTCAGATAATTTGGGTGTATTCGATATTCGCGGATATATGGATATATATATATATATATCTACCAATTAGAGGGACAGATGCAGTGATTGCTCCAGCTCGAATGATATTTTCGAGACATGTTCACGATGCCGAAAATCGTCAAGGATGGAAACAGGAAATAAGGAAGTTGTTATCTTGATCACTTTACTGAGTAGCGATAAATATATATATATGAAAATCCAGGTGGTAATTTGAAAGCTGAAGAGGATGTTGTCCAAACGATTCACGTCAATCTAAAGATTGAAAAGGAATCGCTCAAACGACAGTTCCTAATCACTTTAATACGGGTTAATACCTGCTCGTCAGCTTTTTTACTCTTTTCCAAGTTAAATTTGTATTCGTTTACGGACCCCATGAGATACCTGTTACCAACAGACAGAGTCGTGCAAGCAAAATATGTAAGCGTTACCACTACTTCATGAAAGACCTGAACTTTCATCGAATTATCTATTTCTTAATAAGAGCACCGTATATTAAAAACTATTTCCCTTTTATTAACATAAATTGATACGAACCAAAAATAATCTATAAAATCGTATAATAACTCGAAAAATAATATTGGTCCTTAATAATAAAAATAAAAAATCGTTCGAGTAAAAAAAATAAGTTTAATTTAGGCGTGATTGTTTTAATAAAGAAAAATCCGATAATAGTCATTAGATAAATTTATCGATATTAACCTTGCTTTCGTACGTGTTCGTTGATACAGTCGACAATGGAAGTAATTTTAAAAGCGGCGTCGCATCGGAGGACAAAAATCGATTCAGCACTGCGTAACAATTACTCACTAATATTTCTTTGAATAAACTGCATATGCACAAATCGGACAGATTTTCCACGATAGTCTTCAAAATCTATAGGAATAGTTTTAACTTATTAGCGAATTATATAGATTGTAATTATGTTCGATTACATAAATTGAGACAAATTAAAATTTCGAAGATTTACAAAAATTATAAATATTTAAAAAATTATAAATATTTAATAAAACGTTCATCTAGCGAGTAAATTTTGCATCGATCGATAAAACGGTAGTTTATTTATAAAAAAAAAAAAAACACGATAAACATTATACGTAATCACCTATAGATATATTAAGCAAATATCTTGCGAACAAATCGAAGCGCACTTACTTGACCAACAGCGGCCATTTCATTTTCATGCGCTAATAAATAATGTAGTATAGACAGTTTATTAGTGGTAGTAACTTCGTTCGCGAACAGCTCGATCAATCGTTCCTTTTTAATAGACGGTTCAATTATATCCAAATCGGTCGAATGTATCAAGAGGCAAGTTTTGCCCGGAATAGGAGTTACTATCTGACCGCTGTAATTTGAATTATCAATTAAACAATAAGGCGCCAATATATGACAACAAGGTTCGTGATCAATTCCGACATCTAAAAGATGGGTGAACAAACCGTCTGCGTGAACCATTAAATGTTGATCTGCAATACATAAGCAATACAAAAATTACGCTTATTCCAAATCGAAACAACGTATTACCTGTCGAAATAACGAATTATACATCTGTACGTAAGTAAAAAGTAACAAGTCACATCAATTCGAAAGTTAGTACGGAACGTCGCTTGATGAATTTTATCAACATGAAGATTGATAGATCTTCTTAGACAAGTCAACATGTATATTCCATGGTTCTTTGGGGCACGTCAGCTGCGATGTATCGAGTTGAGGTTTTATGACCTTTTAACCTGACATAAAATTTCCTATTCGTTAGATATGATTTAATTATGCAGATTAAGTATGTAGGAAATTTATATTTAATGAGTTTATAAAGAAGTCCTTCAGGCCAAGTTGTATCGAATGCCTTTTCCATGTCCAGCATGACAGAACATGTATGGTTGTTTAAATTAAAATTTTCTATAATTTTGTCACAAAATTTTGGCTAATTGAAATGTGATGCCAAGTTTTGGTCGATAATAAACGCGATAAAACGTATGAAGAAATTTAAACGGAAGAAGAATATTACAGGCAAAGAAAAAGTACATGTGACATAATTAAGAAATTACACTAACGAAGAATAATAGTCTTGATTTGTAAATTCGTGTATGTATACAGGGGGCTTTTTAAATCGTTAGAAAACATGTTAACGATACGAATATTTAAAA
Source organism: Coronaproctus castanopsis (assembly GCA_032883995.1). Taxonomy (NCBI): domain Eukaryota; kingdom Metazoa; phylum Arthropoda; class Insecta; order Hemiptera; family Monophlebidae; genus Coronaproctus; species Coronaproctus castanopsis. The sequence continues at coordinate 122,010,540 of CM065053.1, forward strand.
TTATATCTTGCTTGCATCGGACGTAGTTATCATTTAAGTAACTTACAACGGAATAATGTGGGTATTCTTATAATTAAACCGAGATATGCACATTATGTAACGTACTGAAACATGCCAAGCCAGGCGTATATTACACACACACACATATATATATATATATATATATATATATATATATATAAAATGTATCTAACCTTTATATAGACAGAAAATCGGATTAATTAAATTAAGTAACTTACAACGGAATAATATGGGTATTCTTATAATTAAACCGAGATATGTACATTATGTAACGCGTTGAAACATGCCAAGCCAGGCGTATATTACACACATACATATATATATATATATATATATATATAAATATATAAAATGGATCTAACCTTTATATAGACAGAAAATCGGATTAATTTTACGAGCTAAATTACGAGGAATCGCTGAAATGGTACAATTTAGTACGACACCGTGATGTAATAATATAACCGAGTATGCGAAATTAATCTTACTGGACGAAGTTTCATTCACTGCGCATTCTGAATTTTCCAACGGATTGTTATCCAATCTAGTTTGCTGCAACAAGCAAAGATTCCGTGATTAATTCCAGAAATTTTTAATAAAGATGCAAATTAAAGATTATTGATTAATCCTGACGTTATATATAAAACGTTTTATTTTTAATATTTTAAAATTATTTGTTAGATCCTCTCACTCTATGTATAAATTTAGATCTAACAATAATAATTTAGCGAGACTATTTTTGTAAAATTTTTCTTTGATCAAAATTTTGAAACAAAAAAAGTAGATTAAACATACACATTCTTTCAGTTTTGTTTTGCTAGTAGATGTATAAAAACTTCGCGTGATTTTAGAAATTATTACATTTGTATAGTCACTAAGAAAAATTTACGAGGTTATTCGTGTATGTATAGAGATTATTAAACACACATACACAAACATATATATAACATGAGTGGAAACTTTAGTGACGGTATAACGGTTTTAAAACTACATACAGTCTCTCATCATTTTGCTATAAATAAATCGACTTATATTTATCGTTCTAATTTCAATTTTACATTTATTGTTTTCACAAATAATTTCATTCGTTAATATCGATGTTCTTATTTATGTTTGAGATATACTACCCCAGTGATATAGTGTGTGTTTATATATTCAATTATTCCGTAATAATCACGTTTATCTGTATTAACGATTTTAAATCTATGTGGATATTAATTGAAATTAAGGCGCTGTGTTAATAATTACGTTATAAAGTAGGTTTTTTGTTTTATTATTTTTTATTTTGACACAGATTCGGATGTACCAATGGGAAAACTTTATTGGTTTATTCTATGTAAAATATATAAAAGTTTAAATTGGTAATTATTTGGCATGTATCTGCCATTTTATGACCATAACAACCTTTTTTTTTTTTTTTTTTTTTTTTTTTTTTGTTATTTTCTACTTATTTCTTCTTTTAATGATCTCTTCGTAATTTCTCAACTCACTAAATATATTACTCCATATTTATTCTTGTGAAATATTATGTCTAGCCAGTTCACATTTATAATATTCAATTATATTACATTCATCGCTACAACTGGTCAGAATTCTTCGTAAGAAAGCGATGACATAGTTGAAATAGAAAACGGGTTACGATATAGTTACAAATATTTCAAGTTATAAATTGTTACATTTACTAAGTTGACAAAATTAAAAACAAAATTATTGCAAAGTGCTTTAAATCACTCTAATTGTTTAATTTTAATTAAAGCAAAAAATTCTCGTCTATTGTGTTAATAAATTAACTCTAACTAAACATATATTTTTGTATTATTTTTATCATTTCGCCCATTTGGCCTTGCCGATTACAGTCTAATTTCTTCCTTCCCGTATGTTTTGGGGAAATGCTGGATAAGTGCGTCAACATCGTGGAAACCTGATGGCAAACGAGCCTTAGAAGATACGATGGACGGACGAAATTCAAAAGTTCAGGATAAATTGGCCGAAAAAAATTGGCAGAGCCCGTCGTCCAACAGCGGAACGACAATGACTAAAGAAGAAGAAGAGAGGAACATATACTTGATAAAGTAGTTGTTTTACTTGAAAAACAGTTATTCTTAAGTGATTTTGGTACACGTCTTTATTTTAATTTTATAATCTTTTTAAAAAATAAAATTAAAACTATGAAGTAATTTTAGTGCATTTATTTAATTTTACAAATTCTTACGTAGTATAAAGAAATGAAAGCTGATACCTGAAATCTGTAATAATGACATACGTAAAAATCGCCGAGTGAACGCATTAGTACCAACACGTTCATATTTGCATCGCACACTCGTAGCGGGACCGGAGTGTCTATGTAATTATAACGTAATTGTACGCTTAAACATTTACTCATTACCGGCGACAAATGCAACGGCAAATTTAACTATTAAAAAAAAATCATCGAACTGTAATTAATTAAAAAGAAAAATTAACAAATTTGTTATGCTGATAAAAAATTTGATTAAGAAAAAAAAAACCACATTTGGTGAATACAATGTTCAAAATATGTCGTCATGAACAAAATTAACACAATTCAGATTTTAGAATTTATAAAAACCTTCATTTTGAATGTTCTCGTGTACTTTTACTCATCTTGTCCATAAATCCGGTATTAGATCTTACTGCTCAGGGGTTCCGCAGGGCAGTGTGCTAGGGCCTTACTTATTTTTAATTTTAATAAACGATATCCCTAAACTACCTCATATTAATATCGCCTTATATGCTGACGACCTCGCCCTATATTGTGCGTCTCATAGACCAGACACTATACTTAACAGATTGCAAAAAGCTACTAACTCTGTCTTTAAATACTACAAACGTTGGAGACTGAAAATAAACACAGAAAAAACGGAGGCGATACTTTTTTCAAGACGACCCCCACTAACGTTACCTGAGGTTACAATTGATGGTAATAGTATTCAGTGGTCGACGCAAGTTCGATACTTAGGAGTCATATTAGATTCTCGTCTATCGTTCGATGACAATATTACTAACTGCATTGACAACGCGCTCAAAACTATATACTCTCACCAATTTTTAATCGCCATTCTTCTTTATCTATACCTCAAACAAAAAGTTATTATACACATCTATTATTCTACCCCGATTAACTTACGGCTGCCATGTTTGGTTTTCGGTTTCCAACAGTACTCATAAAAAATTACAGGTGTTACAAAACCACTGCTGCAGAATCATATTAAACGCCCATAGATGTACTAAATTGCGTGATATGCATTCGCAGCTTAACCTTTTAGATACACTTACCTATATAAACAAATTATCTAGTAAGTTTTACCATAATTGTTTAATGCATGGCAGCGCATTAATTAACACCGTAGGCGATTACGACATGTCGAGTCTCTTCGTACGATATTCTAAATACAAACACCGCAGAATTAAACATAGATTACTTGTTTAAGAATTATTTTCCTATTTACTACGTGTTTTCCCTCTTTACTTAAGTTCTAATTATAATTTATTTTTATTGTTTTCTTGCAGTTTTTTTTTTCTAATTTTTTCCTGTACTTAAAAGTTTAAAACTTTAAATTTTACGTATTGAATTTTAATTTTATTACATATACATTAGATGTAGTTATACATTAGTAAGTTAACTGTTAAGGTATATATATAAGGTACTTAACATTCTTCATTATTCAATTATTCATGTATTCATGATTTTGTTTATATGTTTTGTAAATATATTTCTTCTTCTTCACTCACTTTCTATATCTGCATACAATTTTAAATCTCAATCATATAACCTAATTTTAATAAATCTATATGTTTAAAACTTATTGTAACAGCATGTTCGAAAACAAGATGTTTCCTTTTATTTATGAAATTCTACTTTTCTTTATTTTATCTCCTGGCTTCGACTTGATCACACCAAGGATGTTAAAGGAGCTACCTAAGAAAGCAATAATGCTACTCACATATTCAACGCAATACTATGAACATCATATTTTCCTAAACAATCGACATTTTCCCAGATGATCGCAAAACCAGGCAAAGGTGATACTAAATTAGGCTCCTACAGACCAATCTCCCTATTACTGACACTAGCTAAGCTACTTGAAAAATTTACGTACGGATTGATAAAATAATTTACGAACATCTATCATTCTCCAACATCAGTTTTGATTTCGATCTAGGCACTCTTCTGACACGAGGGACCGTTACACAAGCTGAAATCCTTTCTGCCTGTGAGATTCTACCAATCAATGCGATCATACCTAAGCAACAGGCAGTTTCAGGTTAAACATGAAGACAATCTATCGACAGGGCAGTATCCTCGTACCCCGGCAATATAGCAGATTTGCCAACGAACAAATCTGATAGCAATGTTTGCAGATGATACTGTGATAATCGCATCAGATAAAAATGCTAACATTGTCATTACGAAATTGCAGAATAGTGTAGAAACTTACTATGAACTCAGATAAGTCGTCACACATCACGTTTTCCAATAGAAAACCACACAGAAAACGGGTGCTAATCGACAATAAAGCGATTCCAAGCAATAATTAAGTGAAATATCTACGAGTTGACCTAGATTAACGACTGACATTGAGATCGCATATCCAAAAGGAAATAAATGAACTCAACATCCGGATGAAATAACTTTATTGTCTATTAGGTTACCAATCCAAACTGTCGCTGCAGACTCGTTTGTTAATATATAAAACTGTACTACGTCCAGCATGGTCTTACGCAGCGCAAAGATATCAAACAAGCTGATTGTCCAACGTTTCCGAAACAAGGTACTACACCTAATTTACCGAATGCCATTGTACCTGTCCAACAAAGTCATACATCGAGATTTGAAAACCGATTCAGTGGATGAAATTCTCCGGAGACTCGGACAAAAACATCTGATGCAGTTGCAAAACCACCTAAATCGGATGGTAGTCAAACTTTCACACATAGAACCGTCATCAAGAGTTAAGCAAATTAAAATGAAAAACTTAATCCTGTAATCTTTCTGAGGGGATGTATCATTGAATACTCCTCTTACACGTGAGTATATATACACACACCTTACAATATCATTTATAAGATAGCTCCACTCTTAATTATTAACTATAAGGGGGAAAAAAAATTAATCCTTGTAAACATGTATTGCCACAATACAATAGATATTCTTTTTTTTTTTTTATCTTAGGCTTCCACAAAGGTTTACCCATTAAAAATTATAATATAAAACATGACGATTAGAATATTTAATATACATTAATGTCGCTAGGTAACAATTACAAATGAATTTTGGATATTACGAGTAAGAAAGACATTACCTAGAGGGAAGAATGAAATGTATAAGGGAGTTGAGCTGATTGCAAATGTTACTAAAAAGCGTGATGGTGGTGAGGATATTTAAGGACTACACGGTTTACGTCGACAATACCGTATCTGTCGGACGTGAATAGTGAGGAGAAACAGTACAATTAATTTGAAATAACGAAGCTAGGGCGGAGTCTACATATGGAAACAGTAAGAGGACGAGGTAAGCTATTTGTATATATTAAAAGCAGAGTAAAGATGGAAGAACAATTTATAATGCGAAACATTATAAGGATTACACTTTTATATTATATTTTGTAGGCAGCAACGCACTGTGAATTAACGATAAATAGTAAAAAAAACGATCATAATAATATTCAGTAAGTTGCTATTAATACCAGAATGGTAAAAGATTCATAAGAGTCGAAAAGATGACAATTTTTTAAAGATTGTTGGTTTAAAGGGTTGAAATGCGGGGAGAACGAAGAATGGTAACGGACATTGCGGTAAATATAGAAGATATTCGCAAGAGAGTAAGCTTTGTAAATAATTTGGAAGGAAGAGATAACATTACGTGTACAGAGACTGCGTACCGTATGAACTTCTTGATACAATGATTTGTACAACGGCATATAAATCGAAAACAAATGATCATTTCTTAAAGGTACATTATGTATTATAGAAGTATCCGTTTGGTTAGAAACATTTATGTTATAATCTAGACGAATATTTTTTTTAAAAGAACACGGCGTCAATATTTCAAATGAAATCACCAAATTATGTTTTTTCTATTCGAATGAAATATGCGAGTAATAACAATGTATAAAATTATAATCTAGCAACAAACGTTAAAATCGTTACATTCATCGACGATATAGCTACGACAATGGCGGATAAGGCCAAAATAAACGTGAAATAGAACAAAGGAAGTCGAAAAATTTCTAAATGGTTATAACTTAAAATATTAATACCGAATATATATTATTTAATAAAAAATTAAAAACAAAAAATTCAATGCAAAATTTTTCCCCTTATTTAATAAACTATATAACAATAGCAATAGAGATTATCTCGTATAAATCGATTCCAAATATAAATCTATATTTGTAGCATTTACTACGAAATATTAACCATCAAAAGGTTTATAAGATTAATGAGATCGTTTCAGACAATAATGACAATTAAAATGATCAAATCATATAAAACTATTAGTTATTGGACATCAATAAGAATAGCAGGAATTTTCAGATTTAGAAATGCGTAAACATATCGATTATATTTTTTTTATCAAGAACAATATTAATATGTTCCGTGAATTTAATCAAGCAAAATATATAAATAGGAAATTCATATAAGAAAAAACCCAGTTATACTAAACAAATATTACTTAAAACAATAGCAAATCATTTGGAATACACAAAAAGGGATTAACGTATAAAATTTTGTACTAATTTCAATGACAGACTCGATAACAATTTATGATGCACAATTTATTACTAGTCACAGAGATTTAAATATCTAAGACGTTTTGGCATAGCAGAAACAGAAAACTGTATAGCGTGTAATTCTGCGGATACGGTTTACCATATCCGGCAAGTATGTGTAATTCGGAAGTTAGACTGCAATGTAACGTAATTAATAAATAGCAAATATAACGAATTTAATTAAGTTAGGCAACGAAGGAATAAAAAATATGAAAAATTATAATTTATTATATTAAAAAGAATTTTATTCAGATATTATCATTAAGTTTAAAATTATATATATTGGACAATGTACGAAAAAGACTGTAAACGGAAGTGGTAATAAAATTAATTGGAATACTATCTTAAATTTTCATAACATCAATTTGTAATCATTAAATAAATTATAAAACGAAAAATAATTAATAATTAATAATAATAACGACGGAAATCTTTCGAGTATTTATTTGTTTGATAACCTCTTTTTTGAAATTAAATAATACAGCGCCCGTGTTTCACATCTCCATATATAATATATATATATATATATAAAATCTTTCAAGTAAAAACTGTCATGTATTCAAATAAAATTTGCGACGCGTAAGAAAGGAAATTTGTATACTTACAACAGTTTCATGCGGCAAGTTGTCATGAAATTGAAATACCGTTAATACAGGAACCGGAGCTTCGCACTGCGTGTTCAATAAAGTTTCTTTTTCTTCTTCGGTAGTGTTCTGAATTTGGCGATAGTGTATGTAAAATAGGCATTGATGTTCGACATCCCATTGGGCCCAAGCAAATTCTTTGGTAAGCGTATCCAATAATGTAATCTTAAGTCGACTCTATATTTAATCAATATTTTATGAACATTAAAAATAAAAAATAAATTTAATTTTAACGAAAAAATTAAATTGATAAAATTGTCTCATTATTGCGATTACTTTCTCGGTTTTGGCAATTAGTATATAGTAAGAAAATTAACTTTTTACTTGTGTACAGAAAATATTAATTTATAGATTAAATAAAAAAATAATAATAATAATAATAATAAAAATAAAAGTAAATACAAACAGCCGAAACAGTCGAATAACATTTGAAAATAAAATAAAATTTTAGTTAATTTAGAACAAATAATTGTTCGCAATTTTTATACTAATTTCGGCTTCGTGTATTCTTTATATGTACGATCGCTAGATAATAATTATAGATACGAAAAACTACTAAAAAAATAACCTTAACGAAATATTTATATTTAGCTTATTATACAATAACTGGGTGAAAATAGCGAAATATTACTTTAAAAATATTCGACAGATTTTTTAGTATTTCTACAAAAACGTATTCGATAACGGATGAACACGGGAAGTAATATGGTCTATGTTCTGAACAAAAAAAAATAAACAAATATTTTATTAGAAAAGTTACACACAACTTATGTTAGTTAATTGTGTACCGGATACATCCTTAACGCAATAAATAAAATTATCTTATTATAATTTGAAGTTA